>PVIH01000154.1:0-462657 GCA_004025045.1 Sigmodon hispidus
GGATGGGGTATGGACCATAGGCAAGGCTATTGTTTATCTCTAGGATGGGGTATGGACCATAGGCAAGGCTATTGTTTATCTCTAGGATGGGGTGTGGACCATAGGCAAGGCTATTGTTTATCTCTAGGATGGGGTATGGACCATAGGCAAGGCTACTGTTTATGATCTTCTGGGATGGGGTATGGACCATAGGCAAGGCTATTGTTTATCTCTAGGATGGGATGTGGACCATAGGCAAGGCTACTGTTTATCATTTTCCTGGGATGGGCTATGGACCATAGGCAAGGCTACTGTTTATCATTTTCCTGGGATGGGCTATGGACTACATATATGACTACAGTTTGTCATTCCTCCAGGATGGGGTGTGCTGCTATGGTTTCAGCAACCAGGCTAAGACAGTGCTTTATCCGGTGTACCCATGAGTGGATGTTTCGGGATGCTGAAGGAGAAACAAAAGTTCAATGATGAGAGTGGAAGTAACATGCTTTATAGTGCACATTACATTACCCTAATTCCACAGAGACACTTTGCTAAAGAAAATTAGCTTCTAAGAGCCAAACACGGGGCTGGAGAGATGGCTCAGAGGTTAAGAGCACTGACTGTTCTTCCAGAGGTCCTGAGTTCAATTCCCAGCATCCACATGGTGGCTCACAACCATCTATGATGAGGTCTGGCGCCCTCTTCTGTAAAACTGTATGCATAATAAATAAATAAATCAAAAAAAATTTTTAAAAAAAAAAAAAAAAAAAAAGAGCCAAACACACAAGTGACAATTCACCTTTATAGATGCTGGTTGTTAGAGGTGTAATGCAGCACACCTTCATGCCTTAGCTGAATATGGCCATGCTCAGAGAAATAGATGAGAGTCTGCTGGAAAATTAAACCTTCAAGGTCTTTGATTTATATGAAACCTCCAAGTGGAAACAGAGTGTAGTATCTGTTATTCTCACACTCTTAGTGGTACCTGTTTTTGCCCTTCCCCATGAGTCTGCTACTTATTTATAGTTTTTCATTTAGCTCCAATTTTTCAAAAAAAAACTAGATTTAAAAAGTCATTATATGCCTAAATGTTCCTCCACAAATTACTCATATAAAAAAGAAATAAATGATGTTGTGATAATGGAATAAGTAGGAGACTACACTCTTCTCCACACAAAGATGTGCTTTTGATAATAATATAGTTATAAAAAACTTCATAGGTGTGTATTTCTCAAAAGAGAATTACCCACAGTTAGGTCAGAGCAATCCTGCAAGGTACAGAGCTATGCATAAGAACCTGCATTATGTCATAATTCATTGAGATTTCTATTTCTTTTATCATTTATTTTTCTTCTAGGAACATTTAATGGGAACAGGAAAACAGAAAACAAAGCTGTATTATAAAATTTACCAGACTATAAAAGCATCCAAACAAGCAATACACAAACTTTTGCAAGATAAACTGAATTAAAAGCCAAGTTCAACAAAAATTAAATTAAAAATTCCAGGTTCAACAAAGTGCCCCATGACCGCACCAGTCAAAGCCACTTGGGGCTGGAGTTGGATACCCACAGGAGGGAATGCGAGGCAGCTACCCATCATTCCATCCTGCAGGCCCCGAGTAGGCAGGCGATAATCCAGTTGCCTGCCCGTTGCCAGTGCTGAAGTGTGCGCTTTCCCATTGATTTCTTTTTATTCTCACAAATGTGCTTTAATGGACAGATTAATATGAAAAGAACATTTCAAACATGAATCCGCTATTTGTCTCCAGACTCCGGGGGTGAGTAGAGTGGGAGGAGAGGAAAACTGCACAGGGCCATGATGCCAGCATTGGAGACAGAGCCATCCCTTAGCTAGTGACCCCCGTGTCCCACCATGGCCATGGAATGCCACTGCTAGCTGTGCTGTGCCAAAGTCCTGTTCTTCCTCTGAGAGAGAGAGAGAAAGAGAGAGAGAGAGAGAGAGAGAGAGAGAGAGAGAGAGAGAGAGAGAGAGAGAACCCTCAACATTTGTTAACTTCTCAGTCAGGACACAAAGCTCCATTCACTAAACAAACAAATATTCTTTTTTTTTTTAATTTTTTTTTAAACTTCTTTATTTTATTTAATTATTTGCCTTGGTGTTTGCCTGGAACTGGAACTACAGACAGTTGTGAGCTGCCATGTGGGTGCTGGGAAATGAACCCGGGTCCTCTGGAAGAGCAGACGGTGCTCTTAACCACTGAGCCATCTCTCCAGCCCCACAAACAGATATTCATAAGTACCAACACATGCAGTGTTTTGTTGTCATAGGCGAGAAATAGGGAACTAGGGGCTAGGGCAGAAAGAAAGGCAGAATTGCTACATTTTAATTAATGTGTAGTTTCTTTTTTTGCTTGTGGTGTGTGTACATGTGCATGTTATTGTGTGCATACTCTATGCACATGTAAGGATGTCATATGCTTGCTTGTTTGCGCACATGTGGAGGTTAGAGGTAGATGTCAAATGCCTTCCTCTACTGTGGATATATATTACATATTTAATAAAACCTGAATATTGGGGAACAAGCACCCAGTCAAATCCTAGGCAGACAGCTCAGAAAACTCTTAAACCTTGAATATAGCTGAGTCAGTCACACACACCTTTAATCCCAGCACAGGAAAATTAGAGAGTGGTGACCAACACCCTTGATCCCATAACTCCAGAGACAGAACTTCTTCTGTTTCTATGAGTTCAAGGCTACATACCTTTAATCCTAACCTGGATGAGATAGTGTACATAAGGGCTTGTAGAAACCCAGAGAGAACAGAAGCAACTGGCAGAAGCAACCAGGAGCGAGGCTGAGGAAGCTGCAAGACAGCTGGGTGAGAATTGACTGTGGTGCTTCCTCTCTCTGATATTTCAGCCTTCCCCCGGTATTTGGCTCTGAGTCTCATTTGTGATACTACACTCTACTCCTCTCCATCACATTCTTTGAGCCAGGTTCTCTCAGTGAACCTGAACTCACAATTTTGGCTACACCATCTTGTCAGCAAGATCTGGGGTCATTTTCTTGTGGCACCCCCACAACTGTTGGGGTTATATACATGTGCCACCCTGCCTGGATTTGACATGGGTGCTGGGGGTCTGATCTCAAGTTCTCATACTTGATCAGCAAGCACCTGACCACTGAGACTGCTCCGCAGCCTTGTGATAGGTATTTTCATATGACTTTTCCCTTATGCAAAAGAGTACATCCAGGATCTGCCTCAGTGTCTGGATAGGTCAGGCTGATAGGGGAGGGTCCCTGAAAGGGTGGTCAGAAGACAGACACCTTAGGGACCAAGAGCATTTTTCTACTTATCTTAACACAGAATCAAGGACACCCGAGTTAGTCAACAGAATCCAAGGTCATGAAGACGTCCTCACTCTGCTGTTCATGGGGACAACTGCCCTCTCTGAGAACAATCAACTATTAGCTATACTCCCTGAGAACAATGGGCTATCTCAGCCCTACTCTTTGAGAATGGCAGGCCATCTCTTAAACTCAGAAATATCTCTCAAACAGGAAGACACAGAGGCAAGGCTTTATGTTTCTTGAAGGTGATGTTCCTCCACCCAGTAGGTACAACAGGCCAGGAAGCCATGCAGACACTAAGCTCCATCATACCACTGCTACTCAGGGCCAAGCTCATTGGAGTTGCACTGAGGGAGTCATAGCCTGGCGCCTCCTGTTGGGATGAGAGCTGTGTCACTGCTGGGATCAGAGGCTGCTTCTCCTCTCCCGGGGCACTCCTCCCACCTCCCTGAGGTATTTTATACCTTCCTTGAGGCATGTGTTGAGGCTTTGCCAACGATTCTGTTCAAAAGAAAGAAAAAACGTCTCCCTGTGGTAAGTGGGGAAAGACGCCCCAGCCAGTTTGAACAGGTCTGAGGCATGTTTCAGCAGGCACTGCACTGTACTCAGAGGACAAAGTAGGTCTAAGCAAGAAATGTGTATAAAAAGGGTGAGAGACGCTGAACTGAGGTGCTGGGGGGCAGTTCAGGGAAGAGTTTAAGGCTATATTTACTCAATTTATAAGTCCAACATACCCCAGAAACCAGTCAAGTTCTGGGAGTAGTAAGTGAGACATAGCAAAGAAAAATGGAAACCCCTTTCTGCTCATGAGGCATTTCTGCAATGGTCAGCATTCATAGAGAATTAGTTCACCTCAGATTTATCTATCTGTTTTCCATACTTTTGACACTACTAAAAAAATGGTACAAATACAATAGGGCCACTTTCATGCCACAGGAGCTATGAAAATGTAAGGCAGCAAATTTCCTTGGATTTCCCAGAGGTTAAGAGAACTTTCAGAGCCAAAATAAGAACAGTCTGAGACAAACCATAATACTCTCCTAATTGCAGGGGCCAAAACAATACCTCTTGCTGTGGGATGATCTTTCTGCACACTGTGAATATGCATTGCTAACACTGGTTAGTGAAGAAGCTGTTTTGGCCTATGGTAAGGCAGTTTACAGACAGGCAGGAAATCTAAACAGAAACACAGGAGAAAAACAGAGTGTAGGAGACTGGATCCAGCTGCCCAAGATGTGAATGTGCCGGTAAGTCACTGGCCGCATGGCAATACATAAATAGATGAATAGAAATGGCTTAATTTAAGATTTCAGAGATAGCTAGTAATAGCCTGAGACATACACCAAACAGTTTATAATTAATACAAGCCTCTATGTGTTTATTTGGTACCAAGTGGCTGCAGGACCATGGGTGGGAGAGATTTGTCCAGACTGAGGCTAGACGGGATAGAGAAACTTCAGACTCTGTAAATCTCTGTAAGTCTCTCTTACTGCTGCAGTGTGATAGAACACCCACCCTCAAGTTGAGCATATGCCTCCAACAGGCTGAGTGTACACAAAGTGAACAAGGGGGTGGGGTGTATTATGAATAAGCTTTAGCTCCCCTCCCCCATGAAGACAGGGCAGGTATACCTTCTGAGCAGGGCATTTACATATCATTATAGACCTTACTCTGAAAGCCAGAGTCACAGTTTTGACTCACTTGATATATGAGCAAGGACCACAGACTTTTACCACAATAACAGGTCTGAGGATATAGAAACAAAAATCAAAATACCAGTAAGGTATTTGTCAAAGCCAAAATGAAATATGTATACTAGATTGTCTGACACATATCTGTCCACACAGACATTCCATTACCTCATCTTACAGTTATAAATCCCCTGCACCTGAGGGATGTTTGGAGAACACAAGGCTGATGTCTGTCCTTGCTGTCAAGGCTACCCTTCTCCTTCTCCTGTCCTGGAGCCTGGAACAAGGTGCCTTCTCTACTATAGCCCCGGGACAAGGTGCCCTCTTTCCTTACAGCCAGGGAACAAGGTGCCCTATCTACTATAGCCCTTGTCAGGACTCTTTTCGTGGGATTACAAGGATGACCATCTGATGCCCAAGTACATTCTCTGAAGCATTGAGTCTGGAGAGACAATTTAGTTAATAGAATGCTTGACATGTAAACATGAGGACTTGGGTTTGAGCCCTCAGAGACCACATAAAAACCTGAGTGTGGTAATATATACTTAGATTCCAGCAATGGAGAAAGGGAGACAGGGAACCTAAGAAAGACATTCACGGGGCTGTTTATCGCTTTTGGGGATAGCATTTAAGTCATGTAAGGGAGCTGGGGACCTCCCCTCCTGTTACAAATTTTCTAAGGTTAGAGATGAGATTCTGGGTGACAGTATGTACACCGTGTGTATATGGTATGCTTAAAGTCTGCATAGCTCAGAAGATATAGCACTGATCTCATCCATTGCCTCCTCAACCCCATCCTACTTATTGCCATTAAGGATTTGGATTTGTGTTCACAGAAAGGATTAAGGATAAAATTTTCATGCCTCCAGATGGTATGCAAGTAATCCAATATACAAAAAAATGCAAGTTTGCCTTTTACCTTTGGACTAACACCAAGAGAATAAAGCAACCACTGTTGTTTGAAACAGCAAAGTGAGCAATAATATAGCAGCCTCTCCCTCCCAATCACAGGAAATGCATCTCAAGATCTATAGTGAATATCTGATGGCCCAGATGGTCCCAAGCCCTGTATAAGCCACAGTTTCCCCAGTGCCACTCAGTGCTGTATTAATCACCTGGGTTGCATGTTTTATGTCCTCACGCCACCTTTGTATCACTTTTCTCAGCGTGGGCCACTTAAAACAAGAATAACTTTAGTCAAAGCCCATGGTGCTGCATCAGTCAAAGTTGTTACAAAGATGACTATGAATTGATTCACAAGCAGGTACTGAGCAGCACATCATCAGACAAAGCAGAATCAATGTCCTTAGTGGAATGAATAGGATTTCACCACACTACTCAAAATGGTATGTTATTTGAAACTTGGAATTGCTTATTTCTAGACTCTCCTTGTTAACATTTTTGGAACATAGTTCTTGGTACATAACTGAGATTGTGGAAAGTGAATGGAGGGTTGGGAGGACTTCTGAAATTACAGAGAAGCAGTGAGGATGGTCTGTCTATGGCTGGGCACTAGTCTGGGCCCTATAGATGTACGTGTGTTTCCACAAGTAATACCTCAATCCCCAGACAGGCAGGCTGCTCTAACAGCTTCACAGAAGACAGAACAACACAAAAATGTCAGTGGCTTACCCAAGCCTCATGACTGTGGTATGTCAGATCTGAGATATGAGCTGAGCTTCTGCATTAAATAGAGGACCTTGACTATAAAAATAAACACATGCATTCTACATATCACCAAAGGCCCTGGCATGCAATTCACCTTCATAGCTTCTATTATACACTTATTTTCAAATTTTACCAGTGTTAACTATTAGTGTTTGTACTAGTCAGGGTCCTCTAGAGAAACAAAACTTATAGAATGAACATCTACTATACGTATGTATGTATGCACCCCCTTTATATATGTGTATATGTAATATATATTATATACATACATATAAAAGAGATTTATTAGAGTTACTTATAAGCTGGGGTCGAGATAATCCAAAAATGGCCTAAGAATTCAGTAGTCGTTCAGTCTACAAGGCTGGGTATTTCAGATGGTCTTCAGTATACACCAGAATCTCAAGAAAGGAGGCTCTAACGCCAGTGAAGGGTTGCATTTTCTAGCAAGAGGGGGAGCAAGCAGGCAAAGAGAGCAAATTTTCTTCTTCCATGCCTTTTATATAGACAGAAGGTGTGGCTCACATTAAAGATAGATCTTCCTATCTCAAAAGATCTGGATTAAAAGTGAGTCTTCATACTTCAAAGGATTTAATTAAGAAAAAAAATCCTCACAGGTACACCCAGCTACTTGGGTTTAGTTAATTCCAGATGTATGTAGTCAAGTTAACAATCCCATCAGTATTAATTTCCACCTTGACAGACTCTAGGAACGCCTGGGAGATGGTCACTTGGGTATGTCTCTGAGAATTCTCTCTCAGTTTCTGATAGAAAGACCTGCCCACTGTTGGTGGCACCATTCCATAAGCAAGGTGCTCCTGGACTATAAGGATGTCGGAGGTGAGCTGAGCACTAGCTTGCTTACCCATTTCCCTCTGCTTCTTGAGTTTCTGCCTATGACTTCCGACAGTGACAGAATAAAACCTTGATCTGTAAGCAAAAATATCCCCCCTTAAGCTGTTTATAAGACAGTGTGTTATCACAGCAGCAGAAAGGAAGCTAAGACAGCCTATTGTCTATTCTCAGAGATGTTAAGAAAAATAAAGTAGAAGAAAACACTAAACCACGGGGAATTTCCCATCAGGAATTTAGAATGTCTTGGTTTCAGATAGTAGATGCTTTTCAAAAAACTTCTGTGCTTGCCACCATTCATTATTTCATCATTAGATCAAAGAAATAACTAAAACATACCCAGGGCGTGTGCCGTTTATTAATGTTCAACCAGAGTGTGAGATGAAGACCAAGCACTAACTAGACCTTCCTGCACAGCCCAGGATCAGAGACAAGCCAACGGCACGATGCCAGGGCCTCTTTTCCCTCACTTTAATTAACACAAGTCCTATCCCAAATTCCTTTCCTCCGGTAAAATTCTTAAACTGTGCTCCAATTTAACTTTGCACACATCCACATCCAGCCACAATTTCTTTGCATACATTCATTTTAAAAGTAAAAAAAAAAAAAAAAAAAAAAAGATAGCAAATTAAATTATTTACAGTGAATTAGTGTTTCAAAGTACTTACAATGATGTAAGTTTTCAGATCTAATACTGAACTCTCTAAGCAAGGCTGGATGGTAATATAGACCACTGCACTAGGCAATAATGGTTTCTCATTGATGTTCTAGAAGAGAAAACAGGAATTAAAATGACCACACAAACACAAAGGAGGTCCATATAGGTGACTTCTAAATACTCTAACTACCCAGCATAGGTAATTCTCAAAACTGCTTAACACATTAAAATACAGCCCCTACCTGTAATAAATAAATAAATAAATAAATAAATAAATAAATAAATAAATAAATAAATAAATAAATAAATGGTGTGCATCACTAACATGCATGATTCATCTCTCAGATGTAATAATTTACCTTGTGTAATAATGAATGGGCAAGTCGAGACTGAAGAAAGAAAGATTCATGCTCTCAAAGATAAATAAGTTCTGGGGATAGCTCCTCATTTATAACTTCCCAAGGTAAGAACAGTGCAAGCCCGTCAGCTCTGATAAAGACCAAGCACTAAAACAGGAAGAAAAATCATCCCTGGGGATGTGCAAACTCCCACTGCTGGCTTTGTCTGATGTTCAACTTTCTAATCTGTCCAGAGCACATTTCCCCCCCAGACTTCTAATTTATGGTTAAAGTGAAGGGCTAAGCTGGACCCTTTCCTCACCAGAATGCAGGGCTGAGTCCAGGACTTCTGGGTTTCAGCCCAGGATGATAGGAGCTGGACAGACAGACAGACAGACAGACAGACCCCACCCTGTTCTTCCTCCCCTCCCACTGCCCCTCATACTCTCCATGCTTCTCCTAACTTCAGTCTCTTTCTGATTTATTCTGTGTGGGAATCTGCATCTTTCTGGCCCCAATGATTCTGAGTTGGAATCAAGTATGGAGTATCCTTAGTACTCTGTGGCATCAGGTTCCAGTGGTACTCCTTTCTGGATTTATGTGGGCACTTATTCCCTCTGCTGCCTCTGGGGGAATGGTTCTCCATGTCACTTCTCAGATTCCTTCTCCCTGAAAGAGCTCATCCACTCACACATTTTTAAATTCCACTTCTGGGGTTCCATGATATAAACAGGGATGTCTCTCAGTTGGTAGATTTCACCCATTAACCCAGTATGGTGATGTGTGCCTATAATGCTGGCACTCAGGAGTTGGAAGCAGGATGGATGATCAGGAGTTCAAGGCCACCTTCACCCACACTGTGAAGTCCCAAATAAAGCCTCAAAGGCAAAACCCAAAACAACTAAATGCCACCTCCTCATTCCCAGTTCCCAGTTCTACATCTCCACCTTCATCTATCCTGTAAGTTCCAGGCTTCTGGACACATGGATTCATTGTTGATCATTCTATCCAGATTGTTCTGGAGCATTTCAGACTGAGCATGTTCTAAACATACAGTTCTGCTGCTCTCACTCTTGTAAACATTGCACCCCAGAGCTGGAACCCACACCAAGGATCTGACTACACCATCTGCCCTGCCCAGGTTTAGGGCCCTCAGCTCCGTTAGGAGCTGCAGCTTTACTGTATCCCTCCGTATCCAGTTCTTCCGTGCTGCCTCAACTAGCTGCAGGTCCCTCACCAGGTCACATTAAAGAGCTTTAGGGTTCTCAGTGTCTTTTTCCTTTGTGTCCGTCCTCAGCATGTCAGCCAGGTTTGCACAAATGGAGCCATACAATGTGCCTTAAAACCCACCGCTGTACTTGCAATCAATCCAAACCTGTTGCCATTAGCTTGTGACCTGTTGATCTCTCTTTGGGACAGCCACCTTAGAGCACAGCACTGACCCTAGTTCCCTGAAAGCTCTTCCTACCTGTTTAGCCACCATGTCTAAGCTCCGCCTCCCATTTGAAATTCAAATACTCATGCTTGCAAGCCAAGTGCTTCACAGACAGACTTATCACCCTGGCTGCCAGCCCATCTCGTCACCTTGCTGGCTGTCTCTCCTTCCTGCTTTGATACAGACTTTTTCCCCCTTTGGTCTTCTCATTATGATGCTTTCATCAGTTTACCTTTATTGGACTGCGAAGGGCTCAGTACAGAAACCTGTTTGACATCACGCCACGATGAACCTGAGTGCCTGACATAAAGAGGCATCTGGCAAACATTTTCTGAGGAAAGAATACCTTGTAGAGCTTGGTGACAAGGGGAAGTACATTTTTTTTTTTTTTGAACACATGTGAACTATGTGGTGATAATCGGGAAAGGGTAAGAGGAGAGTGACTGGTACATTAAGGCTACATGTGGAGTCAAATGCTACAGGGGGATGGCTCCGTTTGTATTAGATGTCTAGAACAGACAAATCCACAGGTGCAGGGAGAAAATGAGTGCTGGCCAGACCAGGGATGAGAAAATTGAGATGACTTCAAATGGGCCTGGGCTTTCTTTGGGGTGAAAGAATATTCCAGTTGTGGCAAATGTTGCTCATACCTATAGATGCATTAAAACCATTGGCTTGGATTGCTGATCTAGGAGAGTTTTATGGAAGGCAGCTTTATCTTAATAAAGCTGTTATTAAAAAAAAAAAGTACAGGGCTTAGGAGAAAGCTGGATAAAATGAGGACCTGAGTTTGGAATTCTGGGACGCATGTAAAAGCCAGATGCAACTCTTTCTGCAAGATAGAAGGGTAGAGGTAGAAGAATCCCTAGAAGTGAGGGCCAGTTAGCCTGGTATACAAAAAATAGCGAGTAAGAGAGACCCTCAAACAAGGCAGAAAGTGAGAGCTGACATCTGACTGTAAAAAGTGCACATAGGTGTGCAAACATATACACACTCAAAGAACCAAATGACACAACTAAAGACTGTGAAGATTGAGTTGCGATGGGATGGTACCCACATATCATGGTGGGGGATGTCTGGTCTCAGTCATGGCCTTTGGACAGAAATCTTGAACTTCATTGTTTTCCCACATAAAGGAGAGAAGTTGCTGAGTCAACACTTGAGAGAACACCCTGGAAACACTAGAATCTTCCTCTTGATCTTTCCATGCACAGAAACTACCACTGAGTTGGCCCATGGAATGATGACCTTGACATCAAGCACTGTCACTTTGAAGCAGATACAGAAGCAATTACATCTATCTAGGCTTCGGTCAGCTCTGACTAGAGCAAAGAATGAGCCCTCAGGACAAAAGGATCAGAGAGTGTGTGGATGTGACACTTTGTAATCCACAAAAGACCCTTCTATCTGCCATGGGATCTGATTATCACATGTGGAAACCAAAGCCCTCCTGGGTTGGTCAGAGCCTCTCGGAAACTGAGGGAGACCTGGCTGCATGTGGTACAGTGAAGCCAAAAGCCGAGATGAGCACAAGGCCCTTTTGCTACCTCGATACCCTGATGGGCAAGCTGAGATCAATTTTGTCAGGAGCAGTCACACACAAAAAAGTGTCACTCACAGGCTGAGGTCCATCCTCAGTGCTTTAGTTCACATATTATTCGGCTTTAAATCATTTAGCTCCTCTCTCTCACATGCTGTCATCTGCAAAATTGGTGTGATAAGCCTGGGTCTGCTTTCTTTACTAGCCTGCCAGAAAGATTGAGAGCAGCCCTACGGGAAGATAAGAATGTCTGTGTCTCCATGTTATTTGCATGGGTTACATATAACTCAGTTCCCGGCACTCAGGCACTTATCCTCCTGAGGATAGCTAGTTCTCTATACCCCTCATCATAGCTCCAGGCCAACAGATGACCAATTGTGTTCATGTCAGGACTTTACTGGAATGGAGGGATCTCAGTCCCCAGTCCTCTGAGCACTCAGAAAGGGAGGCAGGACAGCTGGTTCTTAGGGTTGCCCTTCCTGCTTGAATCTAGGGTACTACTACCCATTTCCTGCTCCCCATGCAACCCTCCCCTTTTCAGACAGTGATGTGCCTTACTTGTAAGGACTCTCCCCAGTAGACACCTGTCCTATAGACAGGATGCCTACAGGAGCAGCTCCTCCAGTCAACACAGGTGTTCCCCTTTCACATGCCTTGCTGTCTTTTTCTTTGTCATCCAAGGAAGTCTGAACCCAGAAGGAACCAATACCCTGTTTTGGGAGACACATCTTATGGTTCTTCTTGAGCTCTGAGCATAGCTAAGAGAACTCAGTGTGGGCACCAAAAATTTCTGTTCAAAGACCTTGGGCTAAGACTATTTGAAAACAGATACATCTTTATATGGTGAAGCTTAAATATAGATGGAGTCTCAGACTTGGCTCTCTTGGACATGCATAGCAACTGTAGCTGGAAGCTGCGGTAGAGGACCAACCTTGGTCTGGGTTCAGCTGAAACAGAGTTACACACCCTTCCTCACTGTTCCCTCTACCTATCTCCCTTCAGCCAGGGTTGAAGCATATGTACCACTAAGGGAACTTGGCACTTCAAAGGTTAAATTTCTACTGATGATATAACCACAACTAGATATTTTGTAAACAAGCAAATGAAGGAATGAAGAGCCAGGGCCCGGTAACACGGCACCGATATTCCAAACAAGATGAAGATAAAATTATGTGCAGAATGAAGTACACATAAACCCTACAATCACCAAGCCTCCCTAATTACCCAGACATAGTAAAACTGGATTGGACTTTTCACTGACATTTATTCTGTGATAGAAGAGAAGGGGAAGGAGAGGTGACAGAGCTCCCTGGAGTTTGCATTACAAGGTGCTACAAACCTAGAATTGAAAATTTGTCATGAAAAAATGACCTACAAACAAAAATTTCCAAATGAGATGGTCAGGAGTTGACTGGATGCTAGTATAAATCCATGCTAGTGGTGGTTTGAAGGAGAATGCCTCCCCCACCATAGGTTTAAATGTTTGAACATTTGGTCCTCAGTTAGTGGAACTGTTTGGAAAGGATTAGGAGGTGTGGCCTTGTGGGAGTAGGTGTGGCCTCTTTGGAGGTGTGTCTGGGTGGGTTTTGAGGATTTTTAAAAGCCCATGCCAGGCCCAGTTTCTCTCTCTGCCTGTTTGTGGCTTAGGATATAAAACTCAGCTCCAGCATCATGTCTGTGTGCTTTCTGCCATGATAATCATGGACTAGCCTTCTAAAGTGGTAATTAATCACCAATTAAATGCTTTCTTTTATTAGAGTTGCCTTGGTCACAGGGTCTCGTTACCACAGTAGAACAGTAACTAGGACACCCTGTGTAGTTATCAGAGGTAAGCATTGCAATAACATCACTTCTGCATCATGTTCCCCTTGTAGGCTAGACTGGGATTGCATACCTTCCATTATATTCCCCATCTTCTTCCCAGTCCAAATCCAAAGAGTAACACATTCATCTCTGTTTAAGATATACCATTACTTCCTCTTTAGTAAGAAGAGTTCATTGACTTGTCCAGTGTCATACCAACCACTGTTAAATGTCAGCGTTGAGACTAGAACATGAGTGCTCTGTGTCCTGGTTTGCCTAAGCCTCTTTACTTCTGCTGTGAAAAATATCCCAACAAAAGTCTAAGGGAAGGAGGGTTTATTGTGGTTCACTATTCAGATTACAGTCCACTGTGGTGTAGAAGCCATGGTAGCAGGAGTTGGGGGAGCTGGTTGTATCTCATCCACAGTCAATAAGCAAAGAGAGAAAAGGCATGCTCAGATCATTTCTCCCACTTTACACAGGTCAGGATGCTCTACCCAATCTCTCCCATAATTAAGATATTTCTTCCCATATCAATTAACATAATAAGACAATGCCCCATAGGATTGCCCAGAGGTTCATCTCTAAGGAGATTCTAGATTCTGTCAGGTTGACAATGAACACTAGCCATTACACACTCCATCTCTTTAGAATGAGACACCTGCTACTATTCATTCACTCAAAAAGTACTTGTTCGTGAAATGAATGCTCACTGCTTAGTATGACCAATTGCTCTGCTAAGTTGTTGAGTCTTCAAAGACAAAGGGAACCTTTTCTTTGCCTGAAGGGATTAGAGTTAGCATAAATAACTGATGATATGTAAGGAGTATACACAAGATAAGACAGCCATAAGGAAGCATTACTTCCTGGGACATACTATTATATGCATTTAAAAAGGCCTCTTGCTTATGATTGTCGGCATGTCAAAACATAATGCAGACACAAATTTAAGAGCTCAAAGAGAGAAAGGTGTGATTTAACTAATACATTCCAGGCTTGGCAACTGTAGAATTTATTGCTCATTAAAACTGTATTTTAATTATCCTAGTTTTAATTAAAGTATTATGTGGAGTTGGTGAAATGCAATTATGTGCAACTGACTTAAGATGTATAATAGGCTAATATTTGTAAAGAAATGTATTATTGTCACTAGATCTGCTCCCGTAAAATGAAGTGGCATTTTATTTCAAATGAAAAATCGCTACATAGAATATTAAACTCTTGTCCTTAAAGTTAAGTACTACATTGCCAACTCAGACGGAACCAATCCATTGAAGAGCACCCTTCCCCAGTGCTGATCGGTGTGCACAGGGATGGCTCCCTCAATGTGACCTGCCACACCAGCAGCTCAAGGGCCTCACCACAAGGAGACACCAGAACACCCCCCCCCATTCCCTATGCATCTTGAAATGAGACAGGCCTCATATTTGAGAAGTTGTCCACTTCTGGGTAGAGCCCACAGTGGAATCCACCAGAAGTAACCCTCTGCCACACTGCCTCGCCATCTGTAAGAGATTAGGAATCCCCAGGGCCACCTTAGTCACCTCTCAACACACAGCAGAGTTCTAAAGCACAGACACCAGCGGGCAGGCTGTGTGAGCAATACAGCCCATATGTCTGCGAGGACTTTGCTCCCTACTCACATTCTTGACACCATCCCTTGACAGGTGATGATTTTGCAGAGGGCCTCTGGAATTCCTCACCTTAAAGAAAAATCCCTGGTCTGGGGAGGCAGTTAAGTGGGTCTGAGTTCTAATTCCAAGAAACTACGTAAAAGTCCAGGTGTGACTGCACTCAGTCCAGTACTATAGAGATTGGAGACAGGAGGATCACTAACCTAGGTGTTGGGGAGGGGAATCTCCAGCTTCAGTGAGACCTTGACTCAAGAGAATAAAGCAGAGGATGACAGAGTAGGACACCTGGCATTCCGCTCTGGCCTTGTGAGCACACATGTATGTATGGTCCCACATCATAGCATACATCAAAACAAAGTAACTAAGTTCCTTGCCTATGTGTACCCACTGTGAACACTAGTTGCTCTCGGAGACAATCCCAGTAAAGGGACCCTAAAAGCTATCTCAACTTGCTATCCCCACTATATTTTTACATCAATATTTAAAAATTAATAACCATTTCTAATTTAGAGAAATATTAAAGTTAATATTAAAGATTGACAATTCTGATGGTGTATTTTCTTCAAGATTCAGTATCCACCCTCAAACTCAGTCTTAAGTCTTTGGGTAAGGTAATATCATAAAGACCTCCCCATCTCCCCCCTTACCCTTGAAGGCTTGTCTGACTGTGGCATCTGTGTATGATATTATTGCATCATGGAGTCACTTGGACATCTAGAGGTCTGAGACATTGTCTTCTCCATCACCACTGTCAGGCTGCTTCTAATAGAGGCTCCATTCAAAATATGGCTGCCTCTAAGACCCCTGTCTTGAAGTTCTGCAGCTAAACCATAGGGTGCCCAGGCTTGAACTTGTATCTTTCTCTCTTGAAGCTTATTTTTCTTCTTGTCTCTGGAAAGTATTCATTTTGAGAAATATTACAGGAGTGATCTCTCCCAACATGACTTCCCAGGCTCCTATTCTCTGTTCTTTCTGGAATTTCCTACGTGTCCACTGAGTACTACACTCTCTGTATCTTATACAATCTCCTTTACACAGTATCTCTAGTTGTATCTCTGTGTTTAATCTGAGTGTTTGCCTCAGATCTACCGGAACAATCTCTCTTGGCTGGGCTGTATAGATTGTTTTTTCATGCCTTCAGTTGACTTTTAAACCAAATGAAAAAACATTGCGCTATGCAAGGAGTTTGGATCTTTTTTTTTTTTTTTTTTTTTTAATTAGCAACATGGAGGGATGTTCAATATCATTCACCACTGAGGGGGATGAAAATTAAAAACTCAACGAGTAGAGAAAAAATACCAATCAGATATCATTAGGCATCTATCGGATAAACAAAGTTAAACTGGGACAACACTGCAAGCCAGAAAGGAAGCAGAGAAACTATATAGTTATTGCTGGTGTCAATATAAATGGAATAGCCCCTCTGAAAAAGTCACTGATATCATCTTCAAAACCAAAAATGAAACATGAAAACTAGGATCTGGGTATCTGTCCAAGAAAATGTAAGTCACATGTTCACAGAAAAACTCACACAAGAGTGTTCACAGTAGCTGTAACTACATCCCAAATGGTTACAACCCAAATCTCTTCTAACAGAGCAATGACCATACAAATGTTGGTGTTGCTGCATAGAGCTCCTACACAACAATAACAAACCAACCATTCACATGGTGACAATCTTAATGAAGCAAAGAATCTGCTGAATGACAAAAGCCAAGTCTAAAAGACTGTGAGCATGGGATTCCATTCACATACCACATACCTGGGGGTGTACTGGACCTGTGCCAGTACCCTGGCTACGATGTAGCACTTGTTTGTGAGAAAGATTAGCCTTTGTGGAAACTGGTTGAGGAAGAAATGGGCCACCCTATATTAGCTCTTGTAACTGCTTGTGATCCGAAGTGATTACAAAGTACTCCACATTTGTAGAGGTGAGAGGTAGGATGGCAGTGTTAGAGGGAAGGAGCTGATGTTTAACAAATACAGGACACTAGTGTTTCCAAAGCGAAGAGTCTAGAGGTGGATGAGGGTGATGGCTATCTTAACAATGTGAAAATGCTTGATGCCACTGAGCTGCAGTGAAAATGGCTATAAAAGGTTGGGGAGATGGCTCAATGTTTAAGAGCACTTTCTGTATATGAATGAGGATCTGGGTTCAGGTTCTCAGCATGTATGTAAAAAGGCCCTAGGAACAACTGCAAATGCAATACTGGTGATGTAGACAGGGTATTCCTAAGGTCTTGCTAGCCGTCAGCCTAGACCATATTCAATGGGAGATCCTAACTCAAGGGAATAAGGTGGAGACTGACAAAACAGAGCATGTAGCATCCTTATCTGGTTGCTGCCCATGTTGCATCACACATGTGCACATACATCAAACACACACCCCCCATATACAGACACATGAATAAATACATGGTTAAAAATTCTAAATTTCATGCTATATGATATTTCTTTTCTATAACAGGAGGGTTCCTCTTTCAAGGACTTCCTACTGTATATAGAATACAGTTATTACTTATTTTCAGATTATGGTCTCCATGGTGCCTCCTCTCAACCTGTGCCTCTTCCTTTCTCACAGCTGACCTTAGCAAAAACACTTCGGCAAAATACTAAGCTATCCCTGCATTTGGCCTCTGCCTAGAACACATATCGTTAGGGTCTGAGCATGGCTGGTGCTCCTCAGCTGTAGACATCACTCTGAGAGGCCAGCACGGCACAGAGGGGGCAACTATGCAATTCAGCAGTGCCAGCACTGCCTGGCTACTGACCTCTGTCTGCTTTTCTTCTCACCAGTAAATCCAGGATAATCGCAGTCCCCACTCACTGGCTGCTGTGAGGATTAAATGAGTCATTATAAATAAAACACTTAAAACACTGCCTGGCAACTCCAAAATTGCTAATTATTATTATTATTAAATGTCATATTGAGACTATCATAGAAATTAGGTTAAATGAATGAAGCCAGACACAAAGGACTTCATATCCAATGATTCCATTTGTATGGAAGTCTAGAATAAGAAACAATCACCAATCTATGATAATTAGATTACTTGGGGAGAAGAGCTAGAGGAAAAAGCATTAGGGCTCTCTCCACTGGGAGGGGAGACTACATCTGTGGGCATAGTTGCAAAAACTCACCCACCGATGGACTGAAAATCTGTACACTTTATGGCATGCAAATTATAACTCAAAAGTGGCTGACATTTGTTTATTTATGTGTATGTGTGCAGATGTAGATGGATGAGTATCCATGCTTGTATGTGGGGACCAAAGGATGACTTTAGTGATGGTTCTCAGAAGCTATTCACCTTGCTCTTTTTTCTCATTGGCCTGAAGCTCTCCAGTCAGTGAGCTCCAGAGATCTCCTGTCTATCTCCCCAGCACAGGGATGACAAGCACATGACATCATGCTTTGTTTTAGTTTTCTAACATGGAGTGAATTCAGGGGCTTAAACCCAGGTCTTCACACCTGCACAGTAAGCACGTTTTTAATTGAGAGAATCTCCCCAAACAATAATACTCTCAATTCAAAGGAGCCCTATCCCTAGGTCAGTACTCTATTGTCCCTCGTTGGTCACATCCTCTTAGCATTCATTCCTACATGCTCTTCCCACACTGGAACACGGTCTCACCAATGGCAGCACTTTGGATGACTTGCTTTTCTCTTGGTGCTTAGCAACCACACTGGTACCTATCTAATGCCTAGCACCAGTGTGGTAATCGGGAGAGAAGGGGACAGGAAGGAGAGAGGCAGAGGAAAGTGCAGAGTTGAAGCAGTGGACCCGGCCACTGACACGAGCCTTCCTATCAGCACTGCACAGAAAAATCGAATTTCAAACACTTCCCTTGTAAAACAAGAAACAATTGGGTAGAGGGGAGAAAAGTATCTTGCCCAGAACAGAGAGCTGAGCTGGAACTCCCATATTGTAGCCAGTTTTACTCATGCTAAATAAGGCTCTCTTCACACATATAGATATATCCTATAAACAGTCACAAAATGCCCATAAAATATAAAAATTTTAAAAGCGCATTATTTTGAAAGCTCAGTTAACTATAAAAATATTATTACAACCAGATCTACTTCATGCAAGCATTGACTTGTGGTTCCCAACCCAAGTGCTAATTTCAACAGATCATTTCTTGGGGCAGTGGAAATGAAATGGTAATAAGTTAATGGATGCTTGAGTATTTAAGCATGGACAATTATGAGGCAGGCTGTTTGTAAGTCACCTGGGATGCTGTTTATTGCCTATACTTCACAGTCCAGATCGTTACTGGTGAGCTGTCTATCGCGAAGCTGACTGGAGCTTTGAAATATTCAATCTATAAACTTCACATTTCCAGGAAAACATGTGCAAGAATGCTTGTGATCACACATTCCTGTCAGGTAGAAGACAGGATGCAATCTGAGCACAAAAAACCCACAATTAAACAAAAGAATGGTGCTGTACACACTGAGTTTTTTCGTCTTAATCTGATAACTGCCGGCATGAATTACCTCCTGGGGGTAAGGGAAATGCTGCATGCCATCCAGATTCACATTTCAAAGCTTGAGAAATAAAAGAAAAGAAAGAAAATAGATCCAAGCCAGGATAACACAGAAGACTTTCTGTTTTCAACTTAGACTACGTTAATAAGACAAAGCTGTCTTCAACTCTGACACATGAAGACAGCAAATTAACTGTTTGGATCCAGTAAATCAGAAGAATAAACATGTATTTTTTAAAAAATCTTCTTAGATACATAAAACCCATAATCATCTATTCAAATTTCTCAGTATAACTTACCCTCAGTGCTTTCAAAACACCATTTCCCTTTCCAAGATGTTTTTCTGTGTCAACAGTCATTTTCTGTGCAGTGTGTTTCTTTCACTCCATTCTCCTTCTGCTGGGGAAGTGCAAATGCCACCTGACATGTCTTGACAACCACCCATCCATTCATCCAACCAGCCAGGACTGTATCTCTGCCTTAAACACAAGGCCATACAGTTATAGAAAGAAGTGTGCTTTTTGGTGCATATAGCCCTGGGAAAAGCCCAGACATGATTAGGAAACAGGACCTACAGGAGGAAAGAATTAACACAGACAGGATAGGTGAGATGCTAGCCTAAGTGTCTTCTCTTCTACCAGAAGTTCCGACTGAAGCCATCAATTTTAAGTGGATGCTGTGAAGAGGCCCACATTCTAAAGAGAATCACTTCAAGATGTTGACAATGAATCTTGTTGGCAACCTCCATCTCCTGCATAACAAGAGGGATGGGCAGCCTTTCTCCTCTTAGAAGGGAGAAGAAGCTGAGGAAAATGAGATCATGGCTTTCTGGGAGGCATAGGTCATAAAGTCTGGAATGGGAATCTCATAGTTAAAGCCAGAGGACAAGGTAAAGAAAGGAACTTCCAGCATCATGGCACAAGGTAGCCACTAAATAATTGCCATGCTAGTAATGGAGTCTATCTCTCCTCTTCCACCCCTCTTCCCATCTGGGTTAACTCTTCATTGCTTTTGTAACATCTCTTTCCATTATCTGTGTGACCTATGTGTTTGTAAGCTCCAGGAACTAAAGGCGCAAATGTCCTTGGGAGACTATTAAGCTGTTGGTTTGCCCCATGCTTCTTGGGCCACGGGCACCAGTTTTGTTACTGCACAATGCTCTCCTCTGCCATTCTGTGTTTACTAAAATAAAATTTCTCTATGAAAAAAAATGTTTAAAGTCAAAGTCAACCACTGTGGCAGGCAAGAGCATCAGCTGATACACTGCAACTCTCTGGGTCTTGGCCTAATGCTCCATGTATTTCATAGGTTTGCAAATAGGCAAAGAGATTAATAGGCCAAGTTCAACAGAGACCTCTCTACTGACCTTGAATCTGATATATTTAAGTATCTAGTCACTGGCTGTGCTTATCCAAACATAACTTGCTCAAAAGAATTGAAGACACCACTACCATCTCAGAATACACACACACACACACACACACACACACACACACACACACACACACACACACACGTACGCGCACGCACACACGTACCCCAAAACAAAACACCACACATACAAACCTGCTTCTCCTAAAATTTTCTGTTCATTTTGAGCTAGCTGATCAGGCCCCAGATCTTAAGATCACCCACATCTCTTTCCGTCTCTTATATCCCACACTGAATCCAAAAGGAAACCCTTGAGATTCTATTTTTTGAACTATATTGATATTTGCCACTTCTCACCACCTCTACCAAAACCCACACAAGCCTGTGTTATTTCAGATTGAAAGCTGGGCTTCTAAATAAATGAAGAGAAACACCTGAAGCCATGTATGAAATGATCAAAAGCGCAAAGTAAGTTTATCAAATAAAGCAGACAGAACAATCGACTTGATGGGGAGGCAAACCTGGGCTCTGGAGTCAGAACCCAGGCTTCAGTCCTGACTTCTGTAGCCCGACAGCTGTGTCCTGAAGTCAGTACCTCTAAACTTCAGTTCTGATAGCTGTAAGTGGAGCTCATTATAATTGCTGCAGAAGGCAATTCTGAGGATTACAGAAGATATACTTCAAGTAGGTACTCAATAAATAATAGCTGCTAGGATTATTAGTAGGCTATTTAACTAATTTTTCAAGTTTAAAAACATCAGTTACTGTTTCTTTTTAAAAGGAAAATCCACTTCATTTTAAGTCCAAAGGTCAACTATTGTAGGTCTTAAGATAATGTGTTATATATATATATATATATGTCATATATATATATATATATATATATATAAAGAGAGAGAGAGAGAGAGAGAGAGAGAGAGAGAGAGAGAGAGAGAGAGAGAGAGGCGAGGATCCTCCCAGACAGAAAAGGACCCCAGGAAGGACCCTCACTCACATGCAGAGGCTGGAAGCAGGTGTGAGTGCTTGACCTATGCTTGGTGTGTGATGCACTTTGGGTTGAATGTTCCAGATCTCAGAAGCATCCTTAGTGGGATGAAGCAGATCGGTTGCCCTCTGAGCTCTGTGTGCAGCCACCTGAGTCTGAAGTGGAAGTTTCTTAGAAGCAATATATCTTGGAACAGTGTATAAACTGTTGGAGAACAGCCCATAAGAGTTGATTTATGACATCTCACACAGCAGGCACTTAGGAAATGTGGGCCAATGATGAGGTGGAAAATACAAAACTAAAGGACCTTGTGGAAGTGTAAATATTCATAATCGGCCTCATCTCCTCTCTTTAAGGAAAGGTATGCGCCGCACTGCCAAAGCTGGAGGTTCATCAATAGTTTTATGCTTGCAAGCAGACCATTTGTTTGATGGGATGCTGTGTTTGCACTCTAATCACACAGTCATTTTGTTAGCTTGTTAGGAATTTAATAGTCTTTAGCATCAGTCTGTAAGTTAAAGGGGGGGAACACCCATGAAATGAAGAGTTATCTCATTGTAGAAATTAAGAGTTATCTCATTGTAGAAATTAAGAGTTATTTCAATGGACACCCTTTCATACTTTGAATAAAGGTAGCACAGATGGTTCACACAGTTGTCTCATGAGCCAATGTGCAATTGCTACTGAGTGAATTTAAACGAACCCAACACTACAGATTCCTAACCCTTGATATGATGAGTTCCACCTCTGAGAAGAAGCCTGTCTTCTAAACCCAAGTGCTCTCAACATCCCAGCATTTACCCCACCTCCATACACCCTCCCATGCTCTACACTGGACCTCCCAGAATGTTTATGCCTGACTGCATTTCAGCAGCCTTCTGCTCCACAGAACAGTCTCCCACAGCAATGAGATATCGATCTTGCCTTTTTGTTTCTCCCAATCCCAAGAGGCCTCTGTTATGATTGGAATCAATACAAAGGTGAATATCCAAGGAACTTCAGATACAGAAAGAGGCATCGCAGCCATGCCATTTAAAGTAATGGGTACCTTTTAACAAGAATTCTGAAATATGTCTGTTACATATATTTTTATATGTCTTCTGCCAAAATAGAAACATTTGGTAGGCAGGCCCATGGCAGGTTCAGAAGTCAAGGTGGGATAACAGACCCATTGGGCTTAAAGAGGGAGGTCTACAGTACTTGGTTAAGTGGAAAAGTTGGTATATAGCCCATAGAATGTCCACAGTTTCATCTAAAAATCACTCGGCAAATGTCTCATACACATCCTTTCTAAAAACTGAACCAAGAACTTTCTCTTTCATACATTTTTTATTTGTGAGCACTACTTGGCAGCATAAATATTTGACTTTTACCCCAAGCATATAGAATTCTATGATTCTTTTTAGAAATTTTTATTCTAGAAGTTTTGGTCTTTGCAACATTATCTTTCGATGTGATTTCAAGCTGCTCACTTAAGCAATTTATATCAAGGAAAAGGGAGGCGGTCCAGTGAATAATGACTGACACACAGACGTTAGGACCTGAGATCAGATCCCCAGAACCAATGTGGAGAAGAGTACCAAAGTATGTGCCTATAGATGGGGATGAAGACAGCTCGTGGTCTAGCCTGGTGTTCCTGATAGCAAACAACAAGGTAGAAGAACACCCCCTTCCCCCAAGGTTATTCTCCAATCTCCACATATACCCCCTCAGATAAAAAAGGAATATGGATATGATGTTCTTTTTTTAATCACTTAAAGCTTTAAATGGAGAAAACCTGCCTTGAAGCTGTATCTTGAATGTTGGGCATGCAGGAAGACCTTGAGAAAGGGCTTTAACTGCTTACATTGTGATTAGTAATAGATGGGTGAGCCACTAATTGGAGGACAGGAAATAAAACTGCCAAGGAAGAATGAGAAGATAACGAGAAATAAGCAGTAATTAGCACATTATCGTCACAGAAAGGAGTATCAAACACGAGGCTCAAGGGGATGTGGGGAACCCCGTGGCTGTTTACGCAAACACCAGGCTTGGTTAAACTGAGTTGCCAATGGTAAGATGTGTTCAAAACCAGAGAGAATGGGCTTCAGGGTGGAGGGGAGACCTTAGGTTCAGGATGTACAATATGCAGAGAAAGACAACACAAGGCTACTTGCTTAAGCTGCTTAAAAAAAGCCTAGCTGGTCAAACAAACAGCTGTTCATTAAGGACTGGAAGCTTCTGCGCTAAATGAGGCTGTCCAGTCTCTGGCCACTTGGTCATCATTTCACTTACAAAGAGCGTGGTACAGAATTACATTCATGTTCATAACAACTTACATTCTGCTGCTAGGAATAATCTTGTGTCCTTCTCTGAACCACGTCACTTGCGGTCTGGGGCAGCTGACGATGGGCACTAAATTTAGAAGTGCTGCATGTCCTTGGGAAACTGTTTTCCTCTGGTCTGTATCCATGAAATTCCCCATATCTGCAGAGAAAAATTGGACTTTTAAGTTCCGGAGCGAGCTATTATTTTGTGGGGAAGTAAGGGTCAGGAAGGAAAGTAACTATATTTTACGGTGAAGATGGTGTCAACACCATCCTTAACAAGGTGACAAGTGAGACGGAATCCCAGTGCTGACAAGAGCAGATGTGGCTGTGTGAGAAGCATCAGCAGAACCATGAGCCTCTAAAACAGCCACCGGGACCCTAATCAGCAAGGCCACAGGCCTTTGCTGCCCTACAGTAATATGATGGAGCCTCACAGTTGACTGTAACACTGAAAGAAATTGCTGGAAGGCATCCCAAGCCCGATGAAGCAGTTTATACAGTCCTGCCATGATAGGTCTGCAGACACCTTCTTCCACCTGGATCTCCTCTTTTACCTCCTCATCTTAGGGTCACTGTCTTGCTTACAAGTCTTCAGGAACCATTGTGTTGCAATCATTGGAGAGTTTACAGAGGATTTTCCTATTTACCCCGACACTGATGACACAGTTTGGGGCAGTCAGTCTTTGTACAGTTGATTAAAACAACTAATGAAAATCAAGCCAGAGCCATTAGACTATGGATATTTGAGGTTCATCTTTTAAATTAGTAATATGAAATTTTAAAATAATTTCTATATTGTGATCAGTTACTGTCAGTGTATATACACATAAATATTTCCATGCCATATTTGTGTGTGTGTGTTTGTGTGTAGTAATGTGTGTACATGCTTCCAGGTATATCCAAATATGTATGTGGGGGAGCGAACACATGTAGGTGGTGGTGGTAGTGGTGGTAGTGGTGGTGGTGTGTGTATGTGTGTTATATAATATGGAAGCCAGATCAGGTATTTATATTGATCGATCTCCACCTGCTTTGGTGGGCAGTGTCTTTCACTGAACCCAGAGGTTGAGGTTGATAACTGGCTAGACAGGCTGGCCAGGAAACCTCAGGGATACTGCTGTATCTACCCATCAGTGCTAAGACTGGCTCTGGCATTGTGTGGGGGTACTGAGATCCAAACTGAGTTTCTCATGGTTGTACAGTATAGCAAGCACTTTCCTGAGTGAGCCACCTTAACCACCATATAGTCTTTATTTTGGAGATTTTTGTTTTTGTTTAATTGTTTTGAGGCAGACTCTTGTTCTGTAACCCTGCCTGTCCTAAAATTACTATGTAGACCAGGCTGATCTGTCTTCTCAGTGCTGGGATTAAAGATGTCCACCAACCATGTCTGGCCACTGTATATTATTAACTATATCTCATTTAAGTTTTTTTTCATAAAAAGAATGTGATAGCTTTACCATTTGAATCTATTTTATATGTGTCATGATACTATGAAGGCACAGAAGAAAGAGCTATGGAACACTGTAGGAAAATCCCCTTGCGTATATGGAAGAGAAAGTAGTGTACACAAACTGAAAGACTGAGAAACAGGCGTGGGAACAAGGGCATGGACAACTAGGCAACGTCCAAACTTCATAAATAAAATGTAGTACTCTATAATCAATTCCAGGCTCTTAACTTACTCAAATATGCTTTGCGTATTGATCCATACTCTATTTATTATGTTTTCAGTTTTTCTATTAAATAAAGGTTCTGAATTATTCTGTGGACAGATTTGGTGATGACTTCATCTTCACAAAGCAGCGAGATTGATGCCTTTCTTCATAGTGGCTTAAACAATAGCCAAATACATATCATAACCATGATGACCAAGGGAGGTCCCATATGATATGTGAGATAGGCCCATGTTATTTTATATGCTAGCATAAAGCTACGGATCATGACTGGGGTCAAAATTAGAAACAGCAATCTTGAAACAATTAAAGCAGTACCACAGTGTGGCCTCAATCCTCGGGCATCTTATAATATAAAATTTCAAAACATTCTTTTGCTTACTTTCAAACAAGATGACATTTTGGTCGTGTTCCCTAACCACACCAAAGCAAACCATCCACTAGACAGATCCTAGTCTTCAAAGACTTCCTATCATAAGAAAGGGGCATGTGCATAGGCCAGGTCTCCAGACCCTAAGGACATTGTGACAGCCAAGGTCTCTGCCTTTTGATGGTGCTATGGTGGGAATGTTCTCTGTATTCAGTGAATATCATTCTGTAAATAAAGGAGCTGTTTTGGCCTGTGTGGAGTACCATAAAAATGGGTAGAGGAATCTGTGGAGAGACAGGTAGTCTGCCTGACTCCATGCAGCTGCCAAAAAAGAAACATGAAAGACCACGAGGCCAGGTAGATTAATAAAAAAGGGTTAAATTAAGATAAAAAACTAGCTAATAATATGGTGAAGACATAAGCCAAACAACATAAAATTGATATAAACATTTAGATCATTTTTACAGAAAAAAGCTGCTGCAGACAGGTTGAGACCTTTGACTCAAACAGAGTCAAAAATCTTCTACAACATGGTGCCTTCTGTTAAAAGTTACATTTCCCAAGTTGGATCCACTGAATAAAGACTAGATCCTTATATTAATAACAGCTGGGGCTTGACTACCCCCATCTACTGAGCAGCAAATTGGATTCTTGGAAGAACACAGGGAAGAAGCAATGAAATCTAACCTTAACTGGGTTCAACCTTTTATTCTAAATATATTTTTAATCCTAATACTAAGAAGCCAAGAGCAGTTGGTTTATACAGACCACCTTTCTCACAGATCCTCCTGATCCCGCAGGCATGGGAAATCCTTAACCTTTTCAGTTGGAAAAAATGCAGCACCTCACCTGGTCTCTGTGTTCGTTTATAGATTTGTAAAGTTATATTTATTTATTTGTATGTTTATGTGCGTGTTTATCCCTTTGTTTATATGAGCATGCTCTTGCCATGGGATGTGTGTGATTTGTGAAGCTCAGAGGACAACGGGAAGGAGTTCATTCTCTCCTTTCATCATGTGGGATCTAGGAACTGAACCTAAACGGTCATCTGGCTTCATGGCAAGTACCTTTACCCACTGAGATGTTTAGCCAGCCCTATACCGGTTTTAACCATAATTCTATTTTATTTATTTATTTATAGAGTATCTCATGTTGCTCCATCTAGCACTGAACTCACTATGTAGCCAAGGATCGTCTTGAAGTTCTGGTCCTTCTGCCTTTACCTCCCAGTTTGGTGCTATGGTTGGAACAGGGCATTAACCAAGTTAGGCAAGCATTGTACAAACTGAATTACATCCTCAGGACTGATCACATTATTTTAGGGGAACCAAGGACTAATATCAGTTGGTGCAATAGTAAGGGCCTCCACACAGCTGCTGCAACTCTGTTCATAGATTAAGGCTAGTGCTCACACTGCACACGTACATGCCACTTGAACTTCAGATTTTCTCTGCAAGAGAGCTCCCATCCTGTTCCGTACCACACAACGGTAAAATCCGGCGTCCAGCTTCTGCAAAGAGGGGATGATATACCTGCAAAATGCCAAAAGGAAGTGTCAGTGGTCAAGCCTAGAAGACCAAATCCCTTCCACAAATGTTCAAGTGGTCCATTTCTCAGCCCTTCCCAGTGAAGACCACTGTGAGCTTGCTTCATCAACATCCCAAATCCAGTGAGGCTGCAGACTATTAAGTGGAGTCAGGACCTCACTCTGACACCTGTGTCAAGCACAGTGTCAAGCATGAATTAGATGCTGTTGAGATGTGAACATGTAATGTTCGCATAGGTTCGCTTGTCTGAAAACTTGGTACCTAGTTGGTCATGCTTATTTGAAAGGTTTACCATCCTTTAGAAGATACAGATTGACTGGAGAAAGCAGGTCACTGAGAAGGGTTTACAGCAGGCCCTAATCCCTATTTACTCTGCTCCTGACTCCAAGGCAAAATGACCAGTTGCCTCAAGTCCCTGGTGTCATGCCTTCTCCACCAAGTTGGACTGTATCCCCCTGAACTGTGAGCTAGAACAAAATATTCCCTCCCTTAGGCTGCTTCCTGTCAGGTATCTGAAAAATGTTAAACAACCAATAGTTACTGCAATTAAAGGAGACTTTCCAATTTACCAAAATAACTTATCTTCATGATGCCAAATCTCAGCATTTCCAGAAATAATTTCTGGAACTGTGAACGTCTTCACACAAAGTCCATGTCATTCTGTTTGGAAGACCAACTGTCACTGCAGGATGAGCTATGGCTGTCCCTAAGGCAAAGCAGGCCCAGGCCCAGAACAGTCCTGTCTCCAACCCAGTGAGAATGTCTCCTAGTATAATGCCAGATTTTTATTTTCCATGTGCCTGACACTGACAATAACTTTTTTTTTCAGATGACAGAAAAAGTGTCAGACGTAATAATTTACTTGTGTAATAACGATTGATTCTAGGTTCTATCCCTAGAGTTATAATAATCTCTTGCACCACATAGCTTTCTAAAAGCCTTATCAGCACTACAAAGGACAGGAGGAAAGACACACTGCTTCTGTAACAGTTTAGCTGTAAATATAGCATTAGTTTTATGTAAGTCAGGATGTTTGAAACCCATGATTGAAGCAAGTAGGAATGCAGTTAACAACCACTGGATAGAATTCAACAGCTCCTGAACCCAGATCTGAGATGGTACTTAACTGCACTGTAGACCATGTTCATAAACAAACCAAGAACAAGTTTTGTGCAAACTGTTTGTCTGATAAGGGTTAATATTCAAAATATATATGGAGCTCCCTAAAACTCAGCAGGCAGAGACACTTCTCTGAAGAAGGCAAATGGCTACGGAGTTTATGAGAAGGTACTCAGCACATTCACAGCACTCAGCACATTCACCATCAGGAAAACACAACCCCAACCATGCTAAGGCAGCAGCTCACAGCTCCCAAGATGGAGAGAAAGGAACATCTTTGTCCAGTGCTGCTGGGCATGTCAACTGAGACAATACTACAGAATGAATGTTCTTTGCAAGATTAAAAATGGAACTACTATAGACTCAATCCTGCTTCTCTGGAAGGGAACTGAAATCAAGAACATGAAGCCCTTGAACCCCATGTTCACCAAAGCTTCATAGCATCTAAGCTCTTGAAAAAAAAGACCAAGAATCTGCCAGCACAGGAACTGATGGAACATGGTATATGTACAAAAGAGAATACTATGTAGACCTAAAGAAAGCCTGACCTTCCCAAAGAACATGGATGAACCTGGCAGACATGATGCTTAGTCAAAGGAGAAGAATCATAACATGCAATGCTGACAACAGGGGAGGGTGATCGAGGGATGAGACAGCACCAAAGAAAACCAAGTTTTAGTTAGATAAAATTAAAAAAAAAAAGTTGTATCAATATACTGTGAGAAACAGAGGACACAGTATGGTATTGTGCATTTAAGGTTGACCAAGAGACTCTCTAGGCATTCTTTTAAAATATTTTAAGTTCTGTTTATTATCAAAGTGGGTGTGCATGGCATGTTAAGATATGCATGCTACAGTCTACATGTGTAGATCCAAGGACAACACTGTGGATCATGTTCTCTTTCTCTCTCTAACTTTACATGGGCTTCAGTGATCAAATTCTGATAAAAAAAAAAAAAGCTTGTGTGGGAAGAACCTTGCTGGCTGAGCCATCTTGCCAGCCCTACATATTCTTATTATATAAAAACAGTGTTGAAAAGACAGAATGGGGGCTGGAGAGATGGCTCAGCGGTTAAGAGCACCCTCTGCTCTTCCAGAGGACCCGGGTTCGATTCCCAGCACCCACATGGCAGCTAACAACTGTCTGTAGTTCCAGGCAAACACCAAGGCAAATAAATAAATAAAGTTAAAAAAAAAAAAAGAAAGAAAAGACAGAATGGAGGCAAACACTTGCAAATGATGCAGAGGATGGTGTGGCAATGGTGTCAGGATATGTACTTAATTCTAAACTCACTGGCTTGTGTACACTACACATTCACAATGTGTCATACGCCTACTATATCATCTTAAAATAAGATATGTTGGTTAAGGAGATGGCTTAGCATTATAAGGAAAAGGATCAGAGTTCAAATCCCCAGAACCTACCAACAATGCTGCATATGGTTTCACATACCTATAACACCAGTGCTGAGCATGCTGTGCAAGCCTGGGGACCTGAGTTCATATCCCCAGAGCCACCAACAAGGCTGTAAATAATTGCACACACTAACAGTGCCAGCGTTAAGAGAAGGCAGACACAGGAGAATTGCTATAGCTTTCTAGCCACAGACTTAGATCCATAGTCACTGAGAGATGCTGTCTCAGGCAATAAGGAGGGGAAGAGAGTGATGGAGCAGGACATCATACCATGCTGAGTGTACTCACATTTGCATATACGCAATACACAATACCAAATAAAATATATGAGTTTGTGGTACAGCTCCATGGTAGGGTGCTCACTTATCATGTCCAAGGCCCTAACCCAAAGGATTAAATATTACAATGTTCACATTGTAATAGTACAAAGAAAACCATCATTCTGAAGAAGGAAAAAAGGAGTAAGACTTGAGGCCTGGATCCCTTTCACACTGGGGTCGGGGCGGGTCAGAAAAGGTTGCATGTACACAAACTCCCTAATATCTGAAAAGCATGATGCTCTTCTTAACAAAAGTGATGTTCTGGCTGTGGCTGTCTGATATTTTGAAGACACGTCCTCTTACAAAGTACAATCAGAGAAACTTAAAACAACTCAGGCAAAAGACAAAGTGTTAGTGTGTTCAATTTGCTCCGCACCAAGAAGACCTGGAAGCATTGATATTCAACTAATCACTCATCTTTTTTATTCAAGTATGTCCAATTAGTTACCCTAGAAAGGGAACCCAGAGGAATAATTTTAAGTGAATAAAACACTTGGACAATACAGACAATTCAGCAGTAAGCAAATATTAATCAAAGTGAGTCTTCCTCTGATAACCTTGCAGTGGTCCTATGGCAGGACTCATAAAATCTTTTATGATAAGAAAAAAACATTGCTGAACATTAATCTTAAAAATTCTGTTCTATTATGAGGAACAGTTCATCCCAAACAAAATTAATTAGTGAAGACAATCAGAATATACCAAACCGAGCACAAAGAGTCAATGCCGCGTATTTAAATTACAAATCAGACTGGAAGGCTGCGGGCCTTGATTGTTGTGTACTGTAATTACAGGAATGAGGGGTGCTGAGATCAAAATCAACACAAGTTTTTAGAGGAACATGAGGACAGGTCATGAGAGCACAGCTCTGAAGAGCTCAAGGACACCCGCTCATGGCGACATAACCATGTTTACATAACTGCTATCCGTTCTACTTTTTTCTCTTTTTAAGTATCTTGCATAGATGTAAAATTCTTATGAATTTCTATAATAATCTTATATGCTAATGCACAAAAATTGCTTTCAAACAACAGGAAGAAACAGATAAGAAAGCGAGTATTAGGCATATGCTGCTGTGTGCTGTCTCCGAGGATAATGTCGCACCAGGGGAAAATCTACAAAAATGTTGTGAAGTCCTCCACCTCTTACCAGACTTCCTGCACAAATTATGTTCACTTAACAGATGGGAGTGTTCATTGTCAGCCTATTGTTTATAAACACACATTTTTAAGCAGAAAAAGTTTCCTGGCTCATTGTAAGAAGGTATGATAAAAACCATGGTGCCATATGCTGCTCAAGCAAAGGCAATGCTTGATCCTGGCTCCAGTCAGGATCCACATCACAGCCACTTGGGGTTCTGATAGACCAACACAGTGCTCCACAACAATAGAACACCACATCCCACCAATGCCAAGGATGCCAGGGCCATGTGTGTTGGAGACAGCACCTCATAAATGCTACTCTGAACATGCATCAGAACAACTCAAGGCTTTAGCTAGAAAGCACTTCAGATAGAATTCCACCTGGCAGTAAATGCCCAGCTAGACCAGGAAGGCCAACTGGCACTGAGTCTGCCCAAGATCTGAACTTCCTCCTCTTTTCTGGATACTACTCTAAGAGCACATCTCAGAAAACATGAGATCACACTTGCTATTCTTAGGTTTGCTCCAGGGCACAGAGACAGCACACAGCCAGATCAACACTGTTGCTGGAGCATGGTGCTGTATGAGAACTGGCAGAGAACAGAAAAATGAGGAACACAGCAGTGGCTGGACACAATGGTGACTGGGCATGACAGTTGAGGTAAGATGATATAAACTGGACATGGGGACACAGCAATGTGGTGGTGGAATATGGTGGTGATGAGACCTGGAAGTGATGGAGTACAGCAATGGTAGGATGTTGAAATAGTGGGGACACAGTAGGGGAAATGATGGTGGTAGAGACATGGTAGAGGTAGAGACACAGCAGTATCTAAGACACAACAGCAGTAGTGGGACATGCATGGCTGTGGTGGGTGGTAAAATGCAGGGGTAGAGAGGAAAATGGCGCCTGGACAAGGCGGGCAAAGAGGGTATTTGATGGTAATTGAGGCAGCATCTCAGATCATGGTGTTCAGAGTCTGGAATCATGGCTTCTGGAATGACTATGGCATGTGTGAGTTTGGGACATTTCATTCTACTCTACTGATCTCCGGTGTCCCCACAATTCTAATGACAATTCAGTATCTGTGAAAGAGCACAACTCATGAAAGACAGTAACAATAGTTTATTTCTGATATTTAATTCAGTTCAAAATCTACTTTAGATGCAATCAAAACAACTGGGGGAATTAAAATAAGAGCAAAGCAGCAATGACTATGGCTTTCTGTTGAGTAGACTAAGTTCATTCATTGATAAAGATAAATCATGATAAATAATAGCAGGGGAACCCCTAGGACAAATCAGGCTGATAATAAAGAATTTTTCTGGAAAAGAACTATTCTATTTCTATGATATGATAAGTGTATGATAAAATACAGTTTACTTTTACAGTTTCTGCTTGGCAGCCATTTCTAACAGGAAGACACTAGAACTGAGAATACTCATCAGAGGAACAAAACAACACCTCCAGAACAAGGTCCCATCTATGTATCTTGGGTAGGGATGTAGCCCAGTTCATGGGAGGCCTTCCTAGCAGGCACATGGGTTTGATTCATAGCATTGCATAAATTAGGTAGGTTGCTACACACCTATAATCTCCATGCATTATAAGCAGAAAGATCAAGAATTCAAGTCATCCTTGGCTGCAAAGGAGATTCCAGTTAGCCTGGGCTAAGAACTCTTGTCAAGCAAGGAAGCAATCAACCAACTAATCCACCAGATAACAAACTATCAATCAATAGAATACTGCTGTTAATAATAATGATGATGACATGAAAATTTGGGGCTAGGGATGTAGCATAATGTCTTAGTGCTTGACTAGCAAGTATGAGGCCCTAGTGCACCTTAAAAATAGAAAATTATAAGAAAATGAATTAAGTGGTGGTTATGGGGACCCCTAAGTGGTAGAATGCTTCCCTAATATCCACAGGTTCAATCCACAGCACCACAAAAAAGACCCAAAAAAACAAAAACAAACCAGTTAGCTAAAAGCATAATTTTTTGCTAGCATAATACCTATTTTGCATGAATAAGTACCTGATTTTATAATAAACTTGTACATCTTGGTCAAAAATTCATTCTTATTTTTACAGCTAAAAAGAGGAGGGTTAGGGAAATATACACTAAAAGTCACATACAGGTTCACAGAATCACCTCATTTTAGGAAGGTTAGATGATAATTATGTTTTCAATTTTATTTTTTATAAATTTCCTGTATTAAATTTTAAAAAACAATAATCCAAAGTGGAATGAGTCTATCACTGGCTGTTTCCTCAAGCAAAATAATGATGAAAAAACCTGCACTGGAATTTGACAAGAAAATAGATATACAATTTTGAAGATGTGCCTGACTGACAGGTCATAAACATTGGGGCAAGTTGAAGGTTATGTCCTTAGAAGAGTTAAATTAACAGTATGAAGTAAACGTGCATGGAACAAGAAAGATGGAGTTATCATCAGGAACCCTGTATTTACAAAAGTTACTCTGTGTGTGTGTGTGTGTGTGTGTGTTTTATTTAAAATTATTTTAAAAGAAGAGGGAAACAAAACAGGTGCCTGTGAGTCTGGACTACCTGTACTGAGCAGGTAGTAATTGTGTTAGGGTCCAAATCTAGACATACAAAGTTTCTAGAGACCAATGAGATATCCAGTTCCCACAAGCTTCTCACTGTTGGCTTCCATGGATGACTATATTTAGACTTTATTGTAACATTGACAAAAGTGAATCAAAAGTTCAAGGGTCACTATTGAGATATTCCTCAGTCTCTTCAGGACTCAGTGCTTTTTCACCAATGTAAAAAATGTTTTAGAGACTGTTCATTCTTTCCTTCTTCATCAAATCAGGGGCAGAAAGGTGAAAAATCTCCATTTCATGAAGCTCAAGAAGGTGACAGGAATCGGTTTGTCGGATCTAGCATTATTAGGATTAAACGCTCTCAAGTCAGTAAGAATTGAATGTCAGAAAACCTTTGGGAAAGAGAGCATTGATTTTTTTATGGATAAAAATCTTTTATTCCATTTGTGATTACTTAATTCTTTATGATGTGAGATTCTCTGCAGACATAAAAAATGGAGACCGATACACCAAGAACTGAAGGATGATGACAAACGTCACTTTCTACACAGTTAAAAATATCCACACTAAGGTATAATGAAAAGGGACCTAAACTATAAGCATTTATAACAAGCAGTAGAGTATTAGGAACACACAGCTAAAGACTTCTGATGTCTCACTTGAAAGTACTGGTCAACAATGAATCATATTAGATTGGGTTGTCCTCCTCACTAAGACTTAGATTCCTCAATGATCCTAAGACAGAAGACCCAAGAGAGATTAATTGTACACATTCAAATCATCTCCAATAAGTATTTTAACAATTTCATAAATAACATTTTTTTCAGACTGTGGTGAAGATAGAATACCCACTCTCGTGTGAACACAGGGAGCCATTCCCTGCCTTCTGGGTAATTCGGACCCTGGCCTTGAATGGCTGCTTGCTGCCAATGTGCTAGTGACTGAGGAGTCTGTTAATTTCTTCCTCCAATTCTCATCTCTCTCTAGCTAAGTAAAGGCACTCCACCTGGGTTCTAATTTTCCATGCCCTGGCTTGGAAGTTCTGTCAAGGCAGAAGCTGTGGGCAGTTCAGGACTCCCTTTGTAGCCCATCTCCTAGGGATCACCTTCTTTCGCTGTCTCACACCTGGTGTCTTAAAAACATTCTACTAAGTTTATTTACTTATTTTTTTGTCATGCAACTGTAAATTTTATTTTGTAATTCCATCTTAACCCAGCGTGACAGACAAGGTTAGTGAAACCCAGGGTGAGAGAAGTCTTGTTGCAGGGTGTTAGTGCAGTTTTGGGGGTTGTTTTTTCTCTTCCTATGGCCAATATCAGACAATGATATGATGTGGGATGTCTTTATGTACACTGTGAATTTACTTCATTAACATTTGTTAATAAAGAAGCTGTTTTGGCCTATGACAAGTCAGCTTAGGGGCAGATGAGAAATCCAAGCAGAGATAAAGAAAAGGGCAGACAGATGTTGCAGGCTGCTGCCCAGAAAGTAAGATGTAATGGGACACAGGTACAGCCAGAGTGCTACATGGTAATATATAGATTAATAAAAAGGGGTTAAGTTGTAAGAGATAATTCGTAATGAGCCTGAGCTGTAGGCTAAACAGTTTGTAATTAAAATAAGCTTCTGAATAATTGTTTTGTAAGCAACTGCAGGATCACAGGGCTGGACAGGTTGGAAAACTTTTAGCTACAAATAGCACCCATCATTGAGCGATGAAAAAGCTTCAAAAGGATTCTAAATGCACAGAAGTGGAACCACACTGGGCTTCCTAGACTCACAGTCTCATGCAAGCAACAGAGCAGAGATTTGTCTCCCAGCAGCTGCCTGGGAGAGGTGGCCAGCAGCCAGCAGACAATGAGCTCAGCTGCATGGACAATTTTTGCATTCCCTCATGGGCTATGGTACAAAGAGGCTTGTCCCAGACACGGCTTGCAGGTTTGGGGGCACAGCCATGGCGCTCAAAACATGGTTCCATGATATTGAGTACTGCTTCCCAGAATTGGGGAGGTAAGCATGATCCATTGTTACATCCACCATGTCGGAAAGCCAAGCAGGGTAGAACCAGCAGCCACGAGTCCTAGACACACAGTTTCACAACTTAAAAGCTCTCTTGGTTAAAAAGAAATGATTAAAGATATGCAATAAGACGGACGCAGACAGAAAAAACTGTAAACAGGTTACAATGTATGTAAAAATGTACATAGGCTTAGAAAAAAGGGGAAAACGAGTGTAGGCAGCTATATAAAGAAATAAGTAGTTTTACAAAATAAAGTCTAAAGAAACGGTAAAAATAACATAAAAAGTCATGTAAAGAAGAAAAATACAGAAAGAGTCTGGATTAGGCATATTACTCTGTTTTCTTTTAATTTTTAAACTGTTAATGAGCTAACGGCAGAAAGATATTTGATTGTAAAGGCTGCTAAGTTAAACCAACATATATATTTTAAAGGTAGCTTGATTTTCAAATTTGGGTCTAAAGATATATGGCTTTGGAAAAGAGGTTCTGCTTTTGTTTCCACAGAGAACCTATGAATTGTATCCAGGCTAATGTGGTTTTTGATTGAGGAAGACCCCCCCTAAAAATCTCTAATAGGAAGAGATGACCCAGATGATCCAGCATCCACATCAGATTCAAGGTTGCTGACTATTATGATCCAGCCTCAGGGTTCTTCAAAGATTACCAGAGTCCCCAATTAGCAGTAAGTAGCCAAGAAAACTGTACCCACATTCCCCCAAAATAAATCATGGATGTTTATCTTTGTTTAGAGGGTTTAGTTATTAATCATAGTTCATCTCTTTCCAAAAATAAAGGGAAATATAGATATGACAGGATAAAAAGTTAGATTACTGAATTTACTTTTAAAAAGCAACTACTTGTTTTTAAATGCTTTATATTAATATGCATTTTGATTTGTTGATAAAAATTTAAGGTCAATTTTGTTATACTGTATGTATATTTCTACTCTTGTTTAAGATATGTTTATGTGACTCATTTAAATATATAAGGTACAATTTAAAAATTCAGATTAATAGTTAATCATCTATGATAATCAAACTTATAGCCATGTTAGTTAGTCTTTTTAGATATACAAATTTAAACACTTCAAACACTTTAAAGACCTAAAGAATATGGCATTTAAAATGTTTTAAAAACCTAGACTTTTCTGGACAGTGAGACATGTCTGCTCCTGGAAGCATCAATCTACTTCAAGAGGATGATGGGTATTGAAGAAACTCCATATGAAGTTTACTTTCTTTGTGGAAAAAGTTAGCCACTGGGCAAGAAACTGTTCTTGTCTTTACTGTTTGACAGTATGCTGTATAAACTGAACATGCAGGACCCATAGGAAAGTGAACTCTGAACTTTGCCAGAATAAGCCAAGCTAGTCCTTCAGATTCCTGCTTCGAAGAGAAAAGTGCCAGACATTCTACAGGATACAAGTGATTGACATACCTTGCCAAAATGGATGGTGCAGTCCTTCAAATTTCCTGCTTCATTAAGAGTCTGCCAGAGACTCAAGGTTTTGGGCTCTAGATTCTTGAGTTCTTTATATATCTTAGAGATCAGTCCTCTATCACTTGTAGGGTTGGTAAAAATCTTTTCCCATTCTGTAGGCTGTCCTATTGACTGTGTCTTTGTCTTTACAGAAGCTTCTCAGCTTCAGGAGATCCCACTTATTGATTGTTGATGTTAGTGTCTGTGCCACTGGTGTTATATTTAGGAAGTGGTCGCCTGTGCCAATTTGTAGAAGTGTATTTCCCACTTTCTTTTCTATCAATGTCAAAGTGGCTGGGTTTAGGTTGAGGTCTTTGAACCACTTGGATTTGAGTTTTGTGCAGAGTGACAGGCTTGGATCTATTTGCATTTTTCTACACACTACCATTCATCCCTGACTCTAGGCCTGTAGGCTAAAGATGGGTGTCCCAATGTCACAGAGGAACTTTGAGTAACTGTCCAGACAGCAGATGTCTCTGTCATTTTTAGAATTTATAAGTTGCTTGCAATGCACTTCCTGTGTACGCAGGAAGTATTATATCCTTCTGTGGTCTTTAATGGAGTTGAAGACTAGATAGTTATAATTAAAATGTTTCTTAGTTATGACAAAAGGTAAATATAAAACTTTAGCCTCACAAAAAATAGAAGATGGTAGAATATTTTCTTTAATTTTGCTAAATACAAATAGACTAGATATTGTAACTGCAATTCTTACTTCATAACTGTTTCGTTATGGGTAATTTTACTATGTTAAAATCGAAACCTTCCTTTTTGATTAGATAGAATCAAATAAGTGGCTGCAGGACTGTGGAAGAGAGCTTTTGTCTGTACCACTGGGTCTAGATGGGTCAGAAAACTTCTAGCTACAGTGATAGAGATAACTGTTATAGATAAGGATACTGAAGAAGTCTCCAGTAATCTCATAGTAGAGTATAGACCCTTAAGGATCTAGTACAAAGCTGTGCCTTCTTTAATGGGCAACTCCAGATGCTGAAAAGCAATTCCTGCTGTGCTGAGTGATAAATGAGAGCTGGGCTGTGGGTATTAGGAAAATACCCATGAAAACAACTCTTACAAGAGAATTATTAGAGTTACATAATTGTAAGCATCAAGGCTACTTTCTCAATGACTTTTAAGCCATGCAAACTGGTGGAACAGCTCACCGCCTGGGCCTGGGTGATGCATGGCTCACTAACAAACTGAAAGCAAGAATACTGCAAAGGGAATCAATCCTTTAAAGCAGTGTATTCCGCCCTGTTGGTGGTTTATTCCCTTTGTCATCTAGATAAGACCTAGAGTTACCTAGGAAAAGAGGCTCTGAGCATGACTGCAAGAGATTACCTGGGTTGGATTAGCTGCTGGGCATGCCACTGAGGGATTTTTTTGATTTTGTTAGTTGAGATAGGAAGACCTACCCTGAATGCTGGCAGCACCACTCCATCGAGTGGGGTGCTGGGCTAAATAAAAAGGAGAAAAGAAGCTGAGGACTCGTACTCGTCATCTTTCTGCTTTTTACTGTTTATGTAATGTGACTAGCTGCCCCCCGCCCACCCTACAACCGCTACCATGCAATGGTGGTTCCATAAGGGGCTAAACCCACACTCTGGAAGCCACAACGGGTACTGCATTCAGTTGCTTTTGCCAGGTGTTTTAATCACAGCAACAGGAGAAGTAACCAGTGTGATCTTAGCTTTTAGAAAGAAAGGTCCATGGAAGGAATGGCTTAGGGATGAATGCAGAGAAATACCTAAGCTGTAATGAATGGCTTAGCTGATGGGAAAGAAGCCTGGAGAAACTTGACTATAAATTCTGAAGGAAGAAGCCACATGCTGACAGACAACATCGTGCAGGTAAAATGGGAGTGTTTTAGTATCACTCCAGAGTTCCCCCTTCAGACAAGGTGCTCAGCAACCGCCAGGCCAGAGTGACATGATCAACTATGATGTCATCTAAACACACTGTAACTAGAGAGATGAGCCATAAGCACATCAAACCTGCTTGTAAGGCCTGAGGCTACTAAGGGGTCTGGGAGTATAGACACCTTTTCAAAGCTAATCTGGTGTTTGCCACACTGGCCACTGTTCAATGCCAAAGATGTCCTCATAATGGAATTACCCAATGAAGAAAATGTCCCTGGCATTTTTTTTTTTTATTAAAACATCTTTGGCTGGGGATATAGCTTGATGGCATGTACAAGACCCTAAGGGGATAGATCATCCGCAGTATAAGAAAATGCTGTATTGATAATAGTTTTAGCAAAAGACCTATCGGCCAGGTTAGATCCACACAGTAGATGGGGAAAAAGGCCTTCATAGAGCTCGTCTTTCCTCTCTAACAGACTTGAGTTATCACCAAGCAGTCACTGTACTCTTCTTCACACGGTTCCCACTCATCTCTTATAAAAGCTATTCCCAGGAATTTAATAATTTTTATTGATACTGTGAAATTTCTTTGTCTTTTTATAAAACAGGAGAAAATAGCTTTTCCCTTAACCATTCCCATTTTTACGGGAATAAAAAAAAAAAATGACTATCCATCAAGTTTCTATTGTTATTGTGCCACAAAATTGAACTACAAAAACAGGTCTCCTAAGAAAATAATGAAATTTTTAGACTATCCTATTATTCCCACTGTTATAATAGGCATACTGTACTAGCATTAAGAAATTCTTCACACATGGGTTTACATACAGACACACATTTGGAATATAAACATTACAGCATTTTCCTCAGTGTAGACCAAAACTTACAGATGTTTCCTGTAAAAATTTTATGCAGATCCACCTCAGACACCTGTGCACCCTTAGCTTAATTACTCAACTGCTATTGATGTGCCTATGTGCTCACCTGTGCCAAAAAGGCAGCATTAGTATCAATGTGAAAGAGAACATGTACAATTCACCAAAATCCACGAGCATCCTGTAATACAAGTGGCAGAGAAAATACTATTCTTAGTCAAAGCTAGAAAAGGTGAAATTACATTATTATCACCTCGCAGTGTTAGCATTTTCCTAACTGAAACCAAGGGAGTTGGAAATGGGCACTGACTGTCAGGCAGGGTGGGGGCTATCATTTTCAACCTTATTTTCCAATTTGAGGCTTACAAAGGTCTCATGAAGGTTAACACATGATAGCTGAAGGTGTTCAGGGGAGGAAGTAGATGAAAAGAGTAATTTGAAAAAGATAGTATGCGATTTTTAAGCAGCTTTTACATCTGGACAAATTGATGACAAAATACAATGGATTCTTGATAACTCATCTCAGTCTGAAGACCTCAGTGAACAGAATGTAATTCATCACTTCTACTATAAGCTATTTCTGCTCCAGGAGAACGTGTGTCTCCTCATTGTGCTCCCAGACAAGCAGTAGCGAGGCAGCTGCCTTAATGGTCCATATATAATGAGTTCCTACCTTGGTCTTGCTTCAATACAAACAACACTGTTTTGTCTTCTTGTGGATTATCACCACATATTTTAAAGAAATAGGTAAATTTTGTTACCATAGACGAACAATGTAGAACAAAATAAAATCTTAACAATACACCTTTTGATGTAATTAGGTTAAGACTAAGTTTAAAAAGCTACATGTATAAAAATGGCCTTGGGCACATGTGGGCTTTAAGAGTAAAACTTTTGAATTGGAGAGATGGCTCAATCAGTATGGTGTTTGGCTCACAATGACAAGGCCCTGAGCTTCCTCCTCAAAACTTCTGTCAAAAATCCAGATGTGGTGGTGCACACTTGTAATCCGAGCACCGGGGGTGGGGTGGAGGGGTGGGGGGGTGTGGGGGGTGTTGAGACAGACATGACTCTAGGGTTTGCTAGTCATCCTGCCTCTCCTAGGTGGCGAACACCTGATGCCAGTGAGAGATCTGAACACCAAGGGAGGAAAGAAAAAAAAAAGATAGTAGGTAGGTTAGTGTATAGAGAGGGCAGCTGAGGTTGCCCACATGCACAGACTGTCATGCACACAAACGCACACACCACATGCTGCTACACAGTTGTTTCAAACAAGGTGCTCATGATGATGTAATGTCAGTCTCACTCAGATTCAACATAATTCTCTTTTTCTTCTCCTTTTCCCCATGTGAATTCTCACAGAAAGCCTCTTAAGGGAGACATATACCCCTTTCTTCTCTGAGGAGGGAAGAGATCATTGAGCAGGGCACAAAAATACATGGTGCCTAAACAAAAGGCCTGGCCTCTGGCAGCTCCATTCTGGAAAAGACGCTCAGAGAAACCGAAGATCAGGGGAAGAAATTCCTTTCTAGGTAGCTGGAGCAGGTACCCAGCTTTGAAGGCCTCCTGCCATAGAGTGTCCACCCCTGTGACCTCCTCCACAGGAGAAACAATGATTTGGGATCCCATTGCTTACTTCCTGGAGCTCACAGAATTTGTCATTTGATTTTTATAAGCACTCACTGGCATGAGATTTATTCTATCAATTTACAGATAAGAAGACCAGGTCAACATGGTGAACCTCCCTGAAGTCACTCAGAGAGGGGGATGAGAACCTGAAGTTAATAGAGCTCCAGGCACGCGTGTCCAAGCTGGCTGGCCACTCACGGTCCACATTTCTCCATCCACTGTCTGGTTGTCTTTACAGTAATGAGCCAAGCCCCACGTCATCACACAATAACACTGAGGAATATTGCAGGTAATTACTGGAAGATTAAATGTATGTCAGAAAATAGGATGCTTCACACAGGAGTCTCTCAATGCTTACAACACTGCACATGAGGTGTGGTCAGTCCTATGATGGTTCATATTGAATGTCAGCTTGCCAGGATCTGGAATCATCCAGATGACAAACATCTAAATATGTCTGTGAGAGAGGTTCTAGTTGCCTTTGAGGTGGGAAGACCTAGACTGACTGTGAGCAGCACTATCCCATAAGCTAAGCACCAGCATCCAGCTTGCTGTGCTTCCTCACTGAGAACACATTTCTGATGCCATGATTTTACCTTCAAGATGAGCTGCACCCCAAGCTGTGAGCCAAAACAAACCCTCTTCTCTTAAGTTGCTTGATTGAGCATTTGATTTTACAATTGGAAAAATAATTAACTCAGCCAGTTCTCATAAATCTTTACAGCAGGGCACACAGCCAACCTGCCCAAGGTCACAGCATCAGGTAGGACTTGGAGCTGGGATTCCAACCTAGAACTGTTCAGTCCAGTGTGCTCTGGATGGCTGTGATAAATTGATCCCCTAAAGTAGATAACTAGGAGTGGGGCTATACTGGAGAAGGTCAGAAGTCATACATGTTAAAGGGCACATGGCAGAAATAAGTAAATGAGTGCTGAGTGATACTGAAGAGAGGAGTCAGATGGACAGTGGGGATGTGAGTCTGTGAGGTGGAACCCTGCAGCTGTTTCCTTGGCGTGGTCAGCAGATCAATGCAGCCAGCCTCTGAACAGGCTACTAAGACAGGAAACAGGGGTTTTATAGGAAAGCTTACTACCACATGTGAAGAATCAGGCTTTGATCACACACATAAACAGAGAGAGAGAGAGAGAGAGAGAGAGAGAGAGAGAGAGAGAGAGAGAGAGCAAAAAAACAGAGTGAGCAAGAGCAAGAAATATTCAGAGATAACTGAGGCAAGCCGAACATGAGTTATGGGCCACATATTATAATGTCTGAGGTAGATGAGGGGGTGAGCTGGCCATGTGCTGAGCTGATGCTCCATACATATAATTTGATACCCTCTTAATTCATGAAAGTAGCATATTTTTGATGACACTGGGGACTCTTGAATTTTTATAGGCACCACTAGCTTCATCAAGCTCAGAGACAGAGCACCCAGCATGACAGTCCTTAGGGAGTGAGGATTATGAAGGCCAAGTCCCAGTAGCTCTCAGGGAGGGTTACCAGCACCCACATGGTGACTCACAACTGTTTGTAACTCCAGTTCTGTGGCCTTTCCCTGGGCTCCAGGGGGTGCCAAGTATGCATATGGTGCACAGATAGACATGTAACAAAATACTTACACATAAAGACTAAAGATGAAAGTAAAAAATTTAAATTAGATCAAATTGTCTGTTGTTATCAAGAAACACAACTTTGGAAAGTGTAGTCAGAAGTTTCTTTGTCCCACCTGGCCAGTCCTACAGTCTTTTAATTCCAGATAATCACACAAAAGCTTATATTAATTATAAAATGTTTGGCCTATGGTTCAGGCTTATTACTTACTAACTCTTGCTCTTAAACTAATTCATGATTCTAATCCATGTTTAGGCACATGACTTGGTATCTTTTTCTCAGTACAGCATTCTTGTCTTGCTGCCTCTGCTGCTGGCTGGCATCTGCTCTTCTGCTTCCCAGATTTTCTGGATGTGCCACCTCTACTTCCTGTCTAGCTTCTGACCAATTAGTATTTTATTAAATCAATATTTACAGTGACAAATATTTACAGTCCCACAGCAGGTAAGGTACCCACAGACTAAAAATCAAAGAGACAATCTATAAAAATAACAAAAGACAAAAGCAAAGTAACATGGCTGCTCTAGTTTCTGATAAAGATAAATGCAAAGCATGAGCTAGAAAGAAGGATCAGGGCTGAGAAATGCTTGCTATGCTAGTATGCAGTCCTGAGTGTGAATTCCCAGCACTCAAGAAAGAGCTGAGCATAGTTGCAGGAATCTGCCTATGACCTCAGTGCTATTGGGGAATTGGACACAGGAGGCTTTCTGGGTTTACTGGCTGCCAGCCTGGCTACAGGTTCACTTGGGGACCCTCTTCCATGAAACACAGTGAAGAATGGTAAAGCAGTAGACTTGATATCTCCCTCTGGCCTCTGCACAAATATACATAGGCACATACACTTACAAACGTGTGCAAATACATACACCACACACAGTTACATAGACAGTCACACATACATTTACATACACATAAAGAAAGATGGCCAACTACATATTATTAAAGGGCACAACTCATCAAGAAGATATAAATATATTCACACCAAACCTCAGTGCTCCCAATTTCATAAAACAAATACTAATGGACAGAAAAGGTCAGAGACATCCTCATACAATAGCAGTTTGTGATTTCAATAAACTAGTCTCATTTTAAGATAGGTTATCCAAGCACAGATTGGCAAAGAAATATCATAGTTCAATTATATCATAGGTCAAAAGACTTAATGGAAGCATACAGACTTCTCTGTTTAACAGAAGCAGAATGTACACTCTTTTCAGCAGTTATAAAAGCTTCTCTAGGGCCTTCTCATCCCAACTCTAGATTTAACAAATATAAAAATAATTGAATTTTTAAATCTTATCAGATCATAATAGAATAAAGGCAGAAATCAATACAGCAAGAGAAACCACAGAAACTACACAAATAGATGAAGACAGCAATACACCTTCAAATGAACAAAGGTCACTGACAAAATCAGTGAGGAAACTAAAAGTTCCAACTTCAGATAAAAATAAAAGTTTAACTTAGAAGACCCTTTGGACATTATTAAGGCAGTTCTAAGGAAAAAAGCTTTAGCTATGAATATTCATATACTTTTCAAAACCAGGATGCTGCCAAATAAACAACCTAATGATGTACCTCAAGGTCTTCAAAGATCACGATCAAGTCAAACACGAAAGCAGACAAGGCAGAAATGCCTGAGATGACAACTTAAAGATTAATACATAGAGTCAATCAGAACTGGTTCCTCAGAAACACAAACAAGGCTAACAAACCCCGAGCCTATCATACAATGAAAGAGCGAAGATCCAAGCTACTGTAACTAGAGAGGGAAAGAGGAAGTTACTTCAGAAATCTAGAGGATCACTAGAAAATACTTTGTACACTTATATCCCAAATCCAAAGCCCTGGAAAAATCTAAAGGAAATGTATATATTTCTATGCACATATGATCCACCAAGTAAAATCAAGAGAATATAAAGAAATGAAACTGATAAAAAATCAACAAAATTGAATCAGTATTATAACATTTCCCAGCTAAGGGTCCAGAAGGAGTCACCAAATTCTACCAGGTCTTTAAAGACTAGCTAACATGAGTAATCTTCAAACTGTTCCATGACGTAGTAAGGGAAATAACAATACCAATGAAATTGTTTAATGAAGGAGACAATGCCCTAAGCCAAAACCACACACACACAAACACACACACACACACACACACACACACACACCCAATGCCCTGAACCCAAACCACACACACACATAAACACACACACACCATTGAACAATTTCCCAAATAAACACAGATACAAAACACAGATGTGAAAGTTATCAATAAAACACTTGCACACCAAATTCAAGAACATGTTAATTAATACCTCCACACACCACCACGTTGGTTCCACTCCAATGTATGCAAATGAGTAGACCTAAGGGCAGAGTCATATTCATAGCTGTGGAAAAGGCATTTGACAAAGTTCAACATCTGTTTGTGATAAAAGGCATGAAGAAATGAGAAATAGAAGGAAAGTACCCCACTACAATAAAGACTAAATATGACACACCTACAGCTAATAGTCTGGTAAATAGGAGAAAACTAAAAGCATTTCCTCCAAAGTCAGGGATGGGAGAGGGGTGCTCATCATCCTCACTTTATCTAATATAGTGCTTCAGGCTTAGCTCAAACAGTGAACCCAGGGAAAGAAAAACAGGGATACAAATAGGAAATCAAAAAAACTGAATTATTTCTACTTGCAGATGATTCTATTCTACATCCTAAGACCTGAAAGGCTATCAAAAAAAAAAAAAAAAAAACCCTCCAAGAAATGCATAGACTTTCAGCACAATAGCAGGATAAAAAAAAAACCTGATACACAAAATCAGCAGCATTTCTATATACCAATAGCAAACTTGCTAAGAAAGAAACCAGACAGAGAAAAAAAAATATAAAGAAAATCTACCAGTAAATCTAAGCAAGAAGGTGAAAGATCTCTACAATGGGAATTTAAAACACTGAAGAAAGAAATTGAAGATAACATCAGAACTAGGAATGATCTCTCATATTCATGGATGGAAACAATTAATATTATGAAGATGGCTATGTCACAGAAATCCAGCTATAGAGTTAACACAATCCCCATTGACATCTCAGCTATTTCTTCAGAAACCTGGCAGGAGACAAAAAGATCCTAAAATTCACACTGAAACAGAAATGACTTAAATACCCAGAGACTCTATCATACATGACCTCAAATTATACTGAAGAGCCACAGTGACAAAGACAACATAGTCTGGTACAGAGCAGACACATGGATTGACAGGACACAGAAGTCAGCTTACATCCTCCCAGTCACAGAAACCTAATTTTTGACAAAGGTAGGAAAAAAAAATCATACATTTGAAAAACAACAGCCTGGCGCTAGAGAAAATGGTAGAATGAAAGGAGATCCATATCTCTCTTTAGTCTGCACACACAAACATCAATTCAAAATAGATCAAAGACTTTTACACAAGACCAAAAGTCTGAAATTGCTAGCGAAATTATAGAGAAAACACTTTCAGGTACAGGTACCAGCAAAGACTTTCTGAACAGGACTCAATAGCACAGGAAATAATTTCAGGAGCTGGCAGGAGGGATAGCATGCACTTAAGAAGTCTCTGCCCAGTAAAGGAGATACCAGTGTGAAGCTTCCAGAACGGGAGAGAGCTCTTTGCCAACTGCACAGCACATAAGGGATTAATATCAAGGTATTTTAAAAAACTGCAACTATTACACATTAAAAAGCCCAATCAGTAAGTGTAGTGAACTGACTACACAGAGAAGAAATACAAATGGCCAATATGTGTTTGCAAAGGTCTTCATCATTCTTGCCTTTAGGGAAATGCAAATAAGACCTCCAATGAGACTCATCTCACCCCAGTCAGAATGGCCATCACCAAGAAAGAGCAAAGAAAAAAATCACAACCCAACAAAATTTCTAGTGATGATGTATAGTAAGAGGGACATTTCCAGTGCTGCTCAGAGGAATGTAAGATTATGCAACACTGAAAAAAACATCAATCTCAAAGGTTCTCAGAAAACTAAAATGAGGTCAAGTGCAGAACCCAGATAGACCACTTGCTCTGTCTGTACTGGGAAGCCTCTAAGTCAGTGTTCCACAGAGATACCTACACACCCGTGCTGTGCCTGCCACTGCAGGGCTACAGAACTGGACCAAATAAGATGTCTCCCAACAGATGAACTGAGAACAAGAACATGGCACATATACTCAATGGAATGTTTTCAAGCATAAAGAAAACATGACATTTTTTCACTTGCACAAAATGGATGGAATGCAAGATCCCTGAGTTAAGTAAAATAAGCCAGGCTACGAAAGAGAAGTATATATTTCATCTCCTATGTAAAACTTAGGCTTAGGGGGTGTGTGTGTGTATGTGTGTGTGTGTGTGTGTGTGTGTGTGCATGTGTATATGTGTGTCTCTGTGTATATGTGTGTGAGTGTCTGTGTGTGTATGTGTATTTGTGTCTCTCTGTGTGTGTATGTGTATATGTGTGTGTATGTGTGTCTCTGTGTGTGCATGTGTATATGTGTGTGAGTGTCTCTGTGTTTATGTGTTTCTGTGTGTGTGTATATGTGTGTGTCTGTGTGCATGTGTGTATCTGTATGTGTATGTGTGTGTGCATGTGTCTATGTGTGTGTCTGTGTGTGTATGTGTGTCTCTGTGTGTGTATGTGTGTGTCTGTGTGCTTGTGTGTCTCTATGTGTGTATGTGTACATGTGTGTGTGTGCGCGTGTATGTGTTTGTGCGTGTGTGTGTGTGTGCGTGTGTGTGTGTGTGTCTGTGTGTGTAGGGGGGCTATATCTGCTTATAGGTCATGGGACTAGGAAGGGAATCACTGGTAGGGAGAAGGTTCCACCAAAGCACAAGACAGAACTCTGTGTGGACGCAAAGGAATCCAGAGAGACAAGAGGGCAGATAGAACAATGTACAATGACAGCTACATTTAAAAATGCAATCGTGAGTTCCTCTTGTGCACTAACTAAATCTATGAGACTTTAGCTTTCTTTTTTGAAACACAAAGACCTGAGGCTGAGGGGTAGGGCTGCTTCCTGGGTACAGCTACAGCTTAAACCTACGCTGTCTCTTGCTCTATCCTCCCCACACTGAGCTCTGGATCTGGCAGGGTGGCCTCTGCATAGTAGGTTCTCCACTTTCACTGGGTTTCTTGCTGAGTAACAAGGTTCTACTCACATCCACAAAACCACTGATGCCCTTTCCTCAACTAAAGTGGAAGAAGTAGCAAGAAAGAATTTTAACAGCATGACCTCTGAAGTTCCTGATCTCCACACCTACAAGAAATGCCTGGACCAATAAGATACAAGAAATACTTGTAGGTGGGGTTGTCAGCAAAACAGCAAATTTATCACATTAACGCACTGTGTGGATTTCTGCCTCTGTCATCTCACTAAGTGGACCTACTATCACAAGTAGGATGATAGACACCTAAGTGAAAACACCCTGTTGAGCAGCAAGCACCAGTCTAACCTCACACAACCTACCCTTTCGTAGTAGAATATTTTAAGATGTTTTGCTTTTGTTTTCATTGCATTTGTTTAACTCGGTGAAGCTGTGTTACTGTATCTGTCTGAAACACCTGATGGTCTAATAAAAACCTGACCAGCCAATAGCAAGGCAGGAGAGAGAAACGGGTGGGACTGCCAGGCGGAGAGGATAAATAAGAGAAATCTATAAAGGAAGGAAGATCTGAGAATCAGAGAAGGAGGACTCCAGGGACCAGCCACCCAGCTACACAGCAAGCCATGGAATAAGAAACTACGAAAGGTATACAGGAACAGAAAATGGAAAGCCCAGAGGCAAAAGATAGATGGGATAATTTAAAGACTAAAAAAAGCTATCTAGATACAAGCCAAGCTAAGGCTGGACATTTATAAATAGTAATAAGCCACCGTGTGTGATTTATTTGGGAGCTGGGTGGTGGATTCCCAAGAGAGTAATAAAACAAACAACACCCTTTGACCCTTGATGCTCTGGGACCTGCTCCAGCTTTGCCAGTCTGTTGTCATCATAGATGACAAAGATTTCAACACTTAACCACACATTTTTAGTTCGAGCCATCAATTACTTATATTCGCTGCTGTAGGTGGTGAGCTCACTGTCGTTCCGTATCCACTTGAATTCCAGAGGCCAGCTCCCTTCAGCCAGGCAGGTGAGGACAAGGCGGTTCCCTTCCAAGTGGATCTGTGGCAGGCCTGGCTCCGTTTTGAAATATGGCGCAACATCATCTAAATATTCAAAAAACAGAAAGAATAGAGAAAGCTTAATGGAGCCAAGATGAAAATTACCCAATTCAATTGATAAATCAACATAAATAAGACATCGATTACATGAACAGTTCTAATTTTCAACAGTAAAAGCCATGTAGCCTTATTAATCCCGATACATTAGGAAAAAGCAGCAGCCCAGGTGATCGTTCAAAATGCCAAAGCGTCCATGAAATCAGAAGGCATGTTCACACAAGTCCTTCCTCTTTAGAATTAATACCAGCCTATTAAAGGGACATGCCAGGACATTCCTGCTTATACAAGACACTGAATTCACTGCTTTTTCTTTATCTTATGATTTCTGTGCATATTATAGTGTCCAGGCATGTGTACTTGTGTTCCCATGTGTGAGAGCACACCTATGATGGTGCATCAGGTAGATGTTTGTCAGATGTCTTCTCAGTGGCTCTCCACCTTAGTCACTGGGACATGGTCTCTTCTGTGAACCCACACTTCAGTGGCACTGCTAGTCTAACACCCAGCCTTTCCATGGAGACCCTCTGTTTCCACCTACTATGTGCTGGGACAAAGCAAGTACCACTGCTGCCTAGGGCTTATGCCTTGAGTTCCTGGCCAGCCTTCCCCTGTTGATGGACTATGATTAAAACCAGTAAACCAAATAAACATTTTCTTTCCCCATTGATTTTGGTCATGGTGTTTTATTACAGCAATAGTGTGTCTGTAGACTATGACTGGGGACATGGCTCAGTGGTAGAATGCCTGTCTAAAATTCCCCAGTGAGGGGCAAGTCCTATAGTGAAGGTGTGGGGCTGTGGCTCAGTGGTAGAATATGTGCCTAAAATCTCCCCAGTGAGGAACTGGGGTATGGCTCAGTGGTAGAGCTCCTGCTTAGAATCCCCCATTGAGGGGCTGGGGTGTGGCTCAGTGGTAGAGCATCTGCCTAGAATCCCCCAGTGAGGGGCTGGAGTGTGGCTCAGTGGTAGAGCCCCTGCCTAGAATCCCCCAGTGAGGGGCTGGGGTGGGGCTCAGTGGTACAGCACCTGCCTAGAATCTCCCAGTGAGGAAGTGCTGGGGTGTAGTTCAGTGGTAGAGCACCTGCCTAGAATCCCCCAGTGAGGGGCTGGGGTGGGGCTCAGTGGTACAGCACCTGCCTAGAATCCTCCAGTGAGGGGCTGGGGTGTGGCTCAGTGGTAGAGCAACTGCCTAGAATCCCCCAGTGAGGGGCTGGGGTGTGGCTCAGTGGTAGAACACCTGCTTAAAATCCACCAGTGAGGGGCTGGGGTGTGCCTTAGTGCTAGAGTGCATGGGCCAATCCCTGGTACCATAATAAACAAACAAATGTGCATTGGTCCTCTGGGACAGACCCTGCAGCAACATTGGGAATATGAAGAGAGAGCAAGACATTGTCACTTTCCCTTCTTGGGGCTGATCTAGATCTCATTCAGAAATATAAACTGCCAACTGTAAGGTCCTGTAATGAAATATGTCACTCAATGTCAGGAGGAGCCACTAATCCAGGTCCTGTTGGGAGAGTCTCACCTGCTTCTGCTCTGAGCTGCTTTTTAAGTGCATCCTTGGGTTCTGATTGTCAACCGTGTGTCCAATTTCCCTTTCTGCTATGTACTTCAGCCCAAATCATCCACTCCTCTGACCCAAACAGTGTAATAAAGCCGAATTGCAATAGATATAACTCTGATGCCTTGGGGTTCACTGAGCCGCAGGCTTTATTAATGGCCTGCCATTTGCTCTCTCTTTAACAATAGAAAAAGAAATGCCACTTCATAGGGTTCCAGTGTCCTACACACATGCCTCATAAAAAATACATCTTTTTGAAAGAAAAAAGTTTTAAGATACAAGCTCAAGAATGTGGATTTGTGACTACACCTGGCAGAGCACCATCAATTTAACATATTATACAACGGCTGGGAATTTAAATGACACCACAGTTCTATTCTTCATCAAATTCACAGGTAACTACACACACCTCTACTATGAACAAATTACTATGCTGAGTACTGAGATCAAGTAGGAAAATCTTTCATAAGAAATACCTTTATACACTTGGCAAAAAAATATCTTGTGATCTAAATGGCCATAGCATGGTTGTTAGCCCAGAGGCTGGCCATTTATTACAACAAGAAGGGAAAAGTATATATTGTCAAGGCCCTGGAATTTTAAGGGTCTAAATGAAAATTATCACCACAAATATTTTAGCATAGCCAACAGGGAGAATTAGTTACCCCTCTAAGGACAGTGGTCTTTCACACAGAAGCATACACTTGGACTTAAAATCTAAAGAGGACATGAAGGTAGCCAAACATGAACACTTTGGAGAGAGAAAGGGTATATATAACATGTTCACTCCATCACTGTCTTAGAGCACTGTGGCCCTGTAGTCATAGCAACTAATTGAAGCAACCAAGACAAGAGGTAGCTGGGTCCATGATAATACTAGTTGAGCTACTGATTCTCACAAGTGGAAGGTAGAGGAGCATTAGACCTCATCTGGGATTGCAGCCACCCTTCCCTCCTGCTCCCTTCACATGCAAGGAATCTTAGGAGGTGCTAGAAAATGTTAAAATGGAGCTACACATGAAGAGGAGACACCCAGATGCAGCTTCCATGAGCTTATCATCATGATGGGGTGGAGTGTTTTGAGGTCACCCATGTTCTGAAAGCACCAACTCAATGTGGACTGTATCAATGGTGACCAGACATTTGTTCATATCCTCAGGAGAAGCTAACAGAACAGATGAAACCCTATGCAGAGGTGCACAGATCCCCACAAAAGCATGTGATCTTTTTTGTAGTTTACATGAGCAGAAAATTACTAGGAAAAAAAAAATGAATGAACTACCTAAGAGGTATTTATGAGACTCTGATCTGGGGAAATGCCAATGGTCCATTCACTGCTCTTTAGGAGGATGGAAACATCCCAGATATAACCACTAGACCTTGCCTCTCCCCCAAGAAAATGTGCTGAGCATATGACTACTTCTGCATTCCAACAATAAACTCACTAAGTCCCTGTCCCTGGAATGAATAACCATGGAAAACCATGAAATTTCCATTTTCACATACTTTTAAATAGAACATAAATCATTTATAAAACAGAGAGTCTCATTTATCTGGATAACATAGATTTAAGGTCAAAGGAGAAGACCAGATTTAATGTTCCCTCAAATCAACATCATAATTTTATGACATCTAAGTCACTTCCCCAAATGGACTTTTAAGGTTTTTAGATAAATGTAAATGGATTTAACTTTACCTGTCCAAATACAAAGATAATCTTCTCATCTAGAAAGGGACTATGACCATATGGCAGAGTAGAAATAGTTGCCATGGTGAAGACACGGGTACAAGTAGCCAAGGCTGAGTCTTGTCTGTGGCTTCACTTCCTGAATACAGGCAGTGCATCTTCCTGTGTGTTTTAATCATATACTCCACTATAGAAAATGTAGAAGCTATCAGAAACCTCTAAGGGCAGACTGAATACGAAGCAACCACTGGGTACTAATAATATCAGTGGTCCAGCTATTCACATAACTACTGCCTAGAATTCAGCTAAGACTGACCCTTCCTTATTACTTGTTTTTATCTATCATCACTATGTATGTGGATGGTGTGTGGCTGTGCATGTGCCAGAGCAGTTAAGAAAACAACTTTGTGGACTCAGTTCTTCCCTTGCAGTTTTACATGAGGGCCGGGGAGTAAACATAGGTCATCGGGCTTGTACAGCATGTGCTTTTTACCAGCTGAGCCATCTCATGAACCCTCCATCTTATTGTGGGAGTGGGGAAGAATCTTGCTGATTACACTAGACCGGCTGACCAGGAAACTCCAGGAACCCTCCCATCTCCCCTTTCTTCAGCAATGGGGTTACAATGCACCATCACACCCAGCTTTAATGTGGATACTGTGGATCATATTCCAGTTCTTATGCAGCAAGCACATTACACACTGAGCCATCCTCTGGCTCCACTCCTCTGTTTAAAGATATAATTAATGAAGAATGATGGTCAACTTCCACTTAGCAAAGAAAGCAACCATATCACAAACAAGGAGAGCCCCAGGCAGACAAACCCACATACTCTGGTACAGTGAAATGAAGTTTATGAAGCACTTGCAATCAGCTCCATCAATCAGCAGGGGTCTTGCAGGAAGGACCCTGATCATGGCATGAATGGGCAATCAGACTAAAGAGGACTTTTCATTACTGACTTCCACTCTGCCATAGCAAAATTCCCAAGGCCACCAGCTATTCCATTTAAACCACTGATCTTTCTGTAAAAGTTTCTTTATATCAAATCCCAACATTTTCATGCCCCAAGCTTATGAATTTGCCACTCACAAAAAAATTTCACTTGTTTTTTTTAAATTCTGGGAAGAAACTAAAGCATGAGGCATAATGGATCACCTATGAAGTAGGCTAGAGAGTGTGGGTAGACGATCCTGTCCTGGTCAATGCAGCCATTTCCAGGTCTGCTGCCAGAAGTGCATTATGTACAGACAGGGAGGCCAAGAGTTTAATCTCCCCAAATAACATGCTTTCCTCACAACAGTAATACTCATATTTTAAAAGAAAACAATTATGTATTTAAAAAATGCTCCTGAGGTAAAAATCTAAACATAGTACTAAGTAATTGTGTACTGTGGTTAAGTCTACAGATATGAAGGTCACAGTGTGATTGCTGTAAGTGGACTCTGATGTTTGAGAAACAAAAAATCCTTCTGCCTGAGGAAGAGGCAATTCAAATAAATGCATTTTCTGTGACCACCATGAACATGGTGGGTAGAGGTAGCCCAAAAGGATAAGAGAAGAATCGCTATTACACAAGGATCATACTAAGTAATTATCACATCATAAAGATCTGTCAGCTGAGTGGGACAAGGGAGGTAATAGGGTGACCAGGATCACATGTATTATATACATATAATTATCCTAAAAAGCTAAAACAATGTAGAAGCAGAACTGGCCCTAAATCATAGCTAATGCTCAGGCTCCATGCTCTTAAATAATCACAATTACTTATATTTTGGGGAAAATAGACAGGCAAATGTGGCCATCTATATGTTATATTGTTCAGATGTGGAAAATCATCCAACTTCAGCCTATGTCAGTTTATTCTCCACTCTAACCTGAAGAAAAAAAAAAGTGAGAATCAAAAGTTCTAAGGTAAAAAAGAAGGTAGCTACTACTGAATACACAAACATCATCAAAAGAAATTGGTACACATCTTTAATCCCAGCACTCAGGGAAGCAGAGGCAGGTGGATCTCTGTGAGTTCCAGGATAGCCAGGGATACACAGAGAAACTCTGTCTCAAAAAAACCTAAAAAATAGAAAGAAAGAGAGAAGGGGGGAGAGGAAGAAGAAGGGAAGGGAGGAAGGAGAGGAGGGAGGGAGGGATGGAGGAAGGAACAAACCAAGTTGGCATGGTATCAAACATCTATTATCCCATCACTAAGGAAGCTGAGGCAAGAGAGTCATAATTGCAAGGCCAGGTGGGACTACATGGCAAGATCATGTCTTAAAAAACAAACAGAACCCTGAAATAAAACATTAAAACCCCAAGGGTTTGTATTCTGATGACTACAAAAGAAAAGAACAAAGTTTTCTTTCTAGGCTGTTGGCTGATAGCATTGGCTATGAATGCAACTACAAGTTAAGGCTAGCTCACTGTATGGCCCTCTGTTAGCATTCTGTAGTGTTCCTAACCACCATGAAAAGGCTCATGGGCCATCCCAGCCTTACACAGAAGTCCTGAATGTTCATTATTGTCCCAGTTACAAGGTTACAAACACTTTCATTCCTAAGCATAACTGTGTATCCTAGCTGCTAGGAGCTGGGGATGTAGCTGGCTCCAAGCCAATGAGTCTAGAAACAAGGCTTGCAGACAAGCCAAGAGCATCCCAGGAGAGACAACAGAGGTATGAAGTTGGTGCTGAGCTCAGCAGAGAACACAGCTGAGGTCCTACCCAGGCCAAGGTCTTAGCATCCCAGGAAGACCAGGACATGAGGGGTACAGACACCAAAGGAACCAAGAGGCTCAGTCACAGGGGGATGTGGTTCAGAGGATCCCTCTGATGATAGGTCTGTGGCATTGCTTGCTACTTACTTAGCCATACAGTGGCTTTCAACAACTCTTGAAGGTTTTTAAAAGAACTTTTCTCTGTATAATCCCTAGTGATAAATAAGAATTTCATGTTTAGAGTGTTTGGGAAGGCTGCCTCCTCCCCCCACGTGCATGCATGTGTGCGTGTGTGTGTGTCTGTGTGTGTACATGCATGTGTGTGTGCGTGTGTGTATGTGTGTGTGTGTGTGTGTGTGTGTGTGTGTACAGGTTCATGTTGAGGGCAGAGGTCCATCCTGGGTGTCTTCCTCAATCACTTTCCATCTGACTTTGGGGATAGTGTCTCTCAGTATAGTAGGAGCTCAGAGTCTATTTACCTGACTGGCTAGCATTAGCCCTAAGGATCCTCAGGTCTCTGCCTTCTCAGTGCTGGAATTACAGGCACCTTACCCTGAACCTGGCCTTTTATGTGGGCATTGGAACTACAAGCATAGGCCCTCTTGCTTACATGATGAATCAGGCTTTCCTGACCCATCTATCTCCTCAGCTCCCAACAAATGAGAATTTCTCTAACAAGTGCTTCTAGATTCTAACTAAGAAACAGACCTCACAGCCAACTTGGTGGCTGCTTCTGCCTGGTCCATCTGTGATATATGAGCAGTCTTATAGGGACCTCATGGCACCTCTGAAGAGACCCAAAGGACATTCTAGATCACAAGGAGTAGGCTAGTAGGGGTGGCAATGATTGCCAAGTTTGGTTTAAGATTAAAGACTGACTACTCGGACACTAAGGATCCAGAGTATATTGTATAACCCAGTAGCAGGCTGGACTAGACTGTCTGCCCTTCTCCCCATTACTCTGCCCTCCTCTGCTTTCCGAGGGAACATAATCAGAAGGGGCAGGCTGTGGGTCAAAGCTGTATTACAGGGTGAAGGGAGGATGCTGGGAGATGGCTGCAGGCACAGGGACCTGAATGCCATATGAAGTCCCACATCTGAAAAGCCATATAAAAAGGTAAGTCTCCACAGGAGTCCAGGCAGAAGTAGGATATGGTCCCAGCCAGTCTGGCTCCTCAGCTGGCATGCTCAGATACTGTACTAACAATGAGGTGCTTCAGAATCATGGAGATGGAACCTCTACAGGAAAAGTCAGCCTGCATTATTGACAGGAAAATTGTCATTTCTTACATTAAACAACCCCCAGCAGAAACCAGGACCAGCTAGAATGAGGAGGCTGAGACTCCCACCTTTTCTCAAAAGGAATCTTGGCTTTGGGTGGTGACTTAGTAAGCAGATTGACTGCTGGGCAAGTAAGAGGACTTGAGTGTAGATCTCCAAGACCTCTGTAAGAGAGCCTGGCATGACTTGAGACACGCATATTCTTGCACCAAGAAGATAAAGATGAGAATCCCTGGGGCTTGCTCTTCAGCCAGCCTAGACCAACTGATGAGCTCCAGGATTGTGAGGGACCCTGTCCCATAGAACAAGGTGGATGCCTCTTGAGGAACGGCAGCTGGAGGATGTCCTCTGGCCCCTACATATGCACACATGCATATATGCATGCACATGGACCTGCACACACACACAAAAGCTCACATTGAATGTCCCTAGATCTCTCTATCAAGTCTCCATAAAGCTTAGTGCTCAGAAGCTTGTTTAACAAATGCGGGACTTCCTCATGGTTGGACCACAGCATCCTCTGGATACTTGGATCTAAATGTGAAAATGGGGGATATCAGAGGCTCCCTGAGATTTCCAGCACACAGAACTACAAACAGCTTGCTGAGGCATCCAGCTGGTGGGGAAGTCAAGCTGATTATCTGTGTTCTCTGAAATCAATGTGAATTAATGGCATATTTAAGGAACTCATGGGGTGAACCTAACCCTTCCAATATTTCCCCCTAAGAAACCACTGAAGCTTTCGGTGAGATTAATCCACAGCTGAAGCTGATGGGGGAAACATAAACGGGGTATTTACGCACCACGTTCATGCTGCACTGCGCTAATCTATTTCAGCATATAAATTAATAACAAGAAGAGACATTGAGGCAGAAGCAATTCCCCAATTCCCCATTCCTCCAAGCTGAAAAAAGCTTCCAGTTTTCCAGTATTTTATACTTCAAAGTGGAAGTGTTCTGAATTGTCATTCCTATGGTTTGTAGTGAGAGAAAGTATGACCCTAACCAGATAGTAAACAAGAAGGAAGTTATCAGAAATAGCCAGCATTCATCTTAAATATTATATCACATTTCTTCCAAAGAGTCTTTCATGTAACCCTAAAGGTTCAACTCTGATTAACTATAAAGACCAAACATCCAAGAAAAAAAAAAAAGTTAAGATTAACATTCTTTGTTTGTCTGTGGGTGTATGGTATATAGTCAGGTAGCTTATATATCCATTGCAGTTAGGTTTTGAAATACACTGCTTCATTGGAAGGATCTGAGTAACATATAGACTGAAGACCTGTAGTTGGGATAGGGCACCCATGTTGGTACTGAAACCCAAAGAATAAGGGTCAGTGTTTGGATCCCTGTTGAACCTTCACTAAGTGTATCTAGACTGCTACATCAGAATCCCTTCATCCAGCTTGTCCTCTGATTTTCTACACTCTTGACATTGTTGGTTTACTGCATTTCTCAGTCCTCCAAATGTTAACATGTGTCAGTGTAAAAAATATCAGTGTTAATACAGTGCCTATCTTATAGAGTCTTTCAATAATGAGAAATGTCAGGTTCATCGTGGCACACGCAAGACTTCAAAAATTATTTTTTTTTTAACTTATGAGCTCAGTTTTTATCATGAGCCACAAATACTGTCAGAGGCATTCCCATTCCCAATGAAATGGGCTTATTTTTATGTTCATTTTGTAAGAAAGGGTGCCAAACACAGAAGTCTGAATTAACATGGTCTGTCTGTCACTTACAACTTCAAGTGAAAACGGAGTGTCCGAAAAGAGCGGGCTGGCCTGGCTGCCAGATCTCATAACTCACAAGGCCTTTTTTGCCTCAAAGCAACCCTCATATATTTGCATGCAGCAGAAGGACTTTATACGTAATTCACAATTGAACAAAGGATATTAAAAAGACATCTATCAGAGTCAGAATTTAATGCAATTAATGATTTTTACTACTCCATCAAGGATACCCTTAAGAGAAAGAGCCTTTAAAAAAAAAAAATCATGCTTGAAAGGGAAGAAACATATGCCAAGGGAAATCTGGCTCTGGCTCTGCTGGCTGGCTACCTGCTCTACTGCCAGACATTTCCTCATGATTACTTTTGCTTTATTGATGAAGTCTCAATGCAGAGAAGAAAGCAAAAAGGTCAAGGTAGGGAAGAAAACAAAAAGGTCATCAGGGAAGACTTTTAACTTTTGTTAAATTCTTCTGGCAAAGGTTCTCATGGCCACCAGAGTCCTTCCTTGGACCATGGCAGGAGAAAAGGAACATAGAGAGAAGTAGCAATACTAACATCCGAGAAACCACTTGGCAAAGAAAGACATGGAACCTCCTCCCATCCAGGCTATATATATAAACAGAGCATGTACAAGAAAAAGAAAAGAAGCGTGCCATATACAAATTTCAGAAGGAGGCTCCTGAGTCTCCCAGCTCAGCGCCTCCAAGCCCATGCCTTTCCCTAGTCCATTGCCATCTCCGGGGGCATCCTCCTCTTTTCAATAAACGGTCTCTATTTCTGTTACTAAGTACTTTTCCCTGGTGCACTTTCGTACCATGTGTCTGATCCATGCAGAAAACCGGAACACACGCTATGACTGCAGTTTATCATGGCCCTAAGTCAGGAAATGTTCACAAAGATGACCACCAGTGGGGGATCCACCTGCTAGCCTCTCTTAGAGCACAGTTCCATGGAATGAAACTGCACCTTCCTATGGAATGCTCAATTTTGAACTTCATCCAGAGCACATTTACTTCTGGCTTTCTAAATAACATACATAAATCAGACTACAGTCTTTTATGTCAATAACTATTAAGCCAGAGAAGTTGTTCCATTTAAAGAAAAACAGGTGTTCCTATTTTCAATTACCTCAGAATTCCAGAGAAGCCTAAATATTGATTTGATTATTTATTCTTTCACTCAACAAATATTTATTAAAGACCTACTAGGACTCCTGTGAGATGAGAATACAGATGTGAACTTAAAAACAGAGCAGAATAAAAATTCACACCTTTGTAAACTTGTCTTCCAGCACTGGAGATAAACAGTAAACAAACAAGGAAAATATATAGAACAGTCTGTTTGGTGAAAGCCTATATCTCTTTTGTACAAATTGCTTCATATGTAGCTGATAAATAGGGAACCGATATGGGTATGAAGCAGAAAGTCACACTGATTTATGCATCATTTTCCCCCAGAATATTAATGCTACAACATTTGCACGGACAAGTTTTATCATTTATTAGAGAGTAAGCCCTAGAATTAGGGACATAACTAGCAACAGTAGAAGCAGCAGCTGCTGCCTATCTTAAAAGCAAGAATAATAAGACCATTGCTGGTTTGCAGGGTGCTGTGTTAGCGGCTGTGGGAACTATAGCACTTTCTACTGCATCACAGTATGAAGAGGCACTGGGCTTGGGGGTAGATGGGAAAGCCAAAAAACTTTCTTCTTTGTATCAAAACAGAAAACCAATAAGAAACTTGCTTGAACTAACATATTTTTAGCAGTGTCTTGACTGGAAACTTCCGTGGGGTTTCTGTTTTGTTGTGTATTCACGTATGCTCCTGCATGTGTGTGTGTGTGCATGCGTGTGCACATGCATTCATGCATGCGTGTATGTGATGTCAGCCTCAGATGTCCTTTCTCATGTACTGTCCACCTTGATTTTTGAGACAGAATCTGTGCTCACTGGCCAGAAACTCACAAAGAAAGCAGCAGCCTTGGTTGGCTGGCCAGCACACCCCAGGGAACCACAACTTTCTATGTTTCCCCACTGCTGGGAGTACAAACATGGGGGGCTGGCTCTACAACATGGGTTCTAGGAATAAACTCTTTTTTTAAAGATTTATTTATTATGTACAACCCAATAAAAAAACGGGGTTCAGATCTAAAAAGGGAATTCTCAGCAGAGGAATTACGAATGGCTGAAAGGCACCTGAAAAAGTGCTCATCATCTTTAGCCATCAGAGAAATGCAAATCAAAACAACTTTGAGATACCACCTAACACCTGTTAGATTGGCTAAGATAAAAGGCACAGATGACAGCCTATGTTGGAGAGAATGCAGAGCAAGGGGAACACTACTCCATTGTTGGTGGGAGTGTAAGCTTGTTCAGCCACTTTGGAATGCAATATGGCAGTTTCTCAGAAAATTGAGAATCAGTCTCCCCAAGGACCCAGCAATACCACTTCTGGGTGTATACCCTAAAAATGCACATTCACACTCCAAAGGTATTAGCTCAACTATGTTCATAGCAGCATTATTTGTAATAGCAAGAACCTGGAAACAACCTAGATGTTCCTCAACTGAAGAATGGATTAACAAACTGTGGTACATCTACACAATGGAATACTACTCAGCAGTAAGAAAAATTGATATCCTAAAATTTGCAGGCAAATGGATGGACTTGGAGAATATCCTCCTGAGCGAGGTATCACAAACTCAGAAAGATAAGCAGGGGATGTACTCACTCATTAGTGGTCTTTAAACAAACAAACAAGAAAAAAGCCAAGCATGCCCAAGCTGCAAACCACAACCACTGAACAGCTTGGGATCAGAAACACCCTGGACTGACCCTTTGGATCCCACTCCACCTAGAGGAACACCTGACTCACTCTTGAGGGAGGGGGGACAAAACTGGATTTGCCAGGATTGGAGACTGAACTAAGCATTATTGGATCAGTGGGACCATGGGACTGTCTGCTGCCTGCCCAGGAAGGGAATGGGGAGTTGTGGAGAAGAAAAAATGACCTGATGTGGTGGGAGGGGGAAGGGACCATGAATAAGGATATACAGGGATGAAAAAAAAATTCAGAGGGAAAGCTGAACACAAAGTAATTTTATGTGTAGCAAATTATTTGCATTATCACCCTTGATAAGTCATGCTTATGATTTTTATTTTCTTTATAGTTATTGTTAATTTATCAGCATTTTAAATTCAATTTACTGTTTTTCTTGATAAATACAAAATAAATAAAGAAAAAAAGGAAAAAAATAAAGATTTATTTATTATGTACACAATGTTATGCCTGCATGTATACCTGAATGCCAGAAGAAGACAGCAGATCTCATTATGAATGGCTGCAAGCCACCATGTGGTTGCTGGGAATTGAACTCAGGACCTCTGCAAGAGCAGCCAGTGCTTTTAATTACTGAGCCATCTCTCCAGCCCCAAACTCAGTTCTCAAACTTGCATGGCATGCACTTTATGAAGTAAGTCCTCCCTAGTCCAGGTTTCATAGGTTTTGAATGGCTTGCCCAATAGAATCCCCCATAAGACATATTATGTTGATGTATAACTATAGAGCATATAGAATTACCGTGAACAAATATGGTAGAATAAGAGAAACACCTACATATAATATAGTAATATTCTAAAGAGAAAATATGAGAAGAGAGGAAAGAGATTTGAGGGAAGGGGTAAAAATCTTAAAAGATGGCTTCCTGAGGAATGACATCTGGGTAAAGAACAGAGCAGCTGATACAATCAGCCTCTAAATTTGCTTCAACAGTGGCAAAGCACTACAAGATCCTGGGGCAGGTGAGAGTCTAGAAGCCATAGGAAACTAATGTGGGTAAGTGGACCAAGGCCCTGGGGGAGGAAATAGGCTACCCAGCCAAGAAAAGTGGCCACTGGGACTCTGGAAGCCAATACTCATGCTATGCCATGCCCAGACGGTCAGCATCCATCAGATTCACGCGCAAAACAATCAACACCTGAAATGGTACAATCTCAAATCATTAGCTGTATACAGAAAAATCTTTGATTTAAGAAACAAAGTTTTGCAAAGATATGAAGCATACAGATTAAATAACATTAAATACAATTTAAACAAGTTGTTATGAAATAAGCCTGCAATCTCAGTATGCTGAGAGGCTAAGTACAAGAGGATTGCAGTTGAGACCAGTCTGGGCCGAGATCCTACCTCAATAAATTAGTAATATTAACAATAAATAATTAAGCAATTTTAAATGTCCTATCCTTGATTTGTTTTGTTGTTGTTGTTGTTGTTTTGGGGATTTTTTTGTGTGGTTATTTTAGCCAAAAAAAGAAGACTTTATAAATTTACAAAAGTTCTGACATTATTTTACTTTGAAATATTGTTATGTTTTAAGTCACTTGGTAAGCTAAGCTCAATTTGCATAATCATTCCTAGTGAAAATTATTCTGTAAGAGAAAAGGAAATGAATCAGTGGATGACACTCCTAAGTACGATCGGCAAATGTCTTCTCCAAACACCATACAGCGTTCCAAGTACAGTATTTACCATGACCCTGTGCCTTGTTTTCTTCCCAAATAGGACAGACAGTGAGCAGGGTGACAGGCAAATATGGGAAGGTCTTTTATGAATGAGGTGGAGCTCAAGGTTGCTCACCAAAACCTGAGGATAGGTTTTTTGTTGCTTTTTCCAAAAAATTTCCTTTAACAAAACATTCCTTGCTTATTTAAAGCATACAAAACAATCCAATGGATGGTTTGTTCTGTTCCTCAATGTCACAGTGCCTAAAGCCTCTTTTGGCAGACCCAAGACAGAAAGAATAAGAAATTACTACAGAAATATATTTTCCTCTTTTCCTCACGTTTTTAGGTGTCCCTAGACAATTTATCAAGACATACCATATACTGGTCTGAAAAGAGAGAGAGGAGAAAGGGAGAGAGAGAGACAGAGAGAGAAAGAGAGACAGAGAGGGAGAGAAGAAAAAAAAAACTCCAAAAATTAAAAAGATCTGAACTCATAGTTATGCTCTGACTATAATTAATTTGGACTAGCAATTAACAAATATAAAAAAGGCTACAGGAAAATCACCAAACACAGAGAAACCAAACAATATATGCTTTGGGGGAAAGAAGGAGAGTAAAAAAAATCTGACAGAAAATAAAAAATATATTGAATTCAATAAAAATGCAATATGCCAAAAATTAGTGGGGAATGCAGCTATGGTGGTATAGACAGGAGAATCAATAGCACTCACACACAAAAAGCTTACATTACAAAAATGGGGAGGATAAAGCCAAATCAACAGCCTAACTTTCTACCTCAAAAATAAAAATAAATCCAAAGCAAGATTCAACAGATCCAAAACATTGGCTCATCAGAGGGCTGGGAAGACAGGAGCTGAACCAGCAAGCAAGATGAAAAGCTGAGACAAGGCAAGAGGACCAGCAAGGGAGAAAGAGAGTGTCACTAACCGCCCTGTGGCCATCAGAATTCTACAGAAAACTTCCAGATCATAAAGCTGACATCTTAGATGACAGGAACTAATCCCTAGACAACAGTAAACATAAAATTCATAGAAAATAGACCAGGCAAAGAAATGAAGTCCTTCCTAGAAGGCTTCTGAGGAGACCATCTAAAGATGGCACTTTGGGTTCCCCAAAGAGCATCAAACTGTGTGATCTTGTCCAGAAAGAGGACAGAAAGTCAGGTTTCCTAGGACATTCTATAGTGTCATACCACCTGCTCAAAAACCCTGACAAAGGCATTCTAAGAAATTATCTGTAGATAAATAGTGCTTATGAACATGGATACAAAGCCCTTCAACAAAAAATTAGTAAGTCAGAGCTGGCACAGAGGGTAAAGATACCATCAAGCTGGCCAGGCTGTGCTGGACCCCTAGGATCCATGTGGTAGAAGAGAATTACTTTCACCTTTGCCCTCTGACCTCTAAACACACTGAGGCAAACTGAAGGTCACGCTCCAAGTGGTGACGTGTGTGTGTGTGTGTGTGTGTGTGTGTGTGTGTGTCTGTGTGTGTGTGTCTGTGTGTGTGTGTGTGTCTCTGTGTGTGTGTGTGTATATGATATATATCATATATATATAAATAAGTAAAACATTTGAATTTGTCTTATTTTTGGTGCTTGCTTTGGCAGTACACATACTAAAATAACAATGAAAGAGAGATTAGCATGGTCCCTTCACAAGAATGAGACACAAATAAGTAAAGCATTTCATATCGGGACAAAATGATCAAAACATATAAAAATCTCAAAGTATTAATAGAAGTACTTTTAAATATAATAAGATTACTTTTAGTTAAAATAGGGTTATTTAAAAAATTACTAGCTAATACAACACAATACTGTACCAAAAATGGGGACATTTCAGGTATACAAGGCTGGTTCAATATAAAAAATGAGCATAATTTACTGTATGAATGGCATAAAAGCATCATTTATCTATCAAATGAAGCAGAAGGAAACTGACAAAATCCAACATTCATGATTTTAAGAAGACAAAGAATCTTCAACACCAGGGAACAACAGGGAATGTGGTTAATGTCACGGAGAACACTGTAAAACCCTCCATCTAATCAACACTCAAACCTGAATGTCTTTCCCTGAATTTGGTAGTCATTCAAGAATGTCAGCTCTGACCCCTGAATTACAGAAAGGCCTTCCCACTAGAAGATGAAAGAGAAACAGGAATAGAAGACATATTTCAGAAGGAAGGGATAACAGTGCCCCTGTTTATAGATGTCTCAATGTTCTCTGTAGGAAATCCCATAGAAGCTGGGGCACACAGCCCCCCTGAACTGGCACACAATCTGAGAAGCCTGCAGTACACAGATTGCCACAGTCAAGGCACCAATATAAACAATGAGCATGCTGAAGACAAAAGACACGTGAAGCCACAAATAATACTCCCAATAAGGGAGTACTGAATTTTAAAACTATGATCTGCTGGAAATTATAAAATACTGATTTCAGAACTCAATAAAGAAGGGAGGGGTTAAAAAGATGGCTCAGCCATTCAGAGCACATTCTCACTTGTAGAGAAACCCAATTTGTTTCCTAGCACTCATATAAGGCAGCTCACAACCACGTGTAACTCTAATTCCAGGGGGTTTGGCACCTTTTTCTGGTCTACACAAGCACCTGCATGTGTGTGTATGCATGCACACATGTATGCACATGTATAGATAAAAATGAAACAAATTATTTAAAAAATAAATTTAACTCTCACGAGGCAGAGGCAGGTAGATCTCTGAGTTTGAGGCAAACCTGGTATACAGAGTGAGCTCTAGGACAGCCAATGTGGTTACAAAAAAACCCTGTCCTGGAAAAACAACCCAAAAAAACCCCAAATTTAAAATAAATCCAAATACAAAGGAAGACATTCATGTTCACAAACTGAAAGAGTAGACACAGTAAAGTTGTCAAATCTGTACCACTACATCATAAAAGTTAACAGAATCCTGTTAAAATACCAGCAAGAATTTCCATTGATATGCACAAGGTTATTCTAAAATTTATATGAAAGGCAAAGGAACTAGACTATCTAAGACAATTTTGAAAAGGAATAAAATGGGAGAAAATTGCTCCTCCTGATGTGAAGGCTTATTCTGCCTGTGCAGTAATAAAGCTGGCCTGGTACTGACAGAGGGGTCAAAGAAATAGATTGGGGGGCATAGGAAAGGCCAGACCCAAGACAGACAGCCAAGTGACTTCTGATAAGGGTGAAAAGCAAACCCAGTGGAGGACAGACAGCCTCTAAGATGAAAGCCATTAGAAACCCAGAAGGCAAAAGAATAAAAGTTCGTTCTATTTTCATATGGCATGCAATATCAACTCAGAGTGGACCGTGGGTGCAAATGCAAAACTACAAAACTTTTAGAAAATTACCAAGTATAGGAAGAAAGATCTGGAATGTAGGGCCAGGTATGGGGTCTTAGAAGTAGCAAGAAAAGAATGTTGCAGATGGGGAGAGATGGCTCAGTGGTTAGGAACGCTCACTGCTCTTACAGAGGGCTTGAGTTCAGTACCCAGCACCTATAACAGATGATTCACAATTGCCTACAGCTGCATTTTCAGGGGACCTGACACTCTCTTACTGATTCTTTGGCCACCTACATGTGTACATACATATCCACAGACACGTGTATAATTTAAAAATAAAAAATAATACGTAAAGCATGCTACATTAAAAAAACAAACAGATGGAATCTTATAGTGTTGAAAACACTTGATCTGCTAAAGGTCCTATTTGGAAGATGGGAAGACTGACAGGCATAGATGGGGAGGGGGCATGTATACAATGTAAACTGGAAAGACTAGAATCTAGAGTGTAAAGAATACTCAAAACCCAACAGCACAGTCTAACCAAATAGGAAATGAAAAGACACACACACACTAAGATTCCATTGCAGGGCATCTGCAAGGGGAAATGATCACATGGAAGGTTTTCAGCATCATTAGCTATCAGAGAAATGTGAATTAAAACTACCAAATGATGAGAGCTGGAGAGACTGACTGCTCAGTAGTTAAGACTGCTCTTGCAGAGGACCTGAGTTAGGTTCCCAGCAGCCATCTTGGACAGCTCACAACAGCATGTAACTCCAGCTCCAGAGAATCCAACATCCTCTTTCTGGAATGGCTGAATCATTGTTAGTTTATCACCCATGCTCTCAAGAACATAAGACATGAGGTCCCTCACACATGCTGGTGGATAAATGAAGTGGTACACTCAGGAAACAGGCTGGTGCCTTCTCAGGAAACTACACAGCTAACTCCAGTCCTGAAACTGCACTCTTGGGCATTTGCTCCAGAGAAACAAAGACATATGTTCACATGAAAACCTGCACTTTGTGTTTATAACAGTTTTAGTGCCCACTGCTAAAGTTGGCTTGAAGCCAAGTATCCTTCCATAGGTGGGAGGCTGTACACTGAAGTGTACCCACAGCAAGGAACACTTCCCCTGGCAATAAAATACAACAAATTAGAAGCATCAACCTGCAGGCCAGTTTGCAAAGTAAGGAACGGTGATGCAAACAATATCACATTTTATATAACATTCTTAAAATGACTAAGATTATAGAAACAAGGATTAGTGGTCACCAGAAAATTGAGCAAGGGGGACATATAAAAGTAAGTGGGTGACCCAAGAGAATGTTCTTCAGCTTGCAACACAGATGTAAGTTGGCCTGTTTGAGATGTTAGATTATAATTTTATAGTACCACTGGGAAAATCTGAAGTAAAAAATATTAAAGTACAAAGGTCTCTGAGTATTGTTTGCAACAATTACAAACAAACCTGTAGTGGAATTATGTTATGTTAAATGTCATTTTAAATAACTGTCCTGCCTATGGGTTTAATAGAAAGCTGATTGGCCAAAGGCAAACAGGAAGTGTGGGTGGGGCTACCAGGCTAAGAAAACTCTGAGTACTGAAACAGAGATAGATGCCAGAGAGCCGCCACAGACAGGATTAGGAGACGGCAGCAGACACAGAGGAAAGAAGCTGAAAGGCTGCTATGAGAAAAGGTACCAAGCCACGAGGCTGAACAAGATGGGTTGAGTTCAGATGAAGGAGTTAGCAAATTATATGCCTGGGCCCTTGGTCGATCCGCACAAAATTAAGATAAGCCTGTGTATGTGTATTTGAGGCTAAGTAGGGCAGAGAGTGGCGCCAAACCTCTGGTCCAGGCCCAGAAAGTCTGGGCCAGAACCATTTACAACACAAACCTATAGTTGCCTCAAAATAAAACTGTAAATAAGTGCATTGATAAAAAGTAAATTAAAAAAAAATAAGCAGAAGTAATTATCTTTTTTAAAAAAAGATTATTTTACCTTTATACATATGTACCTATGTTTGAGTTTGTACAAATGAATGCAGATATTCTTGAAGTCCAGAGAAGTGTGCTGGATCACCTCAGGCTGGAGTTACAGGCAGTTATTAGCTGTCCAAAGCGGTTCTGGGAACTAAACCTGGGTCCTCTGCAAGAGCCACCTCCCCAGCCCCAGGAGAAAAAATGGTCTGATCCCATATCTTACAAGGGTTTTTACCTGATTATAGAAAGAATACCTACTTCCCAGTGATAAGAAAGACAAATAAAAATGTTAAAAAAAATTCACCTTGTACATCCCAAGCAATCATATGGGAAGGTGCCCTCCACTGTTTGACCTTAGACTATAATAACAAAATTGAAAAAAGAAAAAAAAGCACTAAATGCAAGCAAATATGCACAGACTTGCTGCATTCATACATTATTGGCAATAATGGGTAAAGCCCTCCCTCATGGTCAGCTGTGGCTCCTTTCTCCTTTTTCCTGGTCACAATAGAAAGAAACAATGCAATTAATACAATTGCTGCTTCTTGGAAGTTAAAATACCTTGCCCAACAGTGGAGAATGCAAAGCCCCGGTGAGGCCCATTCAGGGACAGCTTTTCCTCTTGGTCAAAAGAATGGAATCTGAGTTCACCTCTGGCCCTGGGGGAGAGATGACATTCTGATCTGCTCCAAAGGTTAGACCATTACATACTATGGTCTTCCCTAGAAAGAGTCAATTCAACTAGGCTGTCAATCACCTTAGGAAGACCACCATGGAGATGGGAGGAGAAAGGATCCCCTTAAGGAGATCATATACTCAGAACCCGAGAAGCCCCGCCCCCAGGGTACTTACTTATACATCTTCACTGCTCAGCCTGCTTGCTTTTCCAAGTCCCAAGTCCTCACTCAAAAGGACAACTTTTCCATCCCCATCTCTGTTTCTTTTTTGGTACTGGTAAAAAGCCTAAGCACACTTTCCCTCATACCCTGCACCTCCCACAACATTCTCTGAAGCTCCTGTACCTCATTCTCCTTCTCTGTAGCTACTTTTGAGCCTCCATGACTCATCTTTCTCTTCTTCCTCTCTGTCTCTCTCTTCCAGGTAGCCACATGGAGAGTGTCAGCTTGCTTTTCAAATTCTAATAAAACTGTCTCTCACAGGGTCCTTCCCAGTCCTTCCCTAAACTCTGGTAGCATGAATTTTATAACCCAACAACCACAGGGCATTTACTACAGACCTAGAAGGAAACAATTTTAATAAATACCCAAAGTGTTTGCACAGCAGTCTCATCACACAGGTGATATTTCTTCCTTTTAAGCCATGGTCGGTGGTGGTGCATGCCTTTAATTTTAGCACTCAGGAAGCCAAGGAAGAAAGATCTTTGAGTTCAAGGACAGCCTGGTCTATAGAGCAAGTTCTAGGACAGTCAAGGCTACACAGAGAAACACTGTTCTAAAAAACCAAATAAAAAAAAAATCATATATATATGGAGAGAGAAAGAGAGAGTGTGTCACACAACAGTTTTGCAACTTGTTGAAGGTCACACAGAAAGAAAATGTGAGGTCAAGGTTAAACTCCTATAATCTACTTAATCCCAACACTATGGAAAGTGAGAGTGACTGAATATCCCTGAATACCCTTGTATGAGTAGGTACTAACTTTTATGACTGAGCTCATACTTTTTAAAGCTCATACTTTAGTTTCCAAACCAGAAAATAACATACACAAGCCTTTCACCAGTGACTAGTCTCAGAAAAGTGGCCCAAGACAGTCATCACATTAGCTGGACAATCCATTCAAGGAACAACTGACATGGTAGAAGGGTGAATGTATTAAATATCCTACAAGCAAAACAGCATAAAATCACCAAGAAAGAAAGAGCAGTGTTAAATGGCGTCAACAAACAACGCGGTCCTCGGGCACAATTTAAAAAGTAAAACAAGACAAAACAAACAAACCAAAACCAGGAAAAAATTGTATCAGACTATAACTATACTCCAAAGGCTTGTGAGAGCAAACTAGGACTCACCATGATGGCAACAAGATGTGCCCCCTGACACCAGACACCATATTTTTTAAAAAATGAAACATAAATCAAGGAGTTCAAATCAAACAAAATGGCCTTCTCCACATATTACCCTCTAGGAAGTTGGCTGAATATTATACATCAAGGCACTTGGGCTTGCCTATAACTGACATTTTCATGCTTTTTAATGAGATGTGGGGATACAGCCTTAAGAAGGCCTGGCAAGCCACCCTCTTCTCATGGCTGCAAACTTTACAAGCCCTGTGAGTGGCATTTCCTAACACTATGTAATGTCAGAAAAATATGCAGTTTTTTTAATATATAAATAGTACACTTAGGTGAATAAGTACATAAAATGTTTCATGTCACTAGCTAGTGCAAATCAAAATCATCATTGTTAAGATAGCTCACTTCAAACAACCCACTAGAATGTCTATAGCTAAAAGACAGGTGCTGGGAAGCCTGTGAGAGAGCTAAAATTCTCCTACATGAATGCAAAATGCAAAGAGAGGAGGGGACAGTTGTTCAAAACGTTAACTATCACAAGTTACCCCATGACCCAGGAATTTCATCCCACATTGTAAAGAGGTCTGTCCACATAATAGCTTATGCACAAAGATTCATTAATACATTATTCACAGCAAAAATGGAAACAACCCAAGTGCACTCCAGCTAATGAATGGATAGACAAAGTCAGCTGTTTGCACTGACTGTAAGGGCTGCTGATGAGAAGCAATGGGTACTTGCCAAGTATGTGCAAGGCTTTGGGTTCAGCCCCCACCAATGTGACAGGGAACTCTATCCTGACAACATTATGGTAAGTAAAAGAAACAAATGGCAAAGGGCCACATACTCTAGAACTGCGTTAATATGAAGGCTGTTAATGAAGCATATCTATATGGACAAAGTGAATTAGTGACTGCTAGGGGTGGGCAGCAAAGCGAAGGGGAGCAGAAGGGAATGGGGGTGTGGCAAGTGACTGCTATATCTACAATGTTTCTTTGGGGAAACGTTATAAAATTAGGTCATGGTGATTTGTAGCATATATATCATAGCTCTGCAAATATATTAAAAACTTGAAATATGAACTTTATACAGGTAGATTTTATAGCTGTAAATTATATCACTATATCATATTTAGAAAATAATAGTATTTGTGGCAGGCATAAGTCCTTATCATTTCAATTCTTGAATAGATGAGGAACTTGAGGCATATCAGGGTTCTGGAATCTGTCCAAAGCAGGCAGCCAGGAGGAGGCAGAGCCAGGACTGACAGTCAGGGATGCTGTAACCCTAATGCTACCTGAACTACAGACACAGAAAGGCTCTAGCTGGGCATGGACAGTGGCCAGTCAGCAGGGTTCCTTCAGTATCAAGGGCAAGCATCTCCATAAACAGAACCTTCCCTAAGCATCAGTCAGGGGCATGCTTCTTCAGTATCATGACCTTAGCAGAGACTGGTTCAATGCAATCAGAAAACAGAAAAAGAAAATGACCCATGAGCCTCCAAACTTGCCTTCAAAGTAATCATTGTTTTTTTTTTTTTTTAAAAAAAAAAAAAAAAAAAAAAAAAAAAAAGATGTATATGAAACTGAGCTGAGTATATTTCTACCTACCAGAGTCTCTGAATAAAGCAAAATTAGGCCTTGCTCAACTGGATTGCATGCCATTCCAGAATTAGGAACAAAAGGAGGTAGGGAATATCCCCAAAGTGTTTCCAGTGCCCCCACTTGCACTCGATAGGGAAAGGCACATACCAGGAAGCAAAGAAAAATACCCTTTCCAAAGTCCTGACAAAGATTACCACAGTCATTTACTTTGGTTTTCTTGAAACAGACACTGATGTAGCCCAGGCTGGCTTCTTGAGTTATTTTGTAGTTGAGGATGACCTTGGATGAGGATGAATGGATCCTCCTGCTTCTTCCTCACCAGCACTGGGGTTGTAGTTAGTTATATTCCACCATGCCCAGTTTGGGTAGTGCTGGAGATGGGCCTCAAGGTTTCCAGGCATGCTAGGAAAGAACTCTACCAACTAGGAGCTAGGTCCTAGTCCTTCTCTGGTTTCTTTTTGTCCCTTAAAAAAACAAACAAATAAACAAGTGGCTAGAGTGATGGATGGATCAGCAGTCAAAAGCACTGTCTTTTCTTCCAAAGGACCCCAGTTCAATTCCCAGCACCCACTTGGCAGTTCACAACTGTCTGTAACTCCAGTTCCAAGGGATGTGACACCCTCATTCAGATATGTATTCAGGTAAAACACCAGTGCACATAAAATAAAAATCAATTACTAAAAAAGAAAACACCCAAAACACTATTTTTAATATTAAATTTTATAATTTTTTATTTATGTGCATGTATATTTACCTGCTTGTCTGTAGGTACACCATGTACGTTTTGTAGGGTGGTGGAACCCCTACAGCTGGAATTACAACTAGTACTGGACAGCCTGTTGTGGGTGCTAGAAACCAAATTCAAGTCTTTTGAAAAAACAGCAAGCATTCTCAACCACTCAGCCATTTCTCCAGCATGTCATTTCTTACAAACTGTAAGTTAACAGTAAAATGAATCAGCCTTCCAAGGACTATCCACACAGCTATCACAACATACTTGTCCTAACACTTGCCAACAAAGGCAAAGGCAAGACTCACATCTGCATTTTTTTCCCTTCAATTCTAGCTGTAACTTGCTTTCCTAGCTGTGCTCATAACTGTCTCATTTGCCAGTGCCCTGCAGTCTTGAGGAGGGCAGAAGGACACGGACTCTGGGAAACCCTCAGGCTAGATTTCACCTTGACTTTGGAGGCATTAGTAGATAAGACATTCAAAACCACTTTCCCCGCTACAAAACTGTATAGTAAACACATTCCATCTGAGAATAAGATAAAATGTTAAGTTGCAGCCATGTGAGCCATTTCTGGAGTTGCTAAGATCTGACCAGGTTCTTTGCATGAAGCTGTGACATTTACCCACACAGGATCCTCACAGTAAGAGTCCCCACGCTTCACCAGCCTGCTGTGCATTATACAAAGGCAAAGCAAGGAAAGGGGTGTCTGGGAGCAGTTGAGAAAGGAAACGGAACACCAAGGTAAGTAACACAGGATAAAATGCAGCTCAGGGGGAAAAATAAATAAATAATCTTCCCTGGCAGAATTCATCAGCAGCAGAGACACACAAACAACATTAAATGTGGTGAGAATGACCGGGAGGGAGAGACAGAAAAGGGCAAGGAGTGGAATTATAATTATCTGGACTTTTCTTCCAACCTAACATAGAAAACAGCATCCCAAATTTGCAAGGCCGGCACCTCGAATGTTGTCTCTCACTCTGTAAGGATTTTATCATTTTGAGCCGGTTTGGCTGCAAGGTGTGGGGGCTTGACAATTATATTTTAAAATGGTGCATAATCTTTTACAATAGGAAGCTGACAGTCTATAGTGAGGCATCACTTTGATTTCAAACTGTTGGGTGATTCTTATAATGACTTGAGGAGCGCTAAGGAAATAAAGTAGCAGCAGGTGGCCAGACAAAGACGAAGAAATTCCTCACTCCACAGGCAGTAATCAGGTTGAAATACTTTCTCCATTACTTCCAAAAATAGAGCAGACAGTGATACACAGGCCTTCCCTGTTGCAAAACTCTTGATTTCTACAAATAGTAAAGTCATATTCAGGAGTTTCTGTATGAAACCATCAATAGTCCTGTGTGTTGCCTCAATCAGAACATCAGGCAAAGCCACCATTAGTAGAATTTTACTTACATTGGGCCTTTAATGGTTCTCCAAATCACCCTGGGTCTGCTTTGTCTGATCTTAAAATTCTACAGTCACTGAAGGCTTACCTTCCATTGGACCCATTTTGAAAACGTGTGTGTGTGTGTGTGTGTGTGTGTGTGTGTGTGTGTGTGTGTGTGTGTGTATGTGTGTGTATGAATGTGGTGTTCATACATACATGCAAGCTTGTAAATGTGCAAATTCACATTTGTGATATGTGCATGTGTGTGATGTACATATGGACACTGGGGGTTGACATCCAGTATTTTCCTAAATTTCTTTTTGTCTTTTTTTTTTTTCATCTTATTTTTTAAGACTGTTTCTCTCACTGAACCTGAAGGACCAGCCAAACCAGGAATCTTCTTCTCTGCTTCCCCAGAGCTAGGATTCTAAGAACACGCTGCCACTCTTGGCTGTTATATGGGGGGGAGGGGGGGATCTGAACTCAAGCCCTCACCCCTGCCTAGCAAACACCAAATGAACCTCCCAGTTCCAAATACTGCATATATGTTTGAAAGAAAGCTTTGTGTTTGATATGTAAATGCAAGCAGCATATGCATTGTTTCCACCTGCAAATGGGCATATGATGAAGAAGGTACAGTTCCAGGGGGCTCATTTTCCTAGTTATCAGGGCTCATTGGCCTCACTGCAAAGTCCACCAAGTCCCCCTCCAACACCCCCCCCCCCCAAATGGCTCATTTTATAATTGTCTCTTAAGGAGATTGTCTTGAGATTACTGTGGCTTTTCTGAAAGTCAGCCCAATCAGCCAGGGCGAAATATTCCTCACAAAGTGCCCAATGCAAGGCCTCTGGGCAAGCACATGAAGAGCATCCAGGAAGATGTTCCTAACAGCCAGGGCTCCCTCTGCATCCAGTGATCCTGACTCTGTCAGATAGATGAAAGTTCTGAATGAAGCGGGTCTAGCCATGCCCTACAGGCTCAGAGCAGTTTAAAAGGGTCCACCTGGAGCTTTCAAAACCTTCGGTTCTGGCCCTGGGTATTATGATGCTGTGTTGGAAAAGAGGTGATCCTCAGAGAGACTGTCATCTCAAACACAAGAACCAGGAGGACAAAGGTCAGTCCTGTGGGCTGCCAGGAGTTGATCAACACTGTCTTCCTGGGGGCCCACTGCCACAACTCTGAGGCTAAATGTCAAAATACAGAAATCTACCTCTAAAGATGCAAAAGATGCTGCAAGCTAGCAATCTTCCCCAAATCCTCCTGATTGTAATTAAGCGATCTCTGTTGCATAAAGCAAGAAATTACCATGATTTAGTAATTCAAACATATTAACATTAATTTTCTCAATGCTAAATAGACTATCTTAAGTTGTCTACTCCATTTTTGGTATGGTCTATTTCATTAGCTTCATTAGAGCATTTAAAAATACTAGCGCTGTGTTCCACAGGGTGGGATTTTGCAGCTCCTCCATCATCGGCCTCCTGTAACGCCTATAGCATTAGCCATTCACACGTCCATAAAAAAACAAACAGAAAATGGAATGAGCAGGAAGGTAAAACTTAAAATTTATCTTCTTTGCTTCAAATCACTACTCAACATTACAATGGAGAACCAAATGGCAGGCCAGGAAACTGAGCAAGAGCCGCCAGGTCTGGGCGCCAGGCCTGAAGGGACCTGATACAGAACTGACATTTATCCTCTATGGCCCAACACTGCTTCTGAGTTACTGTGAAGATGAATTTTCCCATCGCTGCCATAGCCATGGGCAAGTGGTACAGAAACAAATATACAGGGAAGTAAACAGTTCTGGCTAAAGGAGATTTTGCTGCATTTTTAAAAAGAAAAAAACAAAACAAAACAAAACAGGGAACACAGATAATCTGAAGATCCCAATCTTTCTTGCTGTCTCGAATGGTCAAACAGTATGTTATTATGTAAATTATGACCTCAAAAACAATGCTAATAACAGCTAATAGAATATATGTAAAAATAAAATGAGGGCACATGGGGCATGGTAGGGTGCTGGTAAGCAGGGAATTGGGGGTGGAAGGGCATAGAGGGAGGGTGGTGGGCAGGGAGTTATGAAGGAGAGAGAGAGGGCTTGTGGATAGGCAATTATGGGTGATGGAGAGGAGCAGGTGGGCAGGAAATTAGAGGGGACAAGGTGCTGTTGGTGAGCACGGGGGCATGGGAAGATGAAAGGCTGCTGGGCAGGAAGGTGCCTGGAAGGCAGAAGAGGTGCTAGTGCACCGAGAGGGATAGGGTGTGCTGAGCTACAGAAGCAGGTATACACTCATGGAGGGTTGCTGGCAACTGAAGTCCATACCCTGAAAGCCAACCACTCATCATAACTATATTCAAGTTTTGTTATCCTTTTGAATCTCAGTTCTACTGTCCATAAAGTGAGAATAAAGTTTCAACATTGTGGGCTGAGATAATTAAGTGACTTAATATCATAAACTGGTTAAGATCTGAGCCACTGCACACCATCAAATTTCCTTTGCAGCTTCCAATCCCATCGTCCACCTGAATCCAGAGAGTGACGAGGGAGAGACAGGAGAACAGATTAAATGCAGACCTCAGTTCTTTTATTTCTTTTATTTGGATCATCCAAAATCAAGATCCAAAGTAGCTTTATTCTTTTTTTTTTTTCCCCAAGTCTCCCACATCTAATAAATTACTTCATTCTAGAACACAGCGTGCAGAAACTAAATCAACCCAATACAGATGTTGATAAAAACCCGATCAATTTAAAATGAATAATTCAATCAGGAAAGTGTCCAAAGGTTTCACTAAATCTTTCCCCACATCTCTCTCACACTTTACACTAAGCCACTGACTGAAAAGGTTTTCATCACCTCAATCGTGAATCTAAGAACACGCCCTGCAGGACCCTGTGACCTGGCACTCTTCCAGAACATTCATCATGGGCACACAAATCACAAGAAAAGAGAAATGCTTAGAGCTGGGTTTTTGGAAAGTGGATTTTCTTGGCCAGAAGTGTTCTCTGTTCTCTTGTTTTTTTACTCTTAACCTGTCATAGGTTATGAAACAGTTCAGAACAAGCTCTAGCCATTAGTGAACTGTTCAAATAATGTCTTAACTTAAAGTCTAGGTAAGTACTTCAGGCACATAGTGTTAATGTCTAATGTTATAAATGGCACAGCTGAGACTGGGGAAGTAACACAGCCAGAAAAGTTCTTGTCATGTAAGTATGAGCACCTGTGTTCACTTCTCTAGAAACCATTACAATGGCTGGGCATAATGGTGTGTGTTTAATCTCCGTGCTTGGGAGGCAGACAGGAGGATCCCTGAGATCTCCTGGTCAGTCTAACCCAATTGCTAAGCTCCAGGTGTCGGTGAGAGTCCTCAGCTCAAAAATAAGTTGGACAGTTCCTGGGGATTGATACCTGACATTGACACTGAACATGCATTCATACAGGCACTAACGTCTCACCACACACACACACACACATGTACACATGTACATACACTGACACACATACACATACACACATGTACACACACAGACACACTCACATACACTCACACATGCACACTCACTCACACACATACAAATTCTTTCTCTCACACACACACACACCTCCGAGCCATAGCTGACTTGTCATATCATCACTTGGTCCTGAACAGCAAGTGTGTATTTGCTTGAAGGAACTTTATGTGTGAGTGCAAACCAGATTGCACCAAGGCACTCCATTCCTCCGAGATGGAGCTCCCTTGTGGATGAAATGAGAGCAGCAGGGGAAAGGACCTGGATTCACAAAAGATTCAACTAGTTTTCTTGAAATACTGAACACCCCAACTATGTCTGAAGTAAGATTCAATTTACGAAGAATTGATTTATCCACAGCTTTCCAAGAGCAATTCTATATTGACATAGACATAAGTTTATTGGATCAATGAAGCAGCCAACACATTTTTATTGAACACTTAGTACATGGAAGGCTTTGTGACAGGTACAGAGAACAGACAGGAGAAGGCCTGGCCCTGAAGACACTGCTTCCTCAGGTAAGGAGATGGGCTTTATCCACAGAGAACTGGGTAAGAAAATCCCATATGTAGTTTGAATGTGACATACCTGCCCCCTGGCATGGGTGCATGTGTTTTGACTTTTGCTCCCCAAAGGGTAGCACTGTTAGGGAAAGTGGTAAAAGGATTAGGAGGTAGAGCTCTGTAGGAAGTGTCTTCCCTGGGGCTAGGCCTTCAGGTTGTATAGCCTGGGCCCACTTCCTGTTCACACTCTGCTTCCTGACTGCACATACAATGTGACCAGCCGGTTACCTCCTGTTCCTGTTGCTACCACTTTCTTGCCATGATGGACTCTAACTCCTCAAAATGTTCGGCCAGAATAAACCATTCTTCCTTTAAATAGGCATCATGTCAGCTGTTTGGTCACAGCCATGAGTAACTAACACACTCTATGGTAGTGATGGCGAACCTGATTTATGAACTTGACTGGGCCATGAGGTGCCTGGAAATCTGACCACTCATTCATTATTCCAAGGTAGGCATTAGAATGCTTCCAGAGAAGATGAGCTATGGAATGGTGGAATAACAGGAGTACAGGGTCCTTCCCAAGTTAGACAGGCATTAGCCTGTCTCTTTAGGGCCTACAGAGCAGAAAGCCTGGGGAGGGTTGGAGTCTCACCCTGGCTTCACTGCTGGAGCTGGGACATCAGACTCCTCCCACATGCAGCATTTCTGGCTCTCAGGTCTTAGAGTACCAGCAGCTTTCCTGTGTCAGTAGTTCATATGTGACAGAACCCTCAACCTCTGCAGTGTCTTCTAATTAACCCCTTCCTCCTCTCTTCTTCTTTTCTCCCCTCCCCTCCCCTCCCCCCTCCTACTCTCAAATATTGAATAACGTTAAGAAGCAGTTCCCCAAACCTTACAAATCACGCCTGGCTTCATCCTTATCTAGTACTCTGACTTTGGACTCCTCCTGGCTGCCATCCAGTCCTTATTTCTCTAGATCAGCTTAGCAGGTTTATGTGAGGATTTTTCCTACTGCATCTGGATTCATTGTCAGTCCTTTCAGCAAGGCTTTCAGATCCAACCCAGAATCTGAGACAGGATCCTCACCTGTACCCACTATACAACTATACCCACCCTGACTCTTTACAGGGCTCCCCCTGACCTATCCACCCCTGGAGATGGTCACCTATCTGAGAGCCTGTCACCATGCCCAAGACTTACACTGTGATGCCAGCTAACCCTGTTTGTACCTCTTTGTCTTAAAAAACAAAGTTGGTATGGAGCTCCTATTTATTTGCATGCTTGTTTTAGTATTTGGGTCCAAGTGTCTAATATTCCTGACTGACCTTGAACTTGTTATGCAGATGACCTTGGACTACCAGCCCTCCTGCTATACTTCTCCACTGCTGGGATTACAGGCATGGGCCACCACACTCACTTTATGTGGAAGATTGAACCCAGAGCTCAGAAATGCTAGCCAGTACTCTGTCAGCTGAACTACATCCCCAGCCTGTATCCCTTGCTACATCCACTTACTTAGGACTTTTGCAGCCATGTCACCTCTCTACTGAGGTAGAGCAACTGACTCATGTGTGTGTGTGTGTGTGTGTGTGTGTGTGTGTATGTGTGTATGTGTGTGTGTGTGTCTTAGGTCTAGCATTTGCACCATTAAAACAGCAGTACCCTGAACACCAATAAAAATGCTTTTATGATTATCCCTCACCATGGGCAGTCTCAAATATCTGACTGTGTTCATTCCCACGTGACACATCCTGCTGCTCACATCAGTAGGGCATACTTGTGTCTACTCCAACTCAGCCTGTGGCAGGTTCTCCTGACACCCATGCTGACCCAGCAAAATCTTGTGTTGACTTGAACTTTCTTGCACCTCACATCCAAATGGTTCTTCCCAGGCACCTTCAGTGTGGCACCTCTGTAAATGGGACCCACTGAAATCCCTCAGCCCATACTCCCCTGGTCAATTCAAACACCCTCAGCTTCTCTCCCTGGACACCACCCCTCCAAGCCAATCCTCCTCACTTTTTTTTTTTTTAGTACAACAGTTTAACTCCCTTCCATCCATTTGTCTCTAGAGCCCACATTTGCATATCCAAAAGCTCATTAGTGTCCCTGCTAAAACAGAGAGCCACATACTCTTTGTCTCTTTAGCTACAAAGACATAGCAGGGGTCCCAACATGTGAACCTTCCTTCTAATCCCAAATCTAAGAGAGAAACAGGCTAAAATCCCCACCGACAAGAATCAATCACACTACACCTTTAGAGCATAAGTCTGTTCTGCTTTGAGATTTTCTTTTCTTGTTCTGTTTAATTTACCCTTCTTAACCTAGACCCATCTAATTTCAGATTCTCAGGCCCTCCTGGTGGCTATACCAGACCCACTGAGAGCAGTGTGCTCACTCTTGGTTAGAGCCTCACACTCCTAGCTATACCCTGTGTAGTCTGCCTATCCCCCTGCCTGCTGAAGGGAGCAGATAGGCAGCATCTGCTAAGACCCCTTCTCTCCCCCTCTCCCCCACTGCTGTCTCAGGGAGTCAAAAATTGACTATCGGCCAACAGTATGGGCTACTCAGGCCTGGGAACCCCTGCCCCCCAAGAGCCTTTAAGAAAGTGAACATTGCTTTGTATGGTGAGATAGACCCCTAGCTCTATAGCACTGCCTTATTCTCTGTGCTCTTCATAATGCTCTTAACCTGAAGGATAGTCGGCCTCAGTGACTTTCTCTGGAACCACGCCCTCCAATCCTACCCCAAACCTACCATTCTAAAGCCTTCATCACCAGCTACCAGGCCTCCCTGGACTCTGCAGTAGCTATGTGCCCTGGAATCTCCTGGAACTCTCTCCAGTTCTTCTGCTGTCTCTGTCTACCAATCCCCTCCTGCATCAGTACACCTGTCATCTAGGTGACCCACCCCAAGCCCTTACCTCTAACTCCTCTAGTCCGCATTCTGCTTCACCGAGAGCACATTCCCTGCCCTCCTTCTCCCTAGTTCTTGCCTGGATTATTGCCAAGTGGTCTTTCTTCATGCTTGATGCAGTTGTCCAGATTCCTGGGCAACCACAGGTCTCAAGTGTCCCATGACGCCATGAGTCTAACTCTGCCCAGGATCTCTAGAAAGCAGAGCCTGAGGCAAGGGCTAAATGGTGACTTTTTACTTGTGAAGTGGGAGCTTCTCAGGAAAAGTGCAATGAGCTAGAGGCAAAGAAACAGGTATGTGAAGCCAGAAAAGATATAAAATAATGAATGGGTCTCTCTGACAACAAGGCAGAAACCCAAAGACAGACAACCCTCTTGATAGACAAGTCCCTGTGCTTGCTGAAAAAGCTCCTCTGATGGATTACAGCATGCCTGACAGAAGTCCATGAAGGTAAAGGATGGAAACCTGAATGGCCCAGCAACTTCCAATACTCCAGTACTCAGGGAGCAAGGCTTGTATCTGACAAGCCCACCACCAAGGTCTTCCAGTTTATAGCATACAGCCCTTGGTGACAGTTCAGAAATTATGTGGATGCAACATCTCTTTTTTTCTTTCTTTTTTTGAGTATGCAGATGTATTTATAATAGCTACAAATGAGAAATAACACAGATTTCTATTACCTGGTAACTGGACTAATTTTGGTACATTTATTCAACAGAATGCCAGCAATAGAATAAACTACTGAGTCATGAAATTAATTACATAAACAGATCTCATTGGAAGCATCACATAATGTGAAAAAGGCTATCTAGCTATCTACAAAATGTACATAATACATATATTTGTTTTTTGTGTTTTCTTTCTTTTTTAATTTATTATTTGGTGATTTTACATCATGTACCCCATCAAATTCAGTTATCAGTCCTCTCAGTTTCATTCCCACTCTTATGATCTCCCCACTTACAAAAAAGCCCATTCATGCTGCTCATTTACTTACTGGAGCATAATTAAACTCCCTGTGTCCAGCCCCTTAAAGAAAACGAGACCTTCCTCACCCACACCCCTGCCAGAGGCCATCAGTGCAGAAGTGAAGCACTGTGTCATTTAGCTATTTTCTAGCCATCGTTTTTTTTTTTAAGTCCACTAATGAGTGAGTACATCCCTTGCTTATCTTTCTGGGTTTGTGATACCTCACTCAGGAGGATATTCTTCAAATCCATCCATTTGCCTGCAAATTTTAGGATATCATTTTTTTCTTACTGCTGAGTAAGGGTTTGGGATGGTTCACTGAGATGACAGGTCTACTCCACTGTGTAGATGTACCACAGTTTGTTAATCCATTCCTCAGTGGAGGGGCATCTAGGTAGTTTCCAGATTCTTGCTATTACAAATAATGCTGCTATGAACATAGTTGAGCTAATGCTTCTGGAATGCAAATGTGCACAGCTGAGAGGTGAGAGATCAAACAGTGACTTCCGCTCCCTGAACCAGGCCCTGAGATGGGGTACTGCAGCTTTGGCGGCAGAGAACAGTCCGCTCAGACCATGTCTGGCATAATAGCAGTGCGACAGAGTGGGAGCAGCCTAGTCCCTGGGCATACAGCTGGGAGATCAGAGGCCTAGTGATGACTCTGCTCCCTGAACCCAGGCTGGAACACAGTCGGCCCAGACCACGGCTGGCATCATAGCACTAAGACCTCATAGGATGCAACATCTCATGCAAGCTAAGGAATGGAAGAACAGCTTGATCCAAACAAAACTAGAGAGGGGCCATGAAAGGGTACGCTTTAATGCTTTACATTAATTGAAAGAGAGTGTCTTGCAAGTGGTGCCATGAGGAAGAAGCCGCTAGACTTCTTCTAACGAGGTCGACAAAGGCTGTGCCCAAACCAAGACCTACATTTGAGCATGACACAGTATATCACCCCTCCAAATAGTCATGCATCATACCAAAGGCTCTAAGAGACCTTCCAAAGACCTTTGCATGCTGCAGACTTCTTATGCCCAGAGCTGTGTTTTGCTTAGCTATCATAAACTGGATTTGCAAAAACATACTTTGGAAAAAAATTATTCATTTTGATTTATCACCCTCCATATAGAACCAGAAACTTCTCTCTCACATACTTTCGATCGGCATCGGGTTCCTGTCACGGGGAGAGAGGAAAGGAGACTCCAGACAGAGTGGCTAAGTTGAATCCTCCTTCAGGCAAGAGGTTTATTAACACCGCAGCAGGCAGTAAGGCAGGGCTTCTAAAGGAGAATTTCACACCTCCTCCCTAGGGAAAAAAAGTCTACTTTTAAAGTTTCCAAGGGAATGGAGGCTGGGAGAGGCTGTGTGGTGTCCTGTACTATGAGGATGTAGGCTTAGTCAATGTGTGACTGAGGGAGGGGCCAAGGCATGCCTGGCTTGGGAAGGAACTAGTGTTAGGATTCCCTTCTAGTCCCTGAAGCCACACCCTGCCTGAGTTCTGAGGTCAAGCTCCATTTACAAAGAATTCCCATCGCCCTGATTTTCTTTTTCTTCTTCCCTTTCCCTCTCAACCCCTCCCCCTCTCCCTCCATCCCTTCTCTCTTGCCCCCCTCTATTTCTTTATTATAATAAAGTCTTTTTACATAGAAGCAGTCTAAGTGTCTACTGTTGTACCTCCTCCCACCACATGATGCATGAGGTCTCTGTAGCCATCAGCCAGTCACCCTGGGTAAAGTGCACATCATATCAGATCACAACAACTAGGGATTGTGGTACATGTGTAGCGCATGCAACTTGCCCATACTCAGGCTGTGTCTGACCTGGGTGGTGATGCCTATGCTCCTGTCCTAGATGCTCACCTGGAAGGCCTGGGTTCTCTAACAGTTCTCTCCAGGAGTAGGGAGGAAGGGGGGATTAGGACTCCAACCTTGCTCTCTTGAACCTTGATTTCTAAACAAACGAAATTAAACTTTTCACTATCTTCCTGATTTCCTCTGTTAAGGTTGCACTGGAAAGACCCTCCAACATCTCTGTGGCTGAATAAGTTTTCCTGCCCCCTGACCCTGAAGGCAGAAGACAATCTTCCAAGAGGTCCCTCAGTACTCCTGCCTCTTACTTTACTCTTGCTTCATTTCTGTTCCTGAAATGTAGAGGCTCAGATGCCCAAGATGATGGTGTTACATCTCTAGGAGATCCTGGCAGCTTTGCACAAATCAACTACTCAGAGAATCACACAATATGAGCACTTGGAACTGGACAAAAGTAACCCCCCCAAGGCATGGACAAACACCGTTCTGCCTCCTCCCCTGGCTCCAGAGGCAGAACACCAACTCTCCTCATGCTCCGACACTATTCTAATCAAAATAGGACTTCAAGGTAAGTGAGACACTCTATGAATCAGTCACCTTTTAGGGCAATTTGGCACCGGGAGAGGAAAATTTCTAAATGGCAACATAATAAACTGAAAATTTGTTTACTAAGGAGGCAGTCTGCTCCCAGAAAGATGGAGAATGTTATTTTAGAGCAAGAACTGCCAAATTTACATACTCTCGGGCATAATTGATAGTTCTCATTAGTCCGGGAGCTGTAAACAAGGTCGTGCTGATATATAGTTTTCACGGCTACAGCCAGGGCCTGAATGAAAGGTGAGAGTAGCTGCTCTGAGAGCGTGTGGACCTGTTGTCCACTGTCTGCAGTTTTGAGTCCCCCAGCACAAGGATACACCCCTTCACTTGTACTTCTGGGGAGGAGAAGGCTGGAGTATCTCCAGGGATGACCTGAGGGTCATCTGAAGTCTGCAACAGACTTCCCAACTCCAAGGTGTGTCAGCATCATCTGCAAAATCCATTTGTCCCCCTCCCCTGGATGTTGCCTTTCTGAAGGCCTTGGTAATCAACTTGCCTTGATTAGTGCTTAGGAATCCATAAGACTGGGCTGTGTTGTGCTAGTCTAGGGAAAACAGAGGCCTGGCCTTCCTTATTTCAACAATAGAATGGAGCTGGGACTCTTGGGTGAATACTGGTAGTACTTTCATAAAGCCCTATTTACAGGAAAATGAGTGCAAAAGGGTAGGGAGAGGAGATGGGGGACAGCTCAGCAGGTAAAGTGTTTGCTACCTAAAAGGCAAGCAGAGCAGAACACCCCTGCAACCCTAGCGAGCAGACGCAAGCGGCCACTGGCACAAGCTCCCTGGCCAACCAAACTAACCAACATGGCAATCTCTGGGCTCACTCCAAGGCCCTGTCTCAAAATGTAAGGGGGAGAGCAATAGAGGAAGACATTGATGTTGACCTCAGTTCTACACACACACACTCACACACCCAGTCACACACAGTGGTGGGTCACTACATCTCTCTGCATTCGGAGTCAAAAGGACATTTTATACCCTTAGCTCCTGCCTCTTTGATCATTTGCCTCACAGCTTCAGACTTCCTCTCCATTGAATTAAGCAGTGGAGTGACCTGGGGCTGCTTTGGTGGGTGGACACAGGGAGCTATGTCTGGCAATACAGAAAATGAGGAAGGCATAGTTTCTGCCTTTAAGAAGCTTTCAAAATGGCTAGGGGACAAGGTAGGATGTAAGATGAAGTATGAGCCAGATCCTTACTTGTCAAATGGAAAAATTCTCCCATGGCTCTCTAGGAAATCTGTTCTCTGTTTATCCCCCTTTCAGCCAAGGTTATAGACAGCTGTCAGCACCAAATCTGATGGGGACACACACACACACACACACACACACACACACACACACACAGTTTTAGAATAAAGCTGGTCCATGGTCCACAGAACCAATCACTAGGAAAAAGGAACTCTCCCAAAGACCCACTGCACGGGCTGCACACTTGATGGGAAGAAGTGCAAAAGAGTCAAGAAACAGGTATGAAAAGAGCCCATGCAACAGACAACCCACAAAGCCCAAGCAAGGGGCCTGGTGGGCACCTGTCAGCCCATCCACCTGCCAGCCCAGATCCTGTGGCAATCCCTCTAGCCACCACACCAGACCCAGATCTGGGGCAGGGTTCCCACACCTGTGAGCTTTGATGCCTGGTGAGGTAGGAATGACCTTGGAGCACTGTGATGAGCTATTGTTGTTACTTAGGGCTGTGTATGATAACTCGTACTCCAGTGCAAGGGAAGAGAATGAAAAGATGGGGTTACAGGCAGTCTGGAAACTACAGGAGGGGTGTCAGTTTTCTCTGAAATGTCTTTGAGGCAGAAGAAAGGCTCCAGGGTCCCATGTGGTGTCCTGTTTCGTGAGGTGGCTGAATACAGGGGTCATGTCAGGAGGTGGATGCAGAGGCATGAAGGAAGAATGGCAGAAGCTGTAAGCAACATTGGAAGGCAAAGGGGCACGCGCCAGAGCCTATAGTTTCTTCAGATGCCCAGCAAACTCCCTGGAAATTAAACATATTCCCCAAAGGCAGGTTTAAGCCTTCTCAGTAAATAGCAGTCAACTTCTGCTTTACAGAGACTCTGTGTAATTTATAACTAACCACCTTCCCTCAAAGCAGCATCAGCAACATCATGTAGAAGTTCTAGTTAGGAGAGAAGAAATAGCTGTGTGTGTGTGTGTGTGTGTGTGTGTTGCAGTGAAGTGTGCGGTGTATGTGTGTGGAAGACAGGACAATCTAAGGTATTGTTCATTAGACACCCTTTTCCTCCTTCCTTCCTTAGGGTCTCTCACAGTAATTGAGTTACTCCTTACCGACTAAGTTATCTTCCCAGCCCAACACCCCATTTCATTTGTGTACAGTGTTTTAACACATGCAGACACAGGTGCATAACCCACATGGGTACAAGCAGTGTTTCATGTGACAGAGAAAAGGGATATTATTGCCCATGTTTTGCTTTTCAGATCCTGGTAGCTTTGCTGCAGTGCAAATAAAACATTTATTTCTAGTGCAAGGAAGTTGCTGTCTGGAACAGCAAAGGGTGCCCTATCTATGAATTGGATCAGTTCCTTGGAAAACTGACATATTAAGGAACTTGAAAACATGGGCTGGGGAGAAGGCTCAGCTGGAGAAGTACCCACAATGCCAAGCACCGCAATGAAATGAGTTCACATCCCTCGCACTCAGGTAAAACCCAGGTATAGTGGCAATAGCTTATCAGCTCAGGTCTGAGGTGGCAGAGATAAGAGGTTACCTGGAGTTTCTTGGCTAGCTAGCCTAGCCATTCAGTGAGCTTCAGATCCAGTGAGAGACCCTGTCTCAAACAATAGGATGAAGACAGCCAATATCAAACCTCTGACCTCCACATATGCACGCCCACAGTGTATACACACAAGCAAAGACTTTCATCTGTCATTGCTGCTGTATAACTAAACTAGGACTTGTCTACACAGTGTTATTGCGTTGAGAGTCCCTAGGGAACAACAATATTGTTCCAACTATTACCTGCGTGCAGCCGCCCACTGCTGGCTCAGCATCACATACAGGCATGCAATGTCATTCCAGAAAATTCCACCTGGGTAAGACATCTATTAGAGTACCACAAACAATGGTGACCCCCCTCCTCCCTACATGGTGGGTAGAGGCCAAAAAATAGAAGTCTGAATAATAAGCATCACCATCCTTCATTATTTATAGGGACCTACAGGAGATCCCAAGCACATCAGTCTAGATAGAAAATGTGGTCTAGAGGTGGGGATGATGCAGTTCTCTCTAAGTGAAATTTCAAATCTAGACTCTGATTTACAATTTGCTTTGGTTTTCTCTTCTGTTTCTTTGCCTTCTGAACAGGGTGCAGATAACAAACACATTCCGAGTGATCAGACACCCTGGATCACCGCTGGCCCAGGTCACATGGGAAGAACTGAGCTGAGATGAAAGGACCCATCTCCTGTTTCTCTTGGCTATTCACACGCCTTGCTCTAAACCTGTACTGCTAATAAAACATAAATAATAGATGTGCAGCCTCTTGGTTTGGGGCAAAACAAACACTATTGTGTTTTGAGTTTCAGTGACACATGATAGACTGGGAAGCCTGTTTTTAATTCCTTCCCATAACTTTAAGAGAAGAAAGAAAACTGGAAAAGTTTGAATGTTATCTCGAAACTTTCCCTTCTTAGGCTTAGTCTCTTTGCTAAGTGGGTCCCTTTGAAGTTCTAATAAAATTTTACTGTTTCTTTCCTTAGATTTATTTTCTTGATCTTGGAAAAAAAATCGAAATTCAGCTGAAATCACCAGAGTGTGTACTTGCATGCATGTGTGTATGTATGTTTTGCATTTGTGTGTGTGTGTGTGTGTGTGTGTGTGTGTGTGCATGCTTACATGTGTACCCACATTCCTCCAGAGAAAGGTACTAGTATATCACTTAAGGGTAAATAAAGTGAGAGATGTTGAGCACTAGCCTGTGCCCAGGCCCCCACAATCTTACCCCTATGTGATATCCTTTAGAGATGGGCCTTCAGACAATTATTAGGGATTGATGTACCATTGTGAGGGAGAGAGCTGATTTAAGAACTTTTTAAGATACTCTGGATCTCTTTGGATTCTTCCCTTTCTCCATGAAGTAAAAAAACAAGCAAACAAACAAAAACCACCAGCATGTTGGGAACAAGACTGGAAGCTTTATAACAAGAAAAAGCAGAACCAGATTCCGCCAGCCTTGATGAGGGAACTATGGGAAATCAATGTCTATTGTTTAAGCCCCCTAGTCTACAGTCTTCCGTCGTGGCAGCCAGAGCTAAGACAGATGTGTCAATTCAAAGTTAAGAATCTACTCTCTGCAAAGCAAAGGAGGAACTCTGAGAGCCTGTCACAAGTGGAAGGCTGTGATTCAAGCAACCTGACAGAACTAGAAGGAACCATTCAGAAAGGAACTATCCCGAGCTCATGACAGCGCAAGCTCAGAGAAAGAGACTGTAGAGTTAGTAATCACAGGACTGCTATGCATTTGCTTTTATCTATGTGCATATGTGTGCATACATGCTTATGTTTGTGTAGGTACAGAAACATACATACATATATACATATATATATGTATATCACATGCCAGCCCAGCCAAGGTGGGTCCCAAGCCAGTGAGAGACCCCCTCTCAAGAAGCATGGTGGAGTGAGACACTGAGCCCCAGAGATCCGCTGTCTCTGCTTCTTCTCTACCATACATGATTTTTACATAGGTTCTGAAGATCAATCTTGCGTACTCATGCTTGTGAGGTGAGAACTTTACCAACATAAGCCATTTTCCCAGCCCTGTTTTAAGACTATATGCAGAAAATGTCTTGCTGGTTTTCATGAGCCAAGCAGTACCATGTGGCACCCATTCCTTCACTACTGGGTTAACTGCATGGAACACAGGAGGAAGCACTGGGTAGGAATCACACCATCCACACCAACACCAAGGGGACCTGCGTGGAATGCTTCCCACCTGGCACATCCTCTTGGCAGCAAGCTGCCTGATGAACATGCTTAATGCAAACCAAGGTTCTGGCCTCCCTCAGCTGCAGCAGAAGTAGCAATTCACAGACCACACTCAAACCTGGGGTGTCTAAAATCCACTATGGATAGAGAGCTGATTCTGAGACTCAGAAGCCAAGTCAATCTACATTATCAAAACTCCAGGAACTCTCTGTCTTCAAACCAAAATGAAAATGGCAGTACCAGGAAGACCTCCAAAAACCCAGTCTTGTCGTTTGTAAATATTCAATAAATGCAAGTAGAATTGATGAGTCCATGGGAAGAGATGATAAACATGATGTTTGGGTTTTGCTTAATAGTATTCAATTTCTTTTTTTAAAAAAATCTCTTTTGTTAATGAGCATTGGAAGGATAGGGTGGGGGGAAATGGAAGAACAGTGGGGATGCTGGTTGACTCTCAGCATGCCACAGAAGAAAAAGAGTGGAAATCATGCTATGTTCCTTGGCTACAGCAGCCCTGTCTGAGCCCTGGCCCTGAGCTAATCAGGATAGTTCATTCACTCCCCAGGAAGAGATCATTTGATTATTATGCTCAGTATTCAAAGTCCTACCTGGAGGATATGGTCACTGAGCAGGTGCCAGGTGTGGCTCAAAAGGCTCAGGATGACTCAGGGGTTCCATGCAGTGCCCTTGGAGGCTATTGCTTCTGGACAATTGCTTCTGTTATCCTGGCTCAGTGACACTGGATCCCTAACACCTGCCTTTCTGGGTCCCATTTTCTGCTGATAAACAGAGCATGTCAACACAAGACTGAACTAACAGGAAATGAGCTTCTGCTAGCTCCACTCCTGCCCTAGCATCCATGTTTATGTGGGGCATCTGCATCTTTCTGCCTGCCCAGCTCACAGCTACAGGGGCAGTTCCTTGCTCACTTTCAGTCTTGCCTGCATCATTGTCTCAGGTTCTGTAGCTTCTCCAAGCTTAGCCCACTGCTCTCTCTCTGAGATCAGAGAAAGTTTTTCAAGTATTTCATCATTCAATATCATTATTAAAACATGTCATACTCCCTCACAGCAAGATCAGAGACATTGCCATGCTAGGCCCTACTGGATCTGGCTGGGCTATATTTTCAAGTTCTCAGGATGTCCCTTCTGGGTGGTCACAGAAGAGGCTCCTCTCCGGACCTGCTTTCTAACTCTGCTCCTACCTATCTTTCAGCTCACATACCCCTCTGAGTACAAATTCTTTCCAGACACCCTTCTTAAAGGGAACATATTTCCCTGGCAGCCCATAGTTTTCACCACTCACTTGTCTGGGGGGGCACACTTGTCTAAAACCCCCTCTTTAAGTAAAAGTTCTCTGAGGGCAATGTCTGAACTGTAGTCCATATTAACCCATCTCTAGTTCCATGCCTGTCATATTACAGGCATCAATAAACAGAGCCACCTGTCTTTACTGAGTAAATTCACTGGAGCTAAATAATGCAATAGTGAAGCCAGCCACCATTTACAGAGATCTCACAGCATGTGCAAATTGGTGGGGACAGTTACATGTTTGGTTCATTTAACCTATGCTCCTTCTGAGACTCCTGCCATCTCCCACAGTCTGTGCACCCAATGGGACATAGAGAAGTCTATTCAGTCCAGCAAACTGTCTAAGCTGAGCCCAGGTCTTCACACTCACCCAGAGGGCAGGGCTAAAATGCTGTAATCTCAAACAAATGCCACCTCAACCTCCTCTCTACTGAGAACTTCTTGGTTTTTTTTTTTTTGTGGGGGGGGCACTATAATTGCCATTCATTCAAAATACTTTATGCAAATTCTTGAAATGACACTAAGCTAATTAAGTGTGTGTGTGTGTGTGTGTGTGTGTGTGTGTGTGAATTATTTTAAATCAGGGCCTGACTTACCAGTCCAATCATTCACAGCACTTTGAACACAGCGAGTGCCTCATGCTGTTATTGGCACAAGCCACTCCTTTCTTGCTGATCAGAGGATTTTATGTACAGTGCCCTCTTCTCTGATGGTCAGGCCTCAGCAATAAAGAGTTCATTCGCCCTAATTCATGTCCGTGTTTAACGAGCAGACTTCATAGAATTTGCAGGTAAATATGAGCACAGAAGAGGTTGAGTGCAGGACAGATGGCTCCATTGGTCAACTGCTTGCCATGCATGCGGGAGGACCTGCCTTTGGATCTCCAGAGGCAGCCATGGCAACAAAAAGGCCAAGCAGGGAAGCAACATGGCTAAAATCCCAGTGTTGGTAAGTTAGAGACAGGAGCATCCTTGGGGCTCAGTGGCCTGCTAACATAGCCCACTGGTGAGCTGCAGGTTCAATAAGAGACCCTGTCTCCAAAAAAAGAATGATTGGGAAAAATACCTGATAGTGACCTCTGCCTCTGGTGTACACACACACACACACACATACACACATACATGCACACACAATTTTAAACCTAAAAAGCCACAAAACAGTTGTACAACCTCATCAAAGTCAAAATCCCATACACGGTTAACATAAAATAGTCAAGATACTCTACATATTCATATTTTTATCCTACAATAACACATTTAAGTAGATCATCAACTTTGATATGCCAACTGCAAATTAAGTGACACAGGAAACCAATCTAGACTTTTTAAGACAAGAATTTCAATAGGAAGATCTTAATTTTATGAAACTAATATAGTTGAAGAAAATACAAAGTATTAGCATCCTGTGGAAAGATGAAACAAATGTGAGTGTTGTACCTACAAATAACTTAGCACATATTCTGACGGAAAAATCCCTGCTACAGACAGTAAACACATAAATCATCCCAGATTAAAGACGCACCCGTGGAAAGTAAGCAAGCGGCTATGACTGTAATGAATTCTGAGCACTTATGTATTGACAAAAATCACTGAACAAAATAAAGAACATTAATTTGTGTTCAGACGAAGTACTTTGTGGAGCAAAGCCTGACGTGCCTTCAGGGAGCCATCAACTCCACAAATTGCACAAAGCTCTCCATGCCTCACTCAGTGATGCTGTGGGACACGGCCGGGCCACAGCCATCTGTGACTGTGACACAAGTTAATGATCACATTGTTATAGATTAACCTATAGTTAGAAAACAAGAAGTCTCTACAGACGAGACAGAATTAGACACTACGTGGGGAGAGCGATGAGTTCCATGGGAAACCTTGTCATCTGCTGAGAGGTGGAGAGTGACTGGGAAAAATTGGACCAGGATGCTTAAAAATGGAGGGATGCTGCCTCCTGAGGAACCAAAGCACCTAGGATGCTGGTGGAAAACAGTGGTTTCTTCTGTTCTCTCAAATGAGGGAACAGCTGCTATTGACAGGGCTGCAAGGATAATAAGGTGATAACAGAAAATAGTGGTCCCAAGGAGGGAGGGAGAGGAAGATGAAGAAGCCTCCAGGAATCGGTAGTAAGCTAGTGAGCTCCAATCACCCAGTAGCTGTAGCAGGTAGACACACTGTCCACTGAAACAGCAAAGTCCCCACTGCTTGTCGCCCTGAACAGCCTAAGCATTCCTCCAAAGCCAACTGATTTTACTTGATGGTGATGGAGAGAAAAACTTCCTTCAATGAGTGTAAAACAAAAGCCAATGAGGAACTGAGGACACAGCTACCCAGGCCTCACCATTTCGGCAGAACTGCTGGCCAGTGCAGATGTCCTAGTCTTCCCAGAGAGGATCCCAGATAAGTAACCATGGGCACAGATGTGCTGGCCTCCCTTAACATTACCAACCACCACTGGGCATAGCAAACCATAAAATTTAACTAAGGAAACTTCTGGCCAATCAGATAAACTCATTTGCATGGGTAAAAGATACCCTCCATACCCTCCTCATTGAGGCTACAGGGAGGAGGCTATGATCACTGTTCATGAGGTCATATAGCCCTCTTTAACACACTTCTCTAGGAAATATGCCTTCATGACCCAAACACGGTTTTGTTTCCCAGAGGTGGCTTCATCTGATGATCCTTAGTACCAGTACTATCGTGACTTGGGTTCCCTTTCTGTCAACTGCTTAAACAGCCTACAATAAAAGCAGGTAGTATGGAGAATGCACTGGGCTCTGGGTATTTCTCTACAGCTCCACTTTGGCTTCTAATTTTAACACCTTTTGATTTTCCCTATTTTCTTACTTCTCACCTGTTTGTTTTATATATCCCAGGTTTTCTACTAAATCTTAATGCATTTTAAAACTAAACAAGTTATAAATTTTGAGTGAGTATATGTCTAAAATATAGGCTGATTAATTTTTCAGATAAGAATATTAAGACCCAGAGAACCATTGATAGTAATATGGTGCTAGAAAAAAACATATGCCACAGTAAATATCCAGTAATATCATAAACTCAAAATAAATGTTTATTTGTACAGTGGAAAGAGACACTAAATCAAAGGAATTATAATTCCTTTGGGAAAATATTTTCTATTTATTAACAACATAAAATAGAAATATGCACAAATGCAGAAGCAAACCTTGCTGGAATTTGTAGAGTGCTTGAAGGGATCTAGTAACCAACATTATCCATTACAGATAGTACCAAAGATAACACCAATGTGGGAAAATTCCTATCAGTTGGTCAGCCAAGGCCACCCTTTATATCAACAGATGTAGATCATAAACTATAATGGCGCCATTCATCAGAAGATTCCATGGCAGCAGAATACTTTTGAAATAAGACTATAGAAGATGCCTAACCGTATGCGGGACTTACATGGTAGATGTTTTAGGAAGGGCTTATAGGTCCTTCTTACCAGAAGAATCTATCACCCAAGAAAAAGTGTGTATGTGTGTAATGCACAGAGGAATCATGATCATCAGGGAGTACTGATAATGGCAGTGCAGAGAAAGACATCATGTCCCTCTGGATGCTGCTAGGAGGTAAGCCAGGGTGCAGAGATGTCTAGAGTGGCTGCCTACCAAAGATCAACATTAGATGAACTGACCCATTTTCTGTTGTTTATGACATCGGTTCAAACAGTAAATCTCTTAAGGAACCCTATGCTGAGAGAGCCATGAAGAACGTGACATAGCCAGCAAAATGGCAGCCATGCAGACTTACCTCCTTGAATCGAACTCAAGCATGAAGAAAAAAAGAAATCCGCGTGTAGAAAGATTCGAAGGAAGAAGGAGAGCCTGCATTGGTGATGACAGGCTGAGCAGCGAGATGCTCTTTATTTTTTTTATTTTTTATTTTTTTTTTAAACTTTATTTATTTATTTGCCTTGGTGTTTGCCTGGAACTGGAACTACAGACAGTTGTTAGCTGCCATGTGGGTGCTGGGAATCGAACCCGGGTCCTCTGGAAGAGCAGACGGTGCTCTTAACCACTGAGCCATCTCTCCAGCTCTGCCCTAATCTGAGGCATCCACTGCCATGGACCATACATTTTATTTACCTTTTCTTTTTTTAAAGTTTAGTATCACCAGAACTACTTTGCTTAAATGCCAAGTTCTATTGAGATGATATTCAAACAAATTAATATGTCTTAGACTTAGATGCACTCAATTAAGAACATTGCAGCATTGTTCTCACTCTGCTACTGTGCCTGGCAGTTTCGTTGTGGACTCCCATCATGCTTCTCTCAACTTCAGGTAGATACTACATTCTAACTGACGTCCCATAGAGTATCATATGAGCACCACGCCTCCACAGATTATGTTTCTGTTGTTTTACTTATCTGCATGTGTCACTTACTTGGTTATTGAAATGTCCTTTGGACACATAACCAGAATGATGACAGTGGCACCCAGTGCTTCTATCATCTAGACTGGTTTCCAGTGCATCCAGAATCTTCTTCCTACCATGGCTGCATGAGAATTCCTCTATTTACAGACCATCATAGACAGAATTGGCCAGTTTTCCGATCTTTGTTGCTAGTTTAAAAATGGCTATGTATTGCTATTCCAGAGCCTTCTTTGGTAAATTTGATGGTTCCTTCTTCCCTGCTGGGCCCATGTGAATGACATACTCATTTCTTTCTCATTTTTCTTCATTTAATGCAATCTTCTTTATGGTTTTCGGGTGCCTCATGATATTTTATTTTATGTGTCTAAGTGTCTTGTTAGCATGTAGGTGTATGCCTGGTACCTGTGGGGGTCAGAGGAGCATGCTGGATCCCCTGAAACTGGACTTAGAAGTGGTTGTGAACTACCATGTGGGTGCTGGGAACTGAACCAGGTTCCTCAGCAGGAGCAACAATGTTCTTAACTGCTGAGCTGAGCCATCTCTCCAGCCTGTCTCATAAAGTATTGAACACTGACTCAATCAGTCATCTCTGCATCTGTTACAGATGCATCCTGTGTGTGGACACCTGTGACTCTGATACAGCAGTCAGTTTCACCATGGTTTGTGCTTTTCACAAGCTTATCGAGTTCTTAAAAAATAGAGTGAAAAGTCTGAGACTGAATTTTAAAGATTGACTTAGACGGAAATCGTAACGTTTTAATGCTATTCGCAAGAGAATAACAGGTCTCCACTCATTAAATGATCATCTTCAATCAGGATTTAGTTTTCTAAGATTTGTGTCTTGTGGTTCACTGGTACAATATCATTTTCATTTCCACTGAGGGATATTTTATGTCTCATTACATTTCAAAATGTTAGAAATAACATTATTCTTAAAATTTTAAGTTTATGTGTCTGTATGTGCCCTTTGTGTAGGTGCTCATGGATATCAGAAAAAGGTATGAGATCCCCTGGAGCTATAAGAAGTTGTGAGCAACCAAACACAGATGTTGGGAACCAGACGACAGTCCCCTGGAAGAAAGCCAGCCCTCTTAGCTACTGGGCCTTTTTTCTAGACCTCCGTTTTCAACTTACATTTTGCTCTTTGGCTGAACTGAGGACTGAACATGCCAGGCAACTGATGTACCAATAAGCTACATCCTCATGCCTGACACTGCTTCACTTGAATTAAGAATGTGGCAAATGCCATCCCACTCGTGATTTCTAGTGATCAGTTATTCAACTATGTTGGCTATTATAACCATATCATCTATAAACAATTATAATTATCACTGCCTTTCAACACTTAGGTCTGTTACTTCTTCCCATAGATGATGGGTTAAATAAGTAGATGCTACAGAATGTAGGAGTATAGGTACAAAACAATAAATTCCTCATAATCTATTTATCTCTACTTCCATTTGACTATTCCTAAATAAGAAAAAAAGAAAACTACATTTTCCAAGTTCCTTTGCAGCCAAGGCTCTAGATACACTACTGGACTATCAAGTGAATGTACTCTGCAGAGAGCTGGAAGATGGAGTTAGTTAGAGGGAGGGCCATTTCCCTACTCCAGTGGATGGTGGAAAGCAAGCCTACAGATGCGCTTGTGTTTGTTTGGCTGAAATTTAGACCAACATCTAACTATTCTACTTGTGAGGAGAGGGATGAAAATCATGAAGAAGGGGCTACATGGCTAAAAAATATGACTTTATTCATAATTTTAAAAATCAAAAAAAAAGAATAAAGATTACAGAATTGAAAAAAGTGACAGTAGTAGCGACGCCCTGTGCTCTAGACTACAATAACTACATGGTGTGATTTCAACACTCTCATACTCCAAACCTACTGCACTAAACTGCCCATCTTTAGATAGCTGAGCTACAATGTTATAGCCTTACGGTATAAAATCCAGACGCATTGTCCACAAGAGTCAATGGAAGCTGGTATACTTGCTGGCCACCAATATTAGAAGCAGTGTCCCTAAAAGTCCTCCATTAAGTCTGAAGTATATATACTTCTTGGCATGTAGTTTCTCAGAAAGTTTAGGCATGTAGTTCTTCTGAATCCCAAACAAGTGCTGAGTTTTGCTTTTTTACCTTCTTGAGACTCTTTTAATGTACAATATTACATAATATATTTTCTGATCCAGGTTCTAGTAGCTTTATTGAACAAGCAAAACACCCTCCTATTTTCTACATGATAGAGCTGGCCACTGCTAAGAATTGAGTCATTCTTGGGGCTGGAGAGATGGCTCAGTGGTTAAGAGCACCTTCTGCTCTTCCAGAGGACCCGGGTTCGATTCCCAGCACCCACATGGCAGCTAACAACTGTCTGTAGTTCCAGTTCCAGGCAAACACCAAGGCAAATAAATAAATAAATAAATAAATAAATAAATAAATAAAGTTATAAAAAAAAAAAGAATTGAGTCATTCTTAAGAGTTAACTAGACTCACCTATTCAAATTGCCCTGGGGTCTCTGATTAGGGAGACTCTTCACTTCTATCTCCATGTCTATTCCATGTGTGGATCTAAGCATGTTATTTCTTATAATAGTTCCAGTATTGTCTATTTTTAATGAGTTTATTTGTTTCATGTCACTTTCCATCCACATTGAACAGCATATGTTTGCCTCAGCAGTCTTTAAATCATTTGGAATGTTAAGAACAATGGTTCTCAATAGGTGGGTCGGGACCCCTTTGCAAGTCTATAGACCTTTTCTCAGGGATCACCTAAAACCACTAGAAAACACAGATACTTACATTACAATTCATAACAGTAGCATGATTACCTTTATGAAGTAGCAATGAATAGTTTTATAGCAGGGGGTCACCATAGCATGAGGGACTGTATCAGGCATTAGGCAGGTTGAGAACCACTGCCCTATAGACCTGTTTCCTCTGCACCACATTTTATTTTAGTCTATCTTCTCTTTCTAGTCAATCGTATTCAGCTTCCAAGGAGCAGGGCCTGGCTTCCACCACCCACCATCCTGTTCAACGTTAATCCTCTTCTGCCACCGTTGCTTCTATACTAACCTTTATTATTTATTTTTGCTTCCCTCCCTTTTTGGTAGTGGGGGTTTGTTATTGTTACAAACATTTTTTTTTCATGTTTTAAACTGACAAGTGTACACAGAACACAAACTTCCACTTTATGCACTGATTGAGTCATACCTCTGGTTCCGACACATTTTCATTCTGAAAATACCGTAATTTCATTTTTATCTTTTTTGCCCAAAGGATTATTGAGCATTATTTAATTTGCAACTATACGAGTTGGTGGGACTATCATTTTGTTAGTAATTCTCATGTTGTGCTGTACTAAAAGAATCCTCCAGTTGGTATCATTTTCATCTCTGAAAAATTATTGAGCCTCTCTCTCTGACATGCATATAATTTTTATTATTATCCCATATGAGCTCCAAACATATTTTGTTTTCTAAATATGCAGTTTTTGAAATGTCTAGAATAGTTCAAGCTTATTAATCACGCTGTTCACCTTCTCTTCACCTCTGCTAACTTGGGGTACATATTTGTGATTTTAGAGCAGGCAGTTAGGAAATCTACTGACAGAGTTGATTATATCCATGAAGTTCTGATTGTTGCTGCTGTTGTATTTTCTGGCTATATTATAAATACTTTCTCTTTTCTTTCTTTGGTTTTGAGACAGGTCTCTCAATGTAGACCACACCACCCTGGAGTCTATCACTGTCCTCCTGCCTTAGCCTCCAGAGACCTGGGTGTGTACTGACTGGTACCTGTTTCTCTGAGCCACATCTTCTAGCCTTGATGTTCCATTGTCCATGGTTATGTATTGACATCACTACTGCTTACTAGGTCATATTTAATTTACTTTTCCTTAAAAAAGATGGTTTTATTGAGTCAAGGTATTGCTATGTCGCCCTAGCTGTTCCAGAACACTCTGTGTTGACCAGGCTAGCCTCAAGCTTACAGAGATCCATCTGCTTCTACCTCTTGGGTGCTGGTTAAACATATGCACCACAACAGGCATCTGTTTCTTCTATATTTAACCTTTCTTTTTTTTTCAACTTCTTTTTTTGTTAAAATATATATTTTTATTTAATGTGAATTGGTGTTTTGCCTGCATGTATAATTGTGTAAGGGTGTCAGATCTCAGAACTACAAACAGTTGTTAGCTGCCAAGTGGATGCTGGGAATCGAACTCAGGTCTTCCAGAAGAACATCAATGTTCTTAACTGCTGAGCCATCTCTCCAGCCTTCAACTTCTTTTTATAACTACTTTACATCTTAATTTTCACACTGTCTGCAAATGATTCCTAAAAAACTCAATAATTATATATTGCTATTACTGTAGTATTAAGACTTTCCAGACATCTTTATTTTATTTACTTTTGTATTTTGTATTTCATTTTCTTTCTGTTTTCTACCTTGCTTGTACTTCATATCCATACACCAGGTTTCTTCTGTGGGCTTAGAAGGTACACTTTCAGTTTTTCTGGCATCCTTACGCCTGCTCAGTCCATCTCTTGGATGCTCCTGTGCTTTCCCTTGTACACGTAACACTGAGATAGTCTAGTGTTTTGGTTCTGGGGCCCTTTGCATGTGTTCTCTCTTCCCTTTGGTCATAGACATCTTCCACAGTAGTGTCGTCTTTCCTGTTGCTCACTGCTTATTTCTGTCACACTTAGTGTCTTCTTCCAGCATGTTTCTACACAATCTTTGTTGTGGCTGAGGCTAAGCCTAAACCCCCACTCTGCCACCACCATCCAGTTGCTTGGTTACAGGGATGTATTATATGAGTTGTTAATGCAGTGCTGGGGTTGGAATCCAAGTCATCATGCACGCTAGGCAAGAGTTCCATCACCTGAGCCACACCCTCATCCCTCTACATGGTCTTATGAGTGGAGCTTTATAAGGTTTATGCAGCTGAGAAGGCCGATGCACCTCAGTTAAAATGACAGTTCTAGAAACATGCTTCAAGACTGTAGTAACACAAAGGTGGGACTAGCTGTGAAATCCTTATCACTTGCCACTAAACTCAGATTGAAAATGGCAAACATGAAAATTTCCACGCTATGTGCATTTTAGTACAACATTTAAAACCTGCTTTCAGAAAGCTCTTCCCCAGACTCTCGGGTTGCCCCTGGCTCTCCTCCCCAGACAGCCAGTGTCATCTTCTCTGCCCACAGAAGCTCCAGCTGCCTACAGTGGCCCAGGGGTTCCTGATGGCTTTTTTCTTAGTTCCTGGCACACACATCTCCCTCTAGCTTTTACACTTTTCCCAAAGCTAATGTAGATAGGCTAGTCACTGTGTTGGCCTGAACTGAATTTTGACACCAATTTTTACATTTAAAGATGATAGGGTTGAGCATTTCCTGTGATGAATAGAAAAGAGTAGGGGAAAACCTCTGCCCTTTAAAAGGTATGGTGTCAAAGTAGGCTATTTTTGACAAGTACAAAGTACATTCTGAATGGCTGGCAGTGGAGCCTGACTCCACTTGGAATGATTTTTTACAGAGGCACTACACAAATTCCGAAACAGCCCAATGCACCTGACAGGTGAATGCTGGCTCTAAGTGATGCACGGTGGACATAAGGCATTCTATTCTGTACTAACTGGAGCACATATACAGACCCTTAGGCAGGTGACAGCATGGACCTGAGCTGTTCCTTGTGGATAAACCATACTTTCCCTCACGAATGTGTTTGTTAATATAGCCCACTTTATTTTAACAAGACAATGAAGGCAATGTGAATTTAAAAAGAAAACTTTGAAAGGAATATAAAATATTCATAACTTACAACCCTATAAATAATCCATAACCAGAAAGACTTACTCAGCTTGCTTGTTAGAGACAATATATTATGGAGGGGAACACAGACCTTTTGTAGTATGGCATCTGATAGCATCTCCTGAAGCTTCAGGGAGCAAGTGTAAGCACCAAGTGTAACCCACACCAGGAGAAAATAAGTCAAACCACCCAAAATGTGAAAATTCAAATGTGGGGACCCAGGTTTGATTCAGAAATGATCGACTAAGCACATTTTAATACACTATAGTCATTACTACCCAGGAAACAAATTACCAAACATCCTGGACAGCATTAATCTCCATGAAATTAGTCTTGCAATATTCTCACCATTGGCCATGCTTGCCATGCTAACAGGCTAACATAGCTGCACTCTGGAGGGTTAAGTGACTCTAACTAGCATAGGAAGCATCTTGTCCCTAACAGGCTCTATCCTAAGCGACATGGCAGACATTCTGGGTAGTGGCATTTCTGACATGGAGTTGGTGATGATTTCTGAAGCCTAGAAGTGGACATGAAGATGAGGGCAAGGTAGAAATGGCTCCAATAATAGTGTGGAGAGATGATGGTAATAAAGCGATGGAGATGGGGATAAACAAACATCCATGAATGTGTATGCTGTGTGCTAGGAAGGTTTCTAGCACTCTCACACTACACTACAGAGATGGCTGTGGACAGGGAGCCATTTTTGACATATAAAACATTATAGATATGTAGAAGAAAAAGAAAAAAAAACTAGAAAAGTCATTGCGTTGGTGCAGGGGCTGGTGTCTGCAAGCTTGGCTAGAGTGAATGGAGATGTCACTGAAAATGTGAGTTGGGATGCAAATATACCAGGAAACCATGGAAGCTAGCCACTATCTAAGGGAAGGAAGATCTGTGAAAGAATATAGGATCAGCTCAGGAATACAGGATCCCCAGCAAGGAGGTCATGAGGGGTAGGAAAAAAAGGCAATGTATGGGGGCATGGGCAGATGAGGATGCAGGCAGAGATGAAGGGACCAGTCCTGATGTGCAGCATTTTAAAGGCTAATGCATACAACCAGTTACATTGTAGCAGCAGTGGGTAAAAAGTGACAGAATTCAGGACACCTCTCCAGACACAAGAGTTTTCCCAAATATACTGGATACAAAGTATTAAAACAACAACAACAACAACAACAAAGAGATCAAGGGAGACCCAGCAACCACCCTCTCCCCACACACCCCAGGTAAACAGTAAGAGTTGCTGTTTAGAAGCAATTTTTAAAAAAGGTGAATTCAAGCATGATGGGTAGGAATATAGCTAGGTGGTAGGGTGCATGCCCAGGGTACACAGGTCCTGCTCCAATCTCCATGGATGAAAAAGAGTAAAAGACAAAAATGAATGAAAAAGGAAAGGAAGGGGAAGGTGGAGGAGGAAGGCGAGAAGAGGGAGGGAGGAGAGACAGGAAGAGAGGGAGGAAGAGAAGAGCCAAGGGGGCTAGCATGCATTTGGATGTCAGCCACATATGTATGGTGCTTCCACAGAAGGTAATTAGTTGGACACTTGTGTTTCTCAAAGGCAAAACAAGGCCCCCCAGGGATCTGCTAGCTGGAGGCCTTCCGCACATTCTGAAGAAGCATATTATGTTATGATGAATACCATTTAAAATAATTTTGTGATAAAACAAACATTCTTAGTACGAAGGCGAATTCAGCTCCTGAATGAGTTTTTGAAGATAAAACAGCAGACTTCAAAGCCAGGCAGTGGCAGGCTACTGTGAAAGTCCTCCCTAGTCTCCCGGGGCTGTCCATTTCTCTCTTCTGCCAATACCAGCCATCCCTAGGCCTTCCAAGTTCTGAGAGCTCAGGACTTTTTACGTTTGTTCTACATCAATCACTTGGAAACATTTATTGAGTGTAGAACGGTGTCCCAGGAGCTGGAGAAAAAAGGGTTAATAAAACATAACCCCGTGAAGTCTCCTGCTGCTTGCTGATACTAAGTTCACTAGCACTTGGTTTTGTTTGGGTGTTTATTTCAAAAGAAAAAAAAAAAAAAAAAAAAGCAGTGTCGTCTTCATTTGTACTGTGCAGTTTAAATGTTTATGAGTGGAAACTGTTTAGGAATTCTAAGCAGATGTGCAGTGAGCTGAGCAGACACTGGAGAAAATCGGGCAACTGCAGGACACTTAAGGATGGGTTAGGAAACAGTCTGGATAAATTAGTATATTTGGGTATAGAGCTGAATGCGTAAGTGTCCTGGCACTAAATCAAAACTTAAAACACACTTTTTTTTCTTCATTTTATGACAAAAAGGGGGGAGGGGAGGTAAACCATGAAAATTCTTTGACAATTCAGGTCTTTTTTCCTGGAGATGGAACTAAGCCCGCTCCCTGTGGATCTTCACAGAATCCATGGTGGGTAACAGAGTGGACAACACTCACGACTATTTCACAGAGACTGTGGCTTTGTTCACACAGAAGCTTCCTGTGGCGGTAAGCTATAAAGGCAGACAGTATTTCGGCAAGATACTCAATTCTAAAATCCTGTGAGGGTCACTCGTCTACACTGGGATTGTGTTTCCAGGTGTACTCGCTGCTTTTGTAATAATAAAAATATTTGTCATAGTTAGGCTCACCACCTGAGTTACAAACAGCTCCAAGGAAAGTGCTTTCAATGGGAGCAATGCTTGCTTTCGATTTTCCTTTTACTTTCATGCTTTAAGTTGTAAAGAAAAATGTATTCTGTAAACAATTGGAAGTTTTAAAACATTCAGCTATACCTTCTAATGCCCTTTGTCAAAGGGTTCTTTCAAACAATCTTAGGAATGTAACCTTGAAATGGGGTAGGAAAAAATGAACAAATTTGGCATGGACTATATTTTCATTTAGTGAAATACATATTTATATAGTGTAGTATACAAAAGTTACTACTTATTTAAATGTTTCTTCTCAAACATTGTTTGTCTGGGACCTTTTGTTTGTTTGTTTGAGACAGTAACAATCTGCGGCCAAGGCTGGCTTTGAACTTACAAAGTAGCTGACACTGGTCTCAAATTCCCAGCATCCTCTTGGGTGCTGGGATTACAGGCATGACCTATCAGGCCCAGCTTGAATAATTCTTGATAATCTCTAACAGAGTGGATCATCACTATGACTGGAGAAAATCTAGTGGAATCAAAAGCTATCACAAGTATACCTTACAAATCACAAGTATCTTCCTGATTTAACTGTAGGGATGACTACAGACAGCCCAGAACAGTTAGTTGTGGCACATAAAGGTCCCACTCTTTCCCCTGCTCCATCCAGCAGCACTGTGTCCTGGGTCCATGGTGCTCTTCTGAGTCTAGTCATCATCCTTAGCCCTTGGCCTGGAGTAGAGAGGATCCCCATGCTGGTTAGTTTTATGTCAACTTGACACAAGCTAGAGGTATCCAAGAGGAAGGAATCTCAGATGAGAATATGTCTTTATAAGATCTGGCAGTAGGGCACTTTTTATTAGTGACTGATGATGAAGGGCTAAGGCTACTGTAGGTGTTGCTACCCCTGGGCTGATGGTCCAGGGTTCTAAAGAAAAATAGACTGTGCAAGCCAGTAAGCAACACCTCTCCATGGCCTTTGCATCAGGTCCTGCTTCCGGGTTCCTGTCCTGCTTAAGTTCCTGTCCTGACTTCATTCAGTGATAGATTACAATGCTGAATGTAAACCCATTATAAAACCTCTCCTCCTCTCCAGCTTGATTTTGGTCATTGTGTTTCATCATAACAATAGTAAACCTTCCTTCTCACTGAGGCCTGTTAAGACCTTGGAGATCACAAGTGATGGCGCTGCAGGCAGTATATACAGCAAAGCCAAAACTCTGAAAGTTTAAGAATAACTTATAGAATAAAATATGAGACACAAAAATAGAGTCTATCTCAGCTCCAGAAAGTATCAATCTCCTGTCCTTCCTAGAAATCTCTTTAATTCAGTGGCCAATGTCCTCTGATATTCCAGACTAATTTTATTAAATATATATCACCACACCCAACGTCAACATTCTCACAAATAAGCATCTAGTTTGCCCAACCAATTCCTGTGATTATGTGGAAAGGGATGGCATATGAAATTCCCATTTCTATAAAACACACAATGTCTGCTGTGGTAGTTGTATTGTCCATTTCAGTACCGTTCCACCTAACAGTACATGCCTACCTTATGACACTTTGGTGACTTCAAATTTATTTAATGGAACTTTCAAACCATGTGACAAAAACAAGAACTTTTTCACTTAAAAATGGGGGGGGATACCTTTGATATTGATCTTTGGCAATAAAAAAAAGAAAAAGACTTTTTTTATATATTACATATTCTTCTTTATGCATATATTTGTGTAATTTCAGTGTAAATGGGGAAGAGAGAGAGAGAGAGAGAGAGAGAGAGCGAGCATTGGTCCCAGAGCCCATCTCTACTTGGATACCTAATCCACAGATAGGCAAAACCCTCATAAGAAAGTCACAGAATTTACATATTATTAGTACACATTCACCTTTTTATTTTAAATAATTTTTATTAACTGTGATACCAAACACAATGTAAATTTCACATAAAAAGTTGTTAAACCGTAAAAGATTAGAGAAAAGTAAGAATATAAAAAATCTGGTTTATGTTCAGTATAAAAAGCCTTTTCCCTGTATAGTTTCAATCCATAGTTGGTTGAATGTAATCTGACAATAGAGAGAGGGATGGCTATTCATAGAGAATAGCACATTTATACACAGTAACTATATATAATCACATAAACCACTAATAATGCAATCTTCAGAACAGCACGAAGGCTCAGATACATGAATGAGAACATGGGTTCAGCCCCTGAAGCAGCACCTTGTAAGCTTAACTTTGGAAGTAAATTTTTATTTTGATAATTATATACTCACACAGAAGTAAGGAATGACATGAGACCCAGGGTACCCCTTATTCAGTTACCCTCAGCAATATAATTCCACATAACTATACTCCAATGGTGACCAGAATTTGACAAAGGCACAATCCATTTTCTTACTCAGATTCCCCAGCTAGGGTTCTACTCCCTGTGCATGTTGGCAAATTGATTTTATTACTTCTTATTTTGCAGATTTATGAGTGGGAAACTCTTCTATATTGCTCCCTCAATGGCTTCAGGGTCTGTAGTATTGCCTCATTACATTATTGACATTAGTAGTATATGCCTCCCTTTTTTCTTTCTCAGTTTTGCTTGAGGTTTGTCAACTGATTCTGTTTTCAAAAAACCAGATTTTTGCTTCACTAATTTTTCTCTATTGTTTTCCTGTCTTCAATTGCAATGATTCTGCTTTTTATTCTTTCTAATTTGCTTTGGGTTCCAGCTCAATTCTCTCTCTCTCTCTCTCTCTCTCTCTCTCTCTCTCTCTCTCTCTCTCTCTCTCTCATAAGTGTATGTGTGTGTGTTTTAGAGTAGAGAGGACAGTTCTGAGAATGGAATCCTGCACACCACTCAAGAGTCCTACTACCATTGAGCTATTGAGCTACATTCTATAGCTGCTCCCCCCCAAAATTTGTTTAATAACTTTTTTGAGACATAGCTGGAGTGACCTTGAACTCTAGATCCTCCAGCTCACATTTCGGGAATGTCAGCATTACAAGCATGTGCAGCCATGCCTGAATTCAGGCACAGCAGGGAGAACTCTACTAACTACGCTATATTCCAACCCTCTCATAATTCTTGAGACAGAGGAAGTGCTACTAAGACCTCTCTTATTTTTAATATGAGAACTTGGTACTACAAAATTCACCCTCCAAATGGATTTACTTGCTTCCACATCTTCTGGTAGGTACATTCTTGTTTACAGTTGTTTCTATACATTTTTTGTTTTCCTCAAGCCCATCTCTTTGACCCTTGTCTAGTTTAAGAGTATGTAGCTTCATGAGGAGATTCTCCCACTGTCCTTCTGTTATAGATTCCTAGTTCAAGTCCACTATGGTTCTAACCCCATTGTGGTCAGAGATCCCATTGCATGAATATGACTGTCTTAAATGTCTATAGCTTGATGCCTGCTCCATCCCAGCAAACACCCCATGAATTCCTAATCTGATTTGAGTGGAGTGTTACAGGAATGTCAGTTAAGCTCCATTGCTTAGGTAGCTCCCATTTGATTTAGGGCAGGAGGAGGCCTCACTAGGTTGCCTCTCTCTGCCTGTTCAGGGGTCAGGAAATGCCTTGGTTGGGTGAGGCAACATGAGATAACCCACAGTGGTACTGGCCTTCCTTTCCTAATGCCCCTTTGCAGCTCTGTTTCTTCCCACTATTGAAAACCCAGCTTCATCCTTGTATTATTTTCCACCTGGCAGGAGAAGAACAGAGATTCAGGTCTATGCATATTCTCTATCCTGGAGCAGCTCCTCCTCCTCCTCCTCCTCCTCCTCCTTCTCCTCTTCCTCCTCCTCCCCTCCTCCTCCTTCCCCCTCCTCCTTCTCTTTCTTGATAGCAAACAAGATCTAACCCTCATCAGTAGAAAATTGCTAAGTCCTAGACTTCTATGGACACTACAGTACACAGGTTAAGATCCGTGAAACTTCTTCGCTCTTTCTCCAACGATGTACTCAGGAAACCTGCTTCTGCCATACAATATAAAGCAATAATTAAATTTATGAAAAGGTCAGAAAGGAAACTTATCAAATAAATACACGTCTATATGAGAGTACCTTTTATGAGATACTTTCAACTTTTCTTATTTTATATGTTCTGTTTTCTGAATGCTTTTAGTTTGATGGTTTTAAAACATTGAGGAACTGGAGCCACTGCTCAGGGGGTTAAGTGCTTGTTGGGCAAGTATAAGGACCCTTGTTCCAGGCCTGAGCTGAGCTCTCTGGAGAGAGGGAGGGAGGGAGGGAGGGAGGGAGAGAGAGAGAGAGAGAACATCTGATGTGAAACATTGACCTGGAATGCAAATGTATAAGTGTATGTGCACCTAAAAATACATGTGTGTGCTCTTGAGTGCACAAGGCCATGCCCACATGCACACGCAGGTGCATGCACACACAGCCCTTAATGAGTAAAGTAAAACCATGTAAGTGATTGCCCTGTAAGGAAACTATCTCCACACTGCCCCACAATCTCCAGGTAAAGTGAAGAATGTGATGACCACAACAGTATGAGCCAAACTTCCACTTGTGGGTTTGTGAGCCATCGAATAAGATGAGGCAAGAACATTTGACTGCTGTTGCTTTGTTCTGAGGAGGTAATGATTATTTCAAAGCCTTTTCATTTCCCTTACCCCGAGAAATGACCTAATTAGCAAATTGCATGACAGCTGAGATAAATAGCTCGATGTGATTCACAGCCATGAATAAAGTGAGTTCCTGCTCCATGGTCAGTCTATCTCAGGATCAAATTAAGAGGAGGGAGCTTGTCCAATGTGGACCAGTAAAAGGAAAATTAATTTCAAAGGGAAAGTACATAAAATAAGCCACTGCATTAGCAAATCATGCCTTTTGTTCAGACAAAGGTGGACCCTATGAGGTGGTAGACATCTACTAGTGTCTGGAGATGGGGGCAAGTGAGAGAGCAGCATACCCAAATGTCTACGGGGTGCTGCACCTCCATTGCCACTAACATCAGGACTGACCGATGCTGTCTCCCGCTTAGGTGTTCCGCCACAGTCAAATACAGACCATTTAGGCCACAATTTTTGTACTTCATTTTCACAAACAAATATCTATCAGCAGATGAGTGGAGAAAGAAAATGTGGTATCAATGCACAAAGAAGTCTTACTCTGCCACCAAAATATGACACTGTCTGACAAAACAATGTATGGGAAGGCAAATTTGTGGTTCCCAGTTTATATGTAGATATCGTACATATATATACACATATATACATATATACACATATATACATATATACACATATATACATATATACACATATATACATATATACACATATATACATATATACACATATATACATATATGCACATATATACACATATATACATATATACACATATATACATATATGCACATATATACACATATACACATATATACATATATGCACATATATACACATATATACATATATACACATGTATACATATATACACATATACACATATATACACATATACACATATACACATATATACACACATATACACATATACACATATATATGCACATATATACACATATATAAATATATATACACACATATATATATATATACACAAAGGGGGGAGAGAAAAGAAAAGGGACTAACAGAAATAAATGGAGTGGAGGAAAGACAGGCTATGGAGGTGGTAGTGAATATGAACAACGCAATGATATAACTGAAATAGTTCTCTTTCTGAACCACCCTAAAATAATCTTTAAAAGCTTAATAATTTATGACTCAGAGTTGGAATAGCTAAATATTTCCTTTAAGAAAAATTTTCAATTAAAAAAAAAAAAAAACTTGAGACGTTGTCCATCATATAAATAGCTCGTAAATTAAGGGGGAAAGTTGAGGTCATCCAAATAGATGTTGTAGTTTTATTTTTGAACAGCTTTAATTGCAGGGTGGAGGCACCTGAAGAAGCTCACAAGCAAGGTCAAAACTGACTCAAAAATCATTAATACCATGGTATGAGAATGCATACATAATTAGTCTAATTTAACGGCTATGCCCGAGTTTAGGTGACCTGACCCAGGACAAACACTGGAGCTTATTTCCCATTTGGAGTTGAAAACCAGGATCATCTTGGAGCATTACATTACGTATGAACATTAAATATTCATTTTATTTCAAATACCATAAAATAGTACCCAGATGCTCACTTTAAATAATTCACATACCCATCAGGTAGAGATATATTAACATAATAGGACCCATATTAATAAATATTGCATTATAAACACAGATGCGCTCTCATATTTTAAGAATTTTTGGCTGTGTTATAACTCCCGAAGAAGACCTATTGCATGCACCCAATGGTTACTATATGTAAACTATAAAAGAACAAAAAGAAATCTTTTTTAAAACATAGTTTGGATGACATAAATAAGTAGGTGTGGAGTCATTAACTAGACTATTCTTTCTCTTACACTGTTTACAAAATTATGGAAAGATAGTTAAGTTCCCTCAACACTGTTAAGAGATGTATTTGATTTTTTTAACAATAAAGAATGATAGAAGATTTAAGCTAATACAGTAATTAAGGCTTTAGAGCAACAGTGAAAACAATCCACACACCTATAAATCTGTCTTCAGTAGAGTAAAAATTTTCTTGAAATATCAAGACATAAAAATTGGAGGAAATATGACAAGAGATCTTTAAAAACATTTTTCTTTCTTAAAACGTCACTTGTCATAGTAATAACTATTGGCATCACACAAAGCAGTTCCAATTTTTAATGACTACCCACAAATGTACAAAGACATCTGCCAAGTGCATAGAGACTCCCTAGCTTGTTCTTCCTGGTCTAAAAGCTCATTTTTACTCCATAGCCACCAAGCATTAAGGATGCATAAAAGCCAAGACAGGTGAAGAATTACTCCACTGAACAATCCCAACACAAGCAAGTGAGTGACAGGCATCACCTGAGAGAAGCCATAGGTGAAAGGGACGGGACCAATAGGCTCTGGCCAAGCAGGTGCTAAAGCTGCTCTGATTGAATCCCTGACAACTTGTGCAATACCCATAATTCTTATCCCCGCCAAAGTATATCGATTTTAAATACATTAATTCACCCGAATACTACATTTAGAAAATGGAATAAAATGCAAATAACTGCAATATAAAAGCTACAATGATTGCATTGGAATACTGTATGTTCATAGAGACATTAAAAGAGCTCCGAAAGGCAAACAGAAAAACTTCTTACAATCTGTCAGTGAAATTAGTAGCTGTAGGGAGGTGCCAAACCCTGCTGCAGAGGCTGAACAACTTTCAATCTTTAGAGAGCAGCATAAAACAGTGGCACCCCAACATGGTATCTCTGTGGGGCTCAGAAGTGAGAAGCACAGATTTATAGTTATGTGAGATAGTACATGAGCTGAAAAGTACATGACCATAGTGCTGTAAAAAATGGTTTTGTAGATTTACAACTTACTACTATAATAAAAGTTTATTTGGGTGAAAAGAAACCAAACTACCAGCAAACAACAGATATCAATGCAGCCTCTGTTCTTTGTGCTTTCTCACATATGCATATGTATATATGTATATATGGGATGCATGTATAAATGTACACTTGAACTATAGCATCGGGACACACATATAGATTCCTATGTCCATATGCATATGAATGTGTATCTATACATACAGCTACACATCTAAATCAACTACACCAACATAAGGATCACCTGTGCTAAAGTTTACAGAAGTTACCTTTTTTTTTTTTTTTTTTTTTTTACTGCAGAATTAAGGAAACTAAATAAAGCAACTTTGTTTTGCTTTAGTGTTATATATGTAGTAAAAAAAATTTAAGTTTTAGCCCCTCCCTCAGACATTCTTGCTAAATTTTGGACAATGGAGCTTGTGCATAAGTCAAGTCATGATTCAGACCCTTGTTTATGACTTAGCTCATCTACAGTAAGAGTAAAATGCCCAAGAAAAGAGCTTTTCTGTACATTAAGAAAGCCATTTATAGAAAGGTCTGCAATGTTACTACTGTCCAGGGCCAACTTAAAATAGCCTTGTGATAATTTTCATTTATTTAGGGTATTATAATTCAAGTCTAAATAAACAGTAAAAACAAAACCAAAGCACTGAGTACAGGGACCTTTGAGCAGAGCATGTAAACACAGTAAATTCAGCTTGGTGGCCTCTGTGATTCACAACACATCTCTACCTTATTTCACACTGAATATAAGGCATAAAACCTCTGCTCTGAAGTGAATGTTCTGGTATTTTCCTTAGCACAAGGGATATTTAGCACACTTTATTGATACTTTAAATTCTCTTAAATGGCAGCTTGGAAGGATACACACACACACACACACACACACACACACACACACACACACCCCAAATAATTGATAAAATATTACCATCTCAATATTAGTTTCCACTGTTTACAACTATACAAAGTTATGAAAAACAGCAATACTGATTCAATCCTGCCATGCCTTCCAAAAAAGAATATACCCTCACAGAAGATGAGAAGTCAGAAAGCACACATTTCACAACCTTTATAACGAGTCAGTAAATTCCAGATTCAATCAGCGGCACACATGCATGAAAGATATCTAGAGATAGGAGCCAGTCTCCACGCTGTACGATTCTTATACTCTAGAAACACACTGTCCTTCCACAAGCAGATAAGGAAAGGGAGAAGAGGGAGCTCACTGCCCCACCCAGGTGACAAATGGACAGTAAACGTAAAGCCAGCCATTGCTCCACATGCTCCGTTTTAGCATGTATTTCTGACTAACACTATACAAGATGACATTTGGGGCAAAGAAGAATCGTTTTCTCCATGGGATCATTAGATAATATCAACATGCACATGGCTAATAAAAACACAATCCGTTAGATTCCGATCTCACAGGAAGCCCTAAGTTGTGCTGATGTTACACAAAAATGTCCTGATTAACAGAAAACATTGTGTTCCTATGAGATGAGTCCAAATACTCCTCTAACTAGGTGTGAGATGTGAGCGCATGGGGCTGAGCTCAACCCTCAGGGACTTGTACCTGTGGTGATATTGTAAAAAGAACCTACAGACCTGGCAGGCATATAAAAGCACAGCCCATGCAACGATGGGTAGGTGATCACATTTGATAATGATTTTGACTGGGTTTTGTATTCACTACCTCATACTTTTGCCATTTACTTCAACATATACTGTATTTTTAAAGACAGTTTACCATAAAAGGCCCAGGCACTCCCTGCATTCGGATGAGGACCTGAGTTCTCTTCCCCAGAATTCACACAAAAGTTGGGTCTGATTTTAGTGTTTCTATGGTGATATAGGAGGTGGAGATAAAAATATTCCACACATGTGTGCCTTAATTTACACAGATACACACACATCTCTCTCACATATACATACATACATAGAGATCAATAAAACAAAACTTTAAACATTCACCACAAGCTAATATATCCCAGTCACTCCAGAGCAGCCAATTACGTATCAGGTCTCCTGTCTGACATCATCTAGAGTCTGTGTCTGGAACAGATTTGCATTATCTAAGTTTGTGCAAGAACACTAGGATGTTCCCATAACAATGACATCACCTAGAAAGGCATTTCTCAGAACACACCTCCGTCATTAGCTGATTAACCATCGTTAGAAAATTACCAATATGCAAGGAAGATGGGGGGCAGGTAGAATTTCTCTACGACAAATGGTAGTTTAATCTGAAGAGAGAAAATAAGTGAGGAATGAAATTTAGCAAAAGAATAGAACCACGAAAGCGGCATGGCCTTTCTGAAGAGTCATTTGGAAACTCATTTTAAAAGTCTTTAAAAAAACAAATGACCTCAGACTTAGTCTCTTTGTTCCTACTACTGTACTAAAAGGAAGTTATGAATTTACTTATCAGTGCAGACCTAAGCATGTTTATTAAAGGGCTGCTTATAGTGATAACAAGAGAAAAGAAAACAACCATATGTTAGCAAGTTTCTCTTCTTTCCTTCTGGAAATCATCTATGAACGTTTAAACTACAGCACAAAGACTTTGGGCAATCCTGCCTCTATCACTAGTATACTGTTAGAATGTTTTTGAATAAGCTACATAAAATTAATCATTGCACAGGATTTCTTTCAGATATATGGTCAGTTATATCAATGGCAGCTGGAATAAATCATCTTTTACAAGAAGGCATGTACCAACTCTATGTCAAATTTCCACAAACATATAAATCCTTGGTCCACTTAAGTGCTGATCCATTTAAGTGCTGAGACATAGGGCTTGACTTTGGTGAATTTGCAGGGCACAGGACATCATTTACAATTGTCTCATATCACAGTTTTTTTTTTTTTTTTTTTTTTAAGAATTTGGGAGCAGATTCTTGGATTTATTTTCCCATCAGTACTTTGAAAGCAACAAAATGTTCATTTGGGGCTGAGGAGATGGCTCAATTGGTAAAGCGTTTGCTACAGAAGCCCTAGGACCTGAATTTGATCCACAAAAGCCACAAAAAATGTGGAGTGCTGGCAGGAGATGACTTGCAATCCCAGAACTGGGCAGGAAGACCCTTGGTTTGGACAAGCTGCAAGAACCCATCACTCCCCAATAGCATCACCCTTAGGACAAAGCCTTTCACACACGGCCTTCAAGAGCATCACATTTTGAATGCCAATAATCCAAACAGAATCCGTATGGTTAAAAATAATAGATTAAAAATGCTATTTAGTTGCAATGTATCTGGATCATTTTAATCATAATAACAGGCTTCATACATGACTTCACATCATAGTCCAGAGCTCAAAATATCTCCTGTATATCATCATCTTTGTCCCAATAACATTTTAAAATATCTCAATTTATTACCAAAAATTATTTTTCCAGGTGTGGTAGTGCAAGCTCTTTATCCCAGCACCCAGGAGGCAGAGGCAGGAGGATTTTCTTGAGTTTGAGGCCAGTCTGGTTTACCAGCAATACACTAAAGAGCTTGTGCCAGAAAAGCAAAATATTTACCACATAATTTGCCCTGACCTATACAATGAATTCATATTTTTATCTAAGTTAATTATAATAATTAAGATTATTAAACTGTAATCCTTAATATAATATTAAATAGCTGGTTATAAAAGTATTAAGGTCTGGGGATGTAGCTTGTTGAGGAATATTTGTTTGTCATGTGTGAAGTTCAGTGTATGATCCCTGACTCGAGAGGGGAAAAAAACCTTCAACTTGACTGAAAATATTATTTTGTAACTAATATTAATTTCTAAACCTGATATTAAGCACAATTTAAAAACATTAGGAGTAAACTATGATTAAATCTGTCTGAGATGCTAAGAATAGAGAAAACCACATTCCTGACCCACTAATGCTGGTCAGTTGTCTATAAGCTGCACTGAAAAGTCTCAGATTTTCTTCCCCTTGCCCCAACTGCTTAAACCTTAGTTGTGTAGGGAGAAGACTTCATATGCATTTCTGACATTCATATTACGATATCATGTATTTGTTGAGAGCATGAGCTTGAAACGCTGTCAAAATTAATAATTTTATGCTCTTCACTTTATAAACCTGTAGGAGGTCAACATCCTAGAATCTCAGAAGAGATAAGCATTTCTCAAAATGCCCTAACGTTACTGAAGTCTAGATTTCAGGGTGCCCCTTATGCAGAGGTCAGCTCTGCCATGAAGAACAGTCCACTCTGAGAAACCCACCCATCCCCTCCACTCTAGACTCTTCCTTTATACCTGCTTCCTGGGCCTGTGGAGTGTCTGCTTTCAATTTTCCACATATTTTGTATACTGAACGTAAAATAAGTGTCCACAGTTCACAATCAGTACAATATTGTAAAAGGCATCCAGACGCAGCTGATCTTATAGACAGCACCAGTACACCATTAGATCTCTTCAGTGAGGGTCAACTGTAGTCTTACAGAAACAAGAGAATTTGAGGGGCTGAGCAGCTGGACCTGTAAGTGATGGAGCGGCTTCCTGGAGACCCAAGGTCAGCACTGCTTACAGTTTCTATGTTCTTTTTTCCATGCCCTTGCATGTCAAAGTGTGGTTCCCATATCAGAAGTATAGTCTACCCCAGAAAACTAGTTGAAATTCAAACTCTCAAACCTGGCCCTGGATCTACTCAACCAGAATCTCTACAGGTAACTCTGACACAACTCAAGTGTGAGAGCCACACCACAAGAACTACCATTCAAATAATTGATGGGGACATGGTGCACTCGGTAAAGGTTTTGTCCTGCAAAAATGAGGAACTAAGTCCCAGGACCTACATAAAAGGAGACAAGGCAATACACATCTGTAACCAGGCCCTGAAGAGGAAGCAATTGGGATGTCCCTGAGGCTTGGCCTGGCAGAAACTTCTGGTTCAGAGACTCTGTCTAAAAATTAAGATGGAGAGTGATTGTGTGTGTGTACACACACACATACACACACACACACACACACACACAAAACCAAATGTTGACATGCAGTTAGATCATGAATGTTCAAAAGTGTCATGATGAAAAGATGTGCGGATAAGCATATAGATGAGAGATCTACAGAGATGGCTTAGAGGGTAAGAGCACTGATTGCTCTTCCAGAGAACCTGAGTTCAATCCCAACATCCAAAGGATGGCTAGCAATCTTTTGTTGCTCCATTTCCAGGGTACCCAGCACCCTCTTTTGGCCTCCATAGGTACCAGGCACATATATGGTCCACAGGCATACATGCAGGCAAAACAGCCATACACATAAAATATTTTTAAATAAGAGACTTGAAGAATGAATCATTACATTCCTAAATGACTTTATTAGCCTTGGTTCTATGCATGCAATGAGTATCATTCATTTGGAAAGCTACAGACCAGATACAAATTCACTTTGCCCATTTCTAACCTTGCTGCTGCTTTTACGATCCCTCCTTACTGGTCCCAATGACATTAACAAAGCAGTCATAAGGAATCTCAGAAATGCCAGCTCTCTTCGGCAGTGGCTACCAGCACCAATCCCCAGTGCCCAGCTTCTGCCTTGTGAAGTGCTGAGCCATGCAAACAGAACCATAGGCAACTGGGCACCAGGAGAGGGGGCTGTCAGCTGGTATCCATCCATAATTCAACAACCCCATTATGGCTACAATGGGGTATATGATATCCAGGGTACATGATATACAGCAATGACCTTTGTCCTGAAGAAGTTCACATGGTGGAAAAAAGACACATAAGTAAATAATATGTGACACTTCTCTACTTCCTATTAATAGATGTGTGTGTGCATGTTTATATGTGCTTGTCATGCTTGTACTTGTATTGAGGCCAGAAGCTGATGCCATCTCTGTCTGTCTGTCTGCCTATTGCCTCTCTCCCTCCCTCCCTCTCTCCTTCTTAATGTTTAAGGTAGGGCTGCTCACCATTCAGGCCAGGCTGACTGCCCAGCAAGCCCCTAGATTACAGACATTCACTGTCATGCCTTCTTTTATGTGGGTGCTTGAGATTCAAACTCAGGGGCTTCATGCTTACAAGCAAGAACTTTGCCCCCTGGATCCTCATCGCTGCTTCCTCTTTCCTGCCCTGGATCCTCATCGATGCTCCCTCCCTCTTTCTTGCCCTAGATCCTCATCATGCTCCCTCTTTCCTACCCTCCACCTCCCCCTTAATGTTTTCACACCAGCTATCACTCTTGTTCTGCACAATCACATCAGCAGACCAACACTTTAGTTTCCAACAAGAAAGACTTACCCACAGCCACCACCTGCCCCACCAGCCCCTGCTGAAACATAACCAGGACCAAGCTATATGGTCAGATTCTTAATGCAACACTTTCTGACTCCCTACACTGCTTGGAAGTGTACGGAGACCTTTAGTGGCTGGACCCCCACTTCCTACTCAGACAAAATGTTTCTTCACTAAACTAAGTTGCTCAGAGAAAATGCCTTTTAAATTATTTTGGCAGTTATTAACTGTTGGGAACCTAGATGGATACATACGATCCTTGGAAAGTGAAGGATTCTTACAGAACTATCCTAGAAAATTTATAAGCAGTCAAGCGTGTCTCCGCAGGCATTTAAAGATGAAATTGATGCTATAAAGGCCAGATAGTCAAAAGCATTTACCAACGAAAAAAAGCCTGTGGCCAAGGATAATACAATTTACGAGGAAAATAATTCAAATATGAAAACTATCCAATTGTTATGGTTGGGGAATGAATTAACTGAGCTGAACGAGTAGCATAGATGGCTAGTAATAATAGTCTATAAGTAAGGAAAGACCATCTTTCACAAGCAAAGCGTGTCTTCATGATAAAAACAGAATGCTGTTGTTGAGCTTATTATAAGCTGACCAGCAAGAGAGTCTACTGAAAACATTTTAGAAGCTAATGTGCTCAGATCATCCTCTAATACAGAGCACACAGGAAGCGAACACCAGGTAACTCCTATCCACAAACACGACCCAGACAAACTCAGTGTTTGCTGCCATTGTGCTGAAGGCCTGAAGTAAGGAAACATACTCTTTATCTTCTTTGACTTGCCTCTGACAAAGGCTGTTGCCTTCACTAGCCAGTACCGGAAGTAGCTTCTAGAATAATGCCATTGGCCACATGTTGATGAAAAGACAGTAAATCTCCCTCACATCCATGGCAGGAGTGGCTGCTGCTGGGGGCAGGCCTGGTACCTTTCTCTTTCTTTTCACTGCAAAGGAGTAATGATGTGCTCACACAGAATAGCAGTTTATACCTGGAATGGGGCATGGTCAAGAGAATGGGAATCTTCTCCTATAGTGCACCTTGATTTTGCTTGCTATAGGCAGGAACAGTATTTTGTCCATTTCTAATAACACAATACTCTGGTATCACCTCAGTGGGCTTGGTGACTCCTAGGTAGCAACTTGGGGATACACAGAGGCATCACTCCATAGCATCTCCAGGCCTGGTGAGGGCAATAGTGGTGATGACCTCACAGTGAAGGTAACCTTCAAAGTGCCTCTAGCCTCTGGCCATGGCTCAGGGGAACGAGGAGACCTTCAGCAAGGTCTTGCTGGCCCTTGTTTCCTGGTCTTCTTTTTGGGAAGCTTCTGAAGTGAGAGTAAATCAGTTTGCACTGGCCTTCTCACAAGTCTGACTTTGATGTTTTCCTCTCATTTCTCTGCTTAGCTTGTAAAGAGGCCCCTATTAGACTCCACGTCTCAGAAGGACTTTCTAGTATCCCAAGGACAAAAACCAAACCACCTCACAGCTTCTTAGGGACTTACAGAACAGACAATAGCTACTTTAAGGTATTTCCATAAACTCGGGTCTCTTTTATTTTAATACTGTTAAATATTTTGTGGTGTGTCTGCGTGGCATATACACGTGTATATGCATGTTTACATGTATCCAGGAGCAGGTACACATGTGTATGTGTCTGAAGAGGCTTGAAGTTGACATTGAGTTTCCTTCTCCATTACTCTGTTTTATTCATTCAAGGAGAGTCTCTCATTGAACTTGGACCTCAAAAATTCGGGCTAGTCTAGCTTCTCACCCTGCCCATGGGATCCATGGTCTCCACCTCCCTACAGGGATTACAGATGCCTGATTTTCCTGCTTGACTTTTCTAAACCCTGGTCCTCAAAGTGCATTATTCATGGAGCCATCTTCCTAGTCCCTAGTTAAATGCATTTCATTAATGAAAATACAAATATGTAAGCACCTCAAGTCCACCATATGCCAGCAGGAAAAGCAGTAGAGCATACAGAGTGTCCTATTCATCCTCAACTCAGAGTGTCTCTCTGGGGACAGGCTCTGTGTGGAACAGAGAGGGGTCAGCGCTAGCAGGATCAGCCTGCAGAAAGCAAAGGACCACAATCAAACTCCGTCCCAAGCAGTCACTGAGAAGGTGCTTTCAGACTCACTGCATGACCTTTCCAACATCACTACCAGGGAGAAAGACTGTGTTCTAAGTTGTAACACCTGACGCTGTCATAGCTCTTAGTTCTGAGATCTGTGGTTTCTCTGTGACACAGCTAACTCTGCAATGTGAGGCTGTGCCACAGTGAGTAACTTTTCTGTACAACTTGGGCTTACATTTGGCTTCTTATGCAGTGTTGGGATGTACTTATTTTTTTAATATTTTAAGGATTTAAAATTGTGTGTGTGTGTGTGTGTGTGTGTGTGTGTGTGTGTGTGTGTGCACCACCTATGTGCAAGTGTCTGTGGAGGCCAGAAGAGAGAGTTAAAGCTCCTAGAGTTGGATTTATGGGAGCTTGGAAGCTGCCAGTATGTGAACTGGGAACCCAACTTGGGTCCTCTGCAAGAGCAGCACGTGTTTAACTGTGGCAGCCTCTAAATATTTAAATTTCAGATCAATGCAAGATATCTTAAAATACAATAGGATCACATTAAAATTTTAATTAATTAGTGTACAAAGGCTAAACTGTATCTATCTTTTCATCAAATACACTATTGTACTTTGTTTCAGTTATATAATGACAACATGTAAGGACATTTATTTTTTTAATACTATTAAGCTTAATGATCTTTTAATAACACCCAAGGTTAATACTTTATTTGCCTAAGTCATATACAGGGTGATGCTCATCTCAGTAGACCCAAATTTAACAGCCATTTGTTGAAAAGCTCTTATATGTTAGGTACAATATGCAAACAAATGGCATAGCCTTTGGAAAGTTCAGTTTTGTGGAAGAGAAAAGTAAAAATCAAAAATACCAATAGGAGATGTTGAGACAGCTCAGCTACTTAAATGCTTGTACAAGCATTAGGGCTGAGTTTGGACCCCAAGTACTAAGTTAGGTGCAACAGTATGCATCATGACCTCAGAACTGGGGGAGGAAGGACAGTGTTCCTCTGCAACTCCATGACCTAGAGATGCAGTCTCAAAAAATACAGTGGAGAGTGCCCAAGGGAGATACTTGGCTTTGACCTCTGCCTTCCACACTCCCGCACACACATGTGGTGTAAATAGATACATACATACATACATATATACATATACATACATACATACATACATAAATACATACGTACATACATACATATACATACATATATATGTATATATATATACACACATTTATACATGGAGCAAACATTGAAAATGCTGGTAAATATTGTATCCATGATGTATACAAAGTGTTAAGGGTAGAATGACAAAGAGAGACAATAGAGGAGTAGGGTGGGGATGGATGCTACATTGAAGGCTTACAAGTCCACAGAATGCTCCAATGACCCAGAGACCCCCCACTTTAGCATAGCATTGAGAACAAATCATTTGCATTGCTGTGAGCATATGGAAGTGCAGGGTGGAACACAGTAGGTGGGTTGTGTTTGTTCTATTAGGTTAACTTCTAACTGCACAGCAGACTTACAGTCATTTATATTGAGTACAGGTTTTCAACAAAGACCATACAAACAAAACACACTCCACAAACCCAAAGCTTTGTCCCATAGGATATACTTAGTTACCATCAAGGATACACTTTGTTCATTTTTTTAATCTTAAAATGCATACCTCATCCAACAAACAAAATCCAGTTAAATAAAAACAATTTTGTCAAATGTTTGCTAGACTCTGGAAGTCTGTTCTTTGATAGTTAGCATGACAGGAATTCGCACTGGGATTGTAACTGGGCTTCCCTCCAGTAAAACAAAACCTCCTGGAATGGGATCTGCTGTCATAGCTTCCGCCTGAAAGCAGACGAGACGAAGTCTGTTCTGTCATGTAGAAGATCTAAAAATAGTGATTTCTCACTTTCCTGTAAATTCTTTGCAAACTTTCCAGTACCCCTTTAAAGAATTTTATTACAGATTCAAGCATGATGGTTTCCAATAAAAAATTAACAATACCAATGTTGGGCAGGGTTGGTAGTGAGCTGGCCTTGCAGGCAGGAAGCCCTACGTTCTGCCCTAAGTGCCACACACACCAGGTGTGATGATATATGTTAGTGATCCTAGCACTCCAGAGGCTGAGGCAGGAGAATCAGTCATCCTAGGATACATAATGAGTTCAAGGCTAGCTTGGGTTACATGAGATTGTGTTTCAATAATAATAACAACATATGAACTAGATCTCACCCCTTCCATAGCTTTAAGATAAAAGGTTTAAAAAAATATGTTTGGTCCCAAAGATGCATAAATGACAGTGTAGACCCTGCCCAAAGGCAGCTGGGAGCCAGGTGTGATGTGCATTGCTTGAGTTCATACTTGGAATTCCTGGCCTCTACACAGCATACATCACAGCAGACATCCTTCACCACTGCCTAGAGTTCCCGAATGCCTTGTCAGACTCAGATCTGTTTCTCTTTTGCTCAGCTCTTAAACTTTTCTGCCCTCATCTTGGAGGATGATTTTTCCCCCCCTTTCATCTGCCCCTTAAAGTTTCCCTCTGTCCAAGACTCTTCTTGGTGTATCTACAAAGACGTCACTGTGCGGGTCAGTCTACTGACCAAATCGATTTGTATGTACATTTTCTTTGTGCCTTAAAGCATCATAACTTAGAATATTACAATGGGGATATTTGATGTAACTCTCCAATATATTGCTTAAATCAGAAAGGGGAGGAGACTTGTGGCATGTGACTGACTACACAGGAGCAACAAAGGCCTGGAGACAAGACACTTGTCTTCCACTCAGCCACTCTCAGCCCTGAGGCTGAGGCCAAATTTCACTGGCATTCATCATCCTAGAATAGGCACCTGTCATTCGCCTATTTGAATCTTGTGTGTACCAAGTTGGTGAGTTGTGAAATATATGCAGTAACTCTCCCTAATCTCACTGGCTCCCACACCAAATCTCCATGTGCATGATCACCATGGCGATGGCTGCATTGCTCAGTCATTCATTCCACATCCATTCACTGAGCACAAGTACTAGACTGTGAATTGGGGGGTGGAGGGGCAGGGATGCTACACTAAGGACAAGAAGACGTGACTCTGCTCTGAGGTGAGTCAGGCAAGTCCATCATTCTCCACTGACTTCTGACCAGAAAGAATCCCCTCCCTGGAGGATGTTCCAATGCAGTCACATACACCACTGATACAACCTGAGACCTCTTTGGCCTAAAATTCACTCTTCTTTTACCCTATCCAGAAAAAAAGAGCAAGATTTCCTAGCCCCTCTGTCAGTTTTTCCCTGAAATTCCATACAGCTAGGATTCATGTATTCCAGGGCAGACCTCAAATTCACTATCTAGCCATGGACCTTGAACTACTACTAATCCTCCTGCCCCTCCTCCTAAGTGCTGGGGCTATAGGTGTGTGCTATCGAGTATGGTTTATGGGACACTGAGATAGAGTACAAGATTTTGTGAATACTAGCTAAGCATTCTACCAACCAAATTATAATTCCATCCCCAAAACAGTTATTTAAAAGTCCCTCCCTCTTTCCTCTCTCTTCATATATATTGTATTTAAAATAATGTTAAAACATAAATACCAAACAGATAAAGTATTCCCAGTCATCTTTTGATTTTCAATGAACACAAGCAAAAAGTTGCTGTGTGCTGCCCTGGGATGCTACTGGTGATTACTCCCAGGATCTTTTCTTGTGTTCATAATAGAGGAGGGAGTAGTGAGTAAAGCTGGACCAGTCAGTGGCAGGCAGCGCTTACAGAGCTGAGGGCAGGTCACACTAATTAAAGAGAGGAACAAGAATAGCAAGGAGAATCCAGAAAACATCGTCCACGAAAATCCCCTTCATGTCTCCTGTGCCTAAACTATCAATTTAAGGTGTAGTCTAAATGTGTATTCCTCAGCAGGACACCTGACACCCTTCACAGCCCAGAGCAACCGACCATCCCTTCCAGGTCACAGCAGATCTACTTTACCAGAATTAAGAAGGCAGTGTACCAGCTGCCAGGGCAATAGGAAGGAGCTTGGGGGGGGGGGTCAAGAAGACATTTACTTATGGGAAATACAAAAGTGTTTCTAATCTTTTTATATAGCTATCATAAGGCAATTTATTGATAGCATGTTTACTTTGATTTTTTTTTTTTAATTGAGAGATGGTCATTTGTAACACTGATGCTGTCAACCTCGCCACACAGTGGGGATGATACCCTAATCTCTTGGTTCTCCTGTCTGTACACACTCCACTACAGGAGTGTACCACCATGTCAAGTTCATGTGGCTGAGCATGAACTCAGAGCTTCCTGAGTGCTATCCAGAACTCCATGAGCCAAGCCACAGCCTCTGTCCTAAGACTTCCCTTAAAGAGTAAAGGATATACTATGACACAGCAGCCATGACTCACTATAGTGGTAAGCGGTGCCACAGGCGCCAGTCATAGCTGACCCCAAGAAGCATAATGCTCCAGCGCTGACAAGGTGGAGTTGACTTAAGATGTTCACCCATCTGTCTAAATCAGGGACAAGGACTAGGAAGGAGGCTCAATCACAGCTGCAATGACGATGGTCCCTTACAGACTGCCCTGTCCCCTCTGCACAGGCTCCAGAGACCAACTCCAAAGAGAAAGGCTCCAGATCAGCCACGCCCAGGATGTCACACAAAAAAATAGTGACAATGTGGATTTACTCAAGTTCACCTAACCAGATGCCTGGCTGCCGGCAACAACACTGTCATCCCTGAAGCAGCAGATCAGATAAATCTGTGGCAAATCTAACATCCCCAGACCCTTCTACCTCTAGGGCTCAGGGGCAGCAAGCTGTGGAGATGGCATCACTGTGGTTGCTTCATCAATATCTGAGCAAGAAAAATGTGAGGTTTTATTTAGGGAGGAGGTGGTAAATTTGCCCCACTTTGCATGGTGCTGAAATTAGAAACAAGAAGGAACAAGACGCAAGTGCCTTAGCAGGACATCCAATGAACCTCACCCTCACATCTATCTTTTTCTTATTTCTGTCAGTTAGGAACTTCTGAATGAAGCAGACTAGAACTTAGGTCCAGAGCTGGGAGATGCACAGACCCAAGACTCAGGCTCTGTTCTCAGCCTGATCTGTGACTTAAGACCGCCTGCCTGAGACAAAGACATGACATGGGGATGTCAAAATCAACAGTGAAGACAGAACAATCCAGGTTTACAAGCTTACATGAGATGCCGTTTTGTTCCCAGGCTACTCCAAACAGAAGTCATGAATCCAGGCTGACAGCAGACCAGCAATTGCCAGGGTGGAACAGAGGAACTGATTCCAAAGGGGCTGGAGCAGTTCTATGGTAAGATGGTTAGAGTGTTCTGTCTTGAGGGCAGTGGGTAAAAAACTCATTGAGGGATACAGTTAAAATCTGTGTGTTTTATTATATGTAAATTATACTTCAATTAAAAAAATAAAGAGCTGAGAAAAATAAGAATAAAATATTTTAATGATGTGTAATTTAATAGTCAATAAAGAATATGATTTTGTAATTCAATTAAGTAAGTACTGATTGATAGTTCCTTCATAACAGCACAGTACTTTCTATTAAATTGGATTTTTCCCAATGAAATGTCAATTGTTAAAATATAAAATACATGAAAAAGTAAATAAAAAAACCCAAAAACCTCAAATTCACCACTTAATACTAACACTACTAGTGTTTTTCTTTATTGACTTCTGAATATTTTCCTGCACATAGATTTTGTTTTAAATTACTCTGCTAATTCAAACATGCAGAGAGAATCATTAAGAATTAATTTGAAAGATAAAGAATTATAGCCCGACTTTCTAATTAATTTATAAGTTACAGCTACTAAACATTGATTAGGAGTAAGTAAGTTCAGGGTGTGTCACATGACTTTCAGGTTAAGAAGCAAGGAAAAGGGTGCACTGTGGAACCTGCTGGGCTCATGGCTGATGTGTACATTCAGGTACACATGCTTGGTTAGAGCAACTGCTAGCTTTGAAAATGGAGACTTTCTGCTCTGAGTGAGACAGGAAGTAAACCTTCCTTCTTCATGATAATGTTCAAATTTCTTTTCTTTTTTTTTTTTTTATCCAGTCGATGGAAGGGGACTTTATTGGGTCCCGGGGTCATGGCCAGGTATAGCCCCAGCTTTATTTGATCTTCTTCTTGGGGCGCAGGTTGTTGGTATGGCCGCACCACTTCTTGCAGCAGTTGACTGCACTGGGGTGCAGACGTGCGTAGCACTTTCGGCAGATCATCTTGTCACAGTTGTACTTCTGTGCAAGCTGACGAAGGGATGGCTCAATGATGCCACCACGCAGCCGAAGCACCAGGTGCAAGGTGGACTCTTTCTGGATGTTGTAGTCCGACAGGGTGAGGCCATCTTCCAGCTGCTTGCTGGCAAATATCAGCCTCTGCTGGTCAGGTGGGATGCCTTCCTTGTCTTGGATCTTGGCCTTGACATTCTCGATGGTGTCACTGGGCTTGACCTCAAGAGTGATGGTCTTGCCCTTCAGAGTCTTCACAAAGATCTGCATGTTGGCATCCACTCAGCCGCCTTGTTGAAAGAGGATGGCGGAACCGGAAACCCCCGACTCTCCTCTCAGAGCACCTGCGCACTTTGGCTCTGAGAGCTGAGATGTTCAAACACCTGCTTGAGGTCGCAAGGCTAGCCAGTTGGGTAACTGAGTCTGTGTGATGATCTAAATCTGCCCTCCATCTACACACACCTGCCATAAGGTACAAGGTAATTAAATGCTACAATTAAGTGTGCAAGTCATAAATTTATGAATGTAACACTCCACACTAAAGGAGCTAATTAGAATATTATACAAGTTACTTTAAAATTAAGCCAACAAATCAAAGAGGCTATTTATACCTACCACAAATTTCCATTGTCCTGGTATAATAAAAAACTACCCACACTTAGTGTAACCACTCTAATGGAAATTAATGTTCACCCTTTCTTTTGTGATCTTTGATAGTTACGGAATAAACTGGTGCACTATATTCATCTAAACTAAATTTCTTCTTACTATATAAAACTCTCAGCCCATCAGGACCATGGTGATTAGGGTGTTACTCATTGTTCTTTCTAAGCAAGCAGATCTCTGTGCCACCTGTTGACAATGTTACACTGGCTTAAAGCATTTCAGTTCTTTTTCTATGAAGTGGTTTTCCTACAAGGAAGTTTATAGGAATGAAGAGCATGACCCATTATCCAACCTAATGAAGGTCCAGTAATGAAGAGCCTCTTATGAGTTCTCCACCAGAAAACAGCTCACATTTCTACCAGAATGAAAGAAAGTAAGCTCTCTTTTTCCTTTTAATATAAACCAATTTTAGCCCCTAAATCATGGTAAAGTCTAGAGAAGAAATGGCTAGGCTTCTGAAAACAGAATCCTTGCTGTTCAAAAGAGTGAGGGCTCTGTCTAGCTTCTTCTCAAAATCCCCACAACTGGTGTAGAGATAACACTCATATTTAACCCTAGAGCAATTAAAGAGCTTTCCGAAGTGTCAAAGCCTCAGTGACAGTACATACAAGGACTCATATTCTTGGCACAAAAGTTTTGCTTCAAGCAAACAGCTTTTCAGCTTTGCTAGGCTAACACAAAAGAAGAGACACATCCTGAGTGCAAACATTGGAAGGAGCCTCTGAAACAAGGTGCTCACCTTTTTAAAACTACCTTTTAAAATTTACATTTATACATTGATTTATGTATGTGTGTGCATTCATGTATTCATGTGTGTATGGGTGCATGTGTGTGTGAGTCTGTGTGTATGTGTTCATGTATATAAAATAGAGAGTATGCCCATACCCAGGCACACACCAAGATACAAGTCAGAGGACAAAGGATAACTTAATACTTACAGGATCAGTTCTCTCCTTCACCAACTGCGTCTCTGGGATTAAACTCCGATCATCAGGCTTGACAGAAAGTGCCTGAGTTCACTGAGCCATCTCTCTGGCTCTGGATCATATTTTTTTTTCTTAAAACATATTGTTAACATCCACAATGAGTTCACAAAGCTATAACTGCTAACCCTCAGAAAATCAAAGGCATTCAACATGAAAGGCTAAGGCCAAAACTCATAAAGCAAAGGAGACATATAGACCAAATTAGAGGTAAGATAGCAGCACAATATGCTTGTCAAGATGGCTAGCATCAACAAAGCTAAAGACACCAAGTGTTGGTACATGTGGATAAAAGTCCCTCTGCACACCTTGGTGGGAATGTAAAATGTGCAGGCATTATGGAAAGTAGAGGGCACTTCTTCAAAAACAACAGTCAGATGACTATGTGGCCCAGCTGTCCCATTCCTGGCTATGATCTGAAGCAACTGAATCAGAGTATGAAAGAGACATCATCTCAACCATGTTCACCACTGCATTCACCAGAGCAGGAGTGCCTGAGTATCTGCTGTCAAAGTGCACAAAGAGAATGTGGTGTGTGCCTGATGGGAGGATGCTAGTCAGGCTCTTGAACAAGAGGATATCACACAGCATGTGTGAAGATGGGAGACGCATATGTCAAGGAGCAATACCCTAGGTGAAATAACTCAGCCACTGAGGACAAGCACTACAGAACTCTGTTGAGGGGAGAATCAGCCATGGTCCAGCTCACAGAGTAGGAATGACTAGAACAGATAGTGGTAGGGCGAGACAGGGATTAGATAAGCATGAGACGTACAGGCTCAGCCATGCAAGGCGAGTGTGTCCCAGACACTGGCCACTACATTCAATAGGCCTGTGCACTTAAAAGCTGTCAAAGAGAGAGGTCTCTGATATTTCCTTACCACAATATAAGAAAAGTAGTTCCAGAAATTAGGAATGAGCAAGGAAGAAAGAAGGAAAAGCCTAATCAACTCAGATTAAGTACTGTGAGATGGCAGAGGAATGGGTATCCAAAGAAACGGGTGACCAAAAACAGGTGAAAGTGGAAGGTGAAATGGCAAATACTGTGGAGGGGATCAAAGACAAAGACACAGAAACCACCAAAGAAATACAACAAGAAAAATAAATCCCTGAACACAAACTTCAGAAAAATCCATTAAAACTCTCAGCTGGGCATGCAGCTCAATGGCACAGACCTTACCCAGGAGAACCCAGGTTCAACCTCTGTACTGCAAGCAAACACCACTGGGCTGTTTCACTCACTAAGACACTAGCAATCTTAACATAACAGTAATAGGGAAAGCAAACAAATGAAGAAATAACAACAAAACCACAGGCTTGGAGCCAAGAGACTCACTACTGATGATGTAAGCTTGGCTGGTTCCCAGGATTCTTAGAGTGCCAGTTGTTAATCTGTGAGGAGCAGGTGAACAGAATGGGACATCCCAGGAGTCAGTGACATCCTGATAGCCACCTTTTAGAACACAGTTCCAAGTCAGAAACAATCTGTGGTCATGTGAATGCCCAACACAAGTACCAAAAAAGGGATCAAAATGGCCCTTTTAGGCCTCTCCTAGGTTCTGGTTTTAGCATCACCCACAATTCCCAAGAAGCCATGGAGATTAAAGTAAAAAAAAAAAAAAAACAAAAAACAAATCATTTCTAGAGAAAGAAAGATCTAGCCAAGGAGGAGAGGAAAACTTATAGATAAGCAAATGAATATAACACCCAATGGTGCCAGGTTAAATATTGTCCCCTGAAGCATCAGAAAAGATATCAAACTACATCAGGTAGTCTCTGGTTACAAAACCACAAAAAAGTAAGAGTGGAGAATGTATATATTCACTCAAAGTTTCCACCAAAATGGCTACATTAAAAAGAGTTCAGTCCTTGAATGTGTGATTCAGTTACCTGGAAAACTAATTTATGATCAGTTACCTGGAAAATTCCATTGGATTCTGGAAAATGACCAGATAAATGGGGTGTTACTGGATGTGCTGCGTTAGCACAAATAAATGAATCAGGTGTAAGACAAAGGCCAGCTTAATTTCTAGAAATCTTATTCAAGAGAGCTGAAAACTTTTCAACTGTGAGCTGCACACACAGGTCAGCATTCTCATGCAAAACATCCAGGCAGGGCCAGATGTTTGCTCCTTTCTTCCTGTTTGAAATTTGTGTTTTGGAACATTTGCATGGACTGTGCTGGCAGAGCAACCCTAATCCAAACATCTTCAGGTTAAGAAAGTACAGCCATAGGGCAGTTGGCTCAATGTTCTTGCAGGGGGACCATGATTCAATTCCTAGCACCTACATGGTGGCTCACAGCTACCTATAATTTGAGTTCCAGAAGATCCAATGGCCTTTGGCTTCCACATGCACCAAGTATGTACATGGCACACATATTTGCATACAGAAACTCATAGACACATTAAACAAAAGTTAATAAATCTTTAACAAGAATGTCTAACCTGTATATTTCAAATATTAATATCAAATGATGTACAGTGTTCAGTTATATAACTCAAGAACAGCCAAAAATGTTTTTTGGCAAGAATAAATTTGTCCATGTGACTTCTACAAATATCTATCATGTAAGTGGGAAGAACCAAAAATAAACAACAGAAGTAATTGCACTTCTATAGCACTGAGGAAAAATATAGCATGGATGATACCAAATAATGAGACATTAAAATCACTATCTGAGGGGAGCAGTGGTCTATATGGAAAAAAAATTAAATAAATAAAAATATTAAAAAAAAACCACCAAAATCACTATTTGAGACACACTTAGAGACACAAATGCAATGATTTTATACACTGTATGTTCTAACACCTGAAATTATTTCTTAGCTAGACTTGGAATATGGCTTTGAAAATGTAGGTCTCCGTGAACAAGTCAAAGGAGATATTAACAGGTAAAAATGTCCTAAGTTCAGGCTTTTTGTTTGTTTAAGTTTTAGGGAAACAGTGAATTCGGAGTTATTTAAACACTCTAAATATCTATATAAAAACTAAATTCCTGGGGGCTGGTTTAACCAGTCAGTGAAGAGTTTTCTACAGAATCGTGAGGGCCTGATGGAAAACTTTGTGCATGTTAGCCTGTTTTTCTAACCCTGTGCTGTGGGCCCCTGAGCTTGCTCCTCAGCTTGTCTCATCTACCTGACAGAATTCTAAGCCTTTCCCAAAGAACCTTGTTTTAAATAATCAAAATGGACAGCTCCTCCTGAGGACTGACACCGTGGTTGACCTCTAGCCTCCACACATGTGCATATGCATCTGCACACACACGTGCACCCACACAAATATATACTTAAATTTCCATCACTTTTCTTAATACCCTTAAAAAGCCAAAATATGATTTTCAACTGAAAGCTGAGAGTAAAGTAAGCACTAATCTAAGGCACTGGTTAGGATCAGGCCCAAGGGGCTTGAAATGATTCGACTACAAATGGAGACTAATGCAATGATTGACCTTTAGCCTAGATTGTAAGCTCTGTACAGCTGTCCATGCATCACTCTGACAATGGGGAATAGAACTGATACCCAGAGTACAGTCCATGTCAGTCAAAGCTCAGTCCAAATGAATGATGCATTTGCTGGAATATGAAGCACTTATTTTAGGAATATGCTCAAAAACACAATGATAAACATTATCCACATCATTTCAAATACATAAAAATTCATCAACTATACAATAAGGACTTTTCATTACAAAACATAATAATATAATAATACTGATGTCTGGCCTTCTGGAGGTGGTCTATTCTTATAGTAAGGTGATTTGTCTATTCTCAAAAAACATGCCATCATGCATATCAGTTCAGAGATATAGTTTCTGATTCCCCTTAGAGCTCACCATGAAAAAAATGAATGCTGATGCCCCATGTATAAATTTAGTCATCTTAGTGACATTTTTTTCTTTCTTATTAATTCACATACTGTGACTTGATAGTGAAGATAATTTTGAAATCTCTGGTTTACTTTACATGCCCAGCTTTTGAAAGCAATTCTCTGTTTCTGTCACAAATAACACAAATAGTTTTCTTTCTATTGTTGACTCTATTCACATAATTTTTCTTTATAAAATATGATTCTCTTTATCCTTTTCCTTTTTTTGTTGGTAAAGCTTCCCCCCACTGGTCATCAGTAAATATCTTGTATAATAATGACAATTTCCTTTTAGTAATATTGAAAGCTTAAAGGTTTGCACTTATTAGCCAATAATACAGTGGAAAATGTTTAAGCAGCGGGGTGGCGTTCTAGTTTCCTTCAGTTGCTGTGATAAAATATTCTGACCGAAAGCAACTTGGGGAAGGAAGAATTTATTCTTTCCTATGAACTAAATAAAATTTTTACGCATCTGGGTCACAATCTATAACTGAGTCAGGCAGAAACTTAGGCAAGAACTGAGAGGAAAACCCGCGGAGGAATGTTGCTTGCTACTGACTGGATGGGTCATACTCCAACCAGCCTGCTCACCAGACTGCTAAGCAGAGAGCAGCCTGGGTCTCCTAATCAATCAAGAATCTCTCACAGACAAGGCCTCAGGTCAGTCTTATCCAAGCAATGCCCCAGTTGAGGTTCCCTCTTTCTGCAGCATGCTAGGTTGTGTCACATTGACAATAAAAACAAACCAACAAGAGGTGGTGAAAGATCGGCAGAAAATGTTCTCGAATAATAAATACCTCATTTGTGCCTCATGACAGATTGAGAAGAGTAACTTCTAAAACTATATGCCTTGCTTTTAAATGTATGCGTAGAAGCTCTTGCTATTTTGAGCTGATATAATGGGTAGCTATCTATACCTCCTTTCAGTGAAATAATGCCATTTCAGATATTGTTATAAATGACAACTGATTTGTTTTCCTCAAACCTTGCCTACCAGTAATGTGAAGATCCTTACTTATACCTACTTACAGACTCTTCTCCTCTTTTAAAATATTCAAGAAACTTAAAGAATGGCCTAAAATAATTTGTATTAGTTTCCTATTGCAGCTATAACAAATTGCCATAAATCCAGTAGCTCAAAATTCCACAAATTTATTATCTCACTGTTATGAAGACCAGACACATGAAGTAGTATTGTCTGGGTTAATTAAAGGTTACTGTATAGCTTTATCCCTTTGGGAGTCTCCAGGGAAGGTCTCTTTTTTTTCCCTCACTCATAGATGCCCCCGTTCCTCCCTTGGTTTGGTTTTGATATGGTTTGAGTACACCCCACATAGGTTCATGTGTGGGAAGGCTGGTCTGCAGCATAGTAATATAAGAGGGAGGACTTAGTGGGGAATCATTAGATCATTGGAGGAACTGCCTTGAGAAGACATTAAAATACATATGCAAGACCTTATTAGCTCTTGAGAGAGGGTTGTTATAAAAAGGCTGGCCCCCAGGCCTTTCTAACTTCCTGTTTCAATATGTGACCTCTCAATGTATTCCCACCATCAGGTCATCATGATAGGACCAAAGCTCACATCATACTGTTTATAGACTGTCATTCCTCAAACTGTGAACCAAATCAAACTTTTATTATGTATATAGCTTCAGCATTTTTGTTGCAGCAACAGAAAATTGACTGATAGATGCATTTTCAGACCCAGCCTCCCGGGTTAGTGAGATGGCTCAGTGGGTAAAGGCATCTAGAGTCATGCCTGATCTGGGTTTGGTTCCTGGGACCCAGATGCTGAAAGAAGAGAACCAAATCCTGCAAACTGTTCTCTGACCTCACACAACACTGTGGTGTGGTCACACAATAAGTAAATAAAGTGTAATAAATTTTAAAAGCCAGTTTCTTTTATATGTACATTTTTGGCATTTATCCCCCTACCCTTAAGAATTACAGAAAAATCTCTCATCCACAACTTACTAAAATAGACAAAGTCTCTTTCCCGGTTAATATATTCACAGCTTCCAAGGAACAAGACACTGATGACAGCTAGAGGCAAAGGGAGTGTGTCATTCTCCTGCTTATCAGCCCTTCTCTCGAAAAGCTGAAGCGCTTGTGGTCCTCCATTTAGACGATTTTCCACACTATCTTTTATGCATCATCACAACTTCACTCATTACTCCATGTGTGCGAAGGTGACATCATGCTGACCTCAGTCTGTGTTGTCATCGTTTCTGATGAACATTTCTTCTATCTCAATGTGGTCACCTTGCTCCCTGATCACACTCTAGAGACACGTGACCAATCTTCCCAGTCTCAACTGTCATGGAACTATCCCCAGCTTACTCATTCTTGGCATGCAAGGCCACTGTGCTGTGCCAGTGGAATCCCACTGAGAGGCAGCCGTGCTGATACATCACCACTAGCAATTCCTTCAAGGAGCACTGGTTTTCCTTTTGTAGCAGATGGGATTTGCCAGCCAGGATCTGGGCACCTGGTGTGTTCATCGCTGATAAGTGATCATCAGATCAGCGGCTTTCATATTTACTTTTTAAATATGTGTTTATATCACACACACTTCAAAATCATGAAGCTTCCAGTTGAATATCCCATATTCCTTCTTGATCTCTTTATACCCAGCCTTCTCTTATCTGCCACTGATAGACCTAATTCCTTTTATTCTCAATCTATTGACTTATTTGCTTAATCTCCTGTATGTAACCACTTTACCAATTATACCGGCTGCCTCCTTAGCTCTCTACTCCAGTTGGTTAGCCCTTCTTCAGCCTCTGCACATGCCGTGACCCCCAAAGAAGGGTCAGGGAGGAAGACATGGAAGAACCCTTCAAAACAAAGCACCTCTGATTTTATGGCTGAGCTTCTCATTCTTGGGCACCCACTTCACGCCACTGCTCAGATCACAAGTCTTTGGTTTGCTCTGCTCACTTAAATTTCAGATTGGATCTAGCCTCAAGTCCTGTCTACTTTGATCCAAGTTCCACTTGTCATGGTGGTCACTGCAGCTCAGGCCACCTTTATGATTCACAGACTGTTAAATGAATCTCCTCAGTTCTATCATATTGACTATTCTCAGACTATCTCCAAAATGAGTTTCTAAAATTATGTAAATCCCAACAAACAAGCACACAGTGCTACCCTCCCTCAATTCCCCCATGGGCTCCTGTATCTAGCATAGAACCTGTACACTTCCGTGATCAATAAGGCTTTGTGTAACCCTCATCTCCAACTCATAACCTCAGCTCCTCCTACACCACCCCAGGAGTCCTGACCTTGTTACTGTTCCCAACCTGTCCAAGTCATTCCAAACGAGCATCTAGACTGCTGATGCCTTTCCTAAGCTGCCCCTCATCCCACTGTCTCCATTAGGTCTTACTGGACATCGGTTCCATGCAGAGACTTTCTGTGACTCCACCCTAGGCCTTCAAAGCCACCTTCACACCAGTTTCATTTTTTTTTCCACAGTGGTTAGCTCTTGCATGTGTTTCAGTAAGGCTCTGCCTCCCACATTAGAGTGTCATTGTTACAGAAGCTTCTTAAGCATTCCTGTTATTCGCAATAGCATGGGCATTTAGTATGTATTGGCTACACTGACACAAACAGAATGTATAACAAAGCATTGTGCACAGCAATCATGATCATATGTTGATGCGGAGTCACTATAACTACTAGGCTCCAGTACCCAGAGATGTCCACACACATGTAGATAAATTTATTTCATTACTCTGGAACTTAACATGGATTTACTGCAAGTTCCATTGACAACCTACTGTCTGAACATTACAAAAAGTAAACATAGAAAGACCTGGGAAAAAGATTTTCTAGCTGCCCAAATGACAAATATCTTCAGAACAACAGAAAGCTGTATTCGGAAGACATATAGTGGGTTCAAAAATGCATACTCTAGCAGTTTGCATATGCATCTAGAATAAGAAGCAACTGAATAAGAGACCTTACACGGCTCTGTGCAGTACGAATAAAAGAATAAGAAACAGAACTGGTGCACAAATGAGGCAGATTGATGGTGTGAAGGAAAACTTGACAAAAATAAATGAGGCTGCAGGAAACAATCATGATGGCCAAAAAGAGAAATGAAAGCAACCGTTTCATCCAGCATCCCCAAGCAGAGTGATGGAGCAAAGGCATAACTGCTGGAAATGAAATCCCACCCAGGAAAACATGAGGACCTGTATAAGCACATACACATGTACACACATAACACCCTCATGTTACTATGCATGAACTCACAGGAAAGGGTGGGCTGGACAAACATCCATCTAAATACAGCACAAATCCTGTAACTGTTGAAATGTGAATGATTTGAGTTCAGGGCTACCATGATCTCTGTGCTCATTCAATTCGTCTTTAGCACAATCATATACTTGTATAACAAAATTACATAATACAAATTATTTTAAAGGAAAGGTTAAAAAAAAAAAAAAAAAAAAAAAAACCTGGCCAGAGAATAGAGAGCTGGCCAGAGAATAGAGAGCCAGGGAATACCAACAGAAGAAATCTTTTACTGAGACAAGAAATAACAGGCCTCTCAGGAGAAATCAGTAAAGATCAACTCTAAATATGGCTTCCAAGTTGAAATCACCTGCCTAAACTCATTTCTTCACTACAAATAGAGTTCCACCTAAGAGAATAAGGGCGTGCAGAAATTTTCTTGACCCAATGCCTGGCAGAGGCCTCTGTGGTCAGGAAGTGTTAACTGTGGCAGGCACAGCACATTTTCTAGGGTTTGGCAGGAGCAGGTGGTACTGAGTCCAGATCTGCCCTCTAAGCAGCCAGACATGCTTTCTAACTGCTAGAGAACAAGTCCATTGGCCATCAGCCCCAAGAAGACTAGATGAGGGGAAGTGGAGGGAGTCCCCGCCCCTGGCCCTACCCCTGCTTTACACAAATGAACTATCCAATGTCTGTCTGCTACAGAGGTCAGGCAATGATCCTGGAATCACCTCCTGGTGCCCTGAGTCCACTTAGAGGTGAGAGCCACCCATTTTTGGCGTGCAAGGATAAACAGACCCCCACTGACAGGTCTCCATTCTCCATTCATGCTCACACATGTCCTTCTGGCTGCCTGGCAGTCACACGTTGTCCTGAAGACAATTTCATGTTGTTTTCCTCAAATCGCATATAGCTCCTTCTTCCCCATTTTCAGTTGGTGCTTCTGCTCCTGTTTCTCTAATAAAATAAACAGGCTCAGAAGAGCCTTGGGCAAGTGTTCTCCTTCCTTACAACCCCGCTGTGACCTCAGCACCTGCATAGGTGCTGAAGCAGGAAGCCTGCTGCCTTCCTCCAAGTCCAAGGGCTCCAGTGGAACCCAGGTCAGCATTACTCCACCACCTGTCCCTCTCTCTGATGTTAACCTTTCCCCAACTATGGCTGTCCCCTTCTCCTGCTGGACTTCCAAGGGTTACTCTTCTAGCTCTAATTGTTTTTCCACCCGCTTTGGGATCATCAAGGTAGGGCCACAGGGCACCACTAGCGGGACACAGAGCTCTGACATAGGCCCATCAGAACTCCACACAACGGTTCTCCATCATTCTCTTGTTTCAGGATACCCCAGCCCTGCCTCCTACTTGCAGCTCTGGACTCCTCTTATTCCACTCATCACCCAGTGATCATTCAAAAAATTCCCTTTCTTTTCCATCTTTGTTCATACCCTTAGAAGTTTCATTCACTGGTGTGGGCTTAAACCTCCTATGAGACTGCAGAATCCACACTTGGATTTCTAATATGGACCTCTCCACTGAAGCCTCCAGAGGTGTACACACAACAGCCTCTTCCATCTTCCAGCAGATGTCCCAGAGACAAGCTGAAAGCCAAGCTCCCAGAAAGCACTCCCACTCCTGCTACTGTAACTTACCCCAGCTCAGCATATGGCAACAAAGCTTCCAGGTCAAATTACAACATTGACTTGGACTCTTTGTATCCTTCCCCGCCCCCTCTGTGTGCATCATGGTAGCCAGAAGCATCCATGCTCCTGGAGCCTGACTTACAGGAGGTTTTGAATGTAGGTCCTTTGCAAGGGCACTATCTGTTCTTAACTTCTAAGTCATCTCTTCAGACTCCCATTCCTTTACAGGCAATGTGTGTCCATGTGTATGCATGTTTTTCCTGTGTCCCTTGCCTTTGTCCATAAATCTCATGAACACAAGCCTTAAAAGGCATCTCCAAATCCTATAGTTCCAGCTATCTCCTCTGTGATCACTTCATCCAATTATCTCATTGTCTTTCATTTATAAATTTATCATTTAAATTGCCTCCTAATTGATATCCCCATTCCCATTCTTCATCTCATCACAATGTTCTCAACACAGCAACCAGAGTCACTTTGTTAAGATCTAAGTAGAATCATGTCATTTCTTCAGTGACTCAGAATCCTCTCGTGGTTTGCCTTCACATCAGCTAATGCTCTGGAAGGGCCCCACACAATCCGGTGTCCCTGACCTCACCTCTCATGTCTCAAGCAATTAATGTTGCTGCTTATTCTTTCTGGAAAGGTCTCCTCCCATATATCCACTTAGTCGGCTTCCTTCAGGCAGCTCTTCCTGTAATTGCCATCTTCTCAGGAGCTGCTTATTCAATGAGTGAGTCAATCAACATTGTCAGTGCAGTTGACATGGTGACATGGCACAGGCTGGACACTGTAGAGCTCTAATCTCTGGGATGGAAATGGGGGCCAGAACCAGAATCCAGACACAACAGCATCAGTAGAGACCAGGGGTCATGGTCATGATCAAAGTGACTCTCCTGGCACAGGGGTGGGTAGGAGGCCAATCACACAACCAGAGATTGCTGGAGACTATAAAATTAGAATACATTTACATTAAAATTCCTCACCCTGGTTACATAAGACTACATTAGTGCTAGTGCTCATTCTGTCAGTTTGGTCATGGTACAAGGAAGAAACTGAATCCTATAAGTTGTCTTTTAACTACCACACACAGTCATAGTACATACACACACACACACATACATACATACATACACACATATACACATATAATAAAAAATGTAAGTGTTGTAAAAGAAAAAATATCTCACCACATTTTGACTTTAGTGAGACAAGTAAGTAATTTTGCTGCACTGATCATGACCCACATTACATTGGTTATGTGGATCAGGGTCCAGGGGGTCAGGGCCCATGCTTGGTTGAGTTCCACATGGGGTGAGTCCTAGTCCACTCAGGATCAGACTGATCACAGTTTATCTTCAGAGGCATTTATTTAATGAAGGAAAACTCACACTTCCCTAGGGCCACACAGCCAAATGTTTCAGGGGACACATATAAGAACCATATATAAAGGTATTTCCCCCTTTAAATATGTAGGAGATAATACAATTCACTCTTCTTCCTCAACCGAAATGTCTATTGGGTTTACTCTTCATAACCTATAGCTATCATCAGTCACAATTAGAAAATTTTTTCAGATTTTCCCTTTTCAAATGGCAACACTGACAGGCATGGTTCCTCCTTTTGACTGTATGTACCATCCTCCTAGAGACGAGCAATCTAAACTCTGGTACGTAGCCTGTCAGGCTCTGCCCACAAACCTTCCTGGCTGGCTGAGTTACTGGTTCCTGTGTCCTGCTGTCCTCTGAAATCCTCATGGGAATTCTCCCATTCTCCGATCATCCCTATCCGTCTACTCTTGACCATCTTCCCTACTTACTCCATGTCTACAAGGCCAGCTACCACATCTAAAGCAGTTGGTGCCAATATGTGGCATAGTTCCTGGTCCATAACACTTGCACAATGAACATGTATGGTGTAAAGGGAAGAGTGGATGAGCTTATCTTATCTGTAGGTGGTAAAAAAAATGTGGAGGTCTTCAGCTGGCAGAAAAGATATGTATTTCCCAAATCAGAGGAGACAATGCTATGTTATAACCCTCCATGGGATGCAGACAAATGACCTTTGTTGTAGAAACTCGTATGCCCATCATGAGACAAGGCCAGTGAAAGTGAAATGGGTTGTATAAAGGAATCACTACAGTAAACAAAAATATTACATCCAACCATTCGTACCAATGACAAGCATAACAGGACGTTTCCTGTGTCTGAAGTGGCACATATCTGAACATCCACTGGCTTCCTATACATACATGGCAGGGAACAGAAAAACATCATTGTCCCTAAAGAAGACTTAATGCCTGCCCAAGTTAAAGGCTCCTACTTTTCCTGGTTTTAATTTCTGATTTGATTAAAAAATGAAGATTAAAACATGTTATATTTCTTCAAATGCAACTTTTCCAGGCTGCTTATGGGTGCCTTGGTTACTTTATATTGAAATATCTGGTTCCTCAGTGTTGGCACATTAGTCTTTCTCCTGGGGAGGCTGGGAGTCCTAGGCTTCCCTTTCTGTACTCTTTCTATTATGCTGTGCTCACTGAGACCCTGCAAATCCCAGGACAGAAGCATACTTTGCATTCTGTGGAGAAAAAGCATCCAAAGACTGTCTAGGAGTCTTGTGGACCTTGAAGAACTGGTAGTCATCCTCCAGCAGGAGGCTTATCAGAGGGTCACCTCAGTGACCAGTCTAGCACTTAGTGATAGTCTGCAGTATGGTGCCCTTGTTGGGCCCATGTCTGTGTGTCTCACGCCTACAGGGGGTTCTGTCAGCACTGGCTACATCTATAGCATTCAGTTCCTAGCATGCATCCTTACATACATAAGACAGCTGAACCTGTCAAATGGGAAGAAATAAGCTCCCTTTGCAGGCTCTTTAACAATTATATCAATGTGGGCAATTGTGTGTACTGTTTGCCAGATTTCTCTTTAAATTTTGATCAAAAATATGTAACGATTTTGTCATTTCTCATTCAAACTCAATGCCTGAAGTTTTCCCTTTATTTAATCCTGATCTACATCACTTGTCTCATGACACAAATGTTAAAGGTTTACCAATTTACCACTTTGTATTAAATTACAAATCTGGCTTGAAGAGGGAATTTATAAAACTGTTACCAAGTCCTGTTCAGTGTAATTAAATAAGTCAAACTAGCCCTTAGGGACCTCTTACTTTGAAATGCAATTTCAGAGCCAAAGAGTGCTCGTAACCTTTACTGAAGTCGTGTCCACAATGCCTCTCTGAACTTAAACTAATCAGATCTCCATAGAAAAGGCTAGTTGCCCTCATTGGTGCAAGCACATGTGAATCTCACCTCACTGCAAAGGATCAATATGGAAATCATCATAAAACAAGGCCACGCTTTTGAAAGGGCACTGCGAACCCTGAAGCCCAAACTTTACTAATGATTAAGGGCTGAGAGTGCAGCTCCATTGTGCCAACTCTCTTCAGCTTCTGGCAGCATTGAAGAAGAGAGAAAATAAGTCTCTTGAAGGTCAGGCTAGGTGTCCACAACCATCCACCACTGAGCTATGGAAAAATCTTAGGGTTCCCCTCCTCACTGGCCCATGACCAAGCTCTGAGGGCACCAGTTAAGACTGGTTCTTGCTTATGAGTAATACATTTAGAATGTTTGACTTATACCAAATATACAGGTCACTACCTTAAAAGCTCTTTGTGTATGTGTGTGTGTGTGTGTGTGTGTGTGTGTGTGTGTGTGTGAGATTTATATTTAGCATGAAAGATTTATCTTTCTGTAAACTGTACATGTAAGATTCTCTCAAATAATTTTTAGAAATAGCCTAAGGGAGAGGGGAGGGCTCAGTTGGTAAAGTACATAGCACACACGCATAAGGTCCTTCTGATTTCTAGCAACCACATAAAAATGTCAACACGGAGATGCATGCCTCCAATTCCAACATTAGAAAACAAAGATAGGAGTACCCATGGGGCTTATTGTACAGAACTGGTGAGCTGTGGGTTTGGTAGGAGACTGGGTCTCAGAAATTAAGCTGAAGAGAAAATATCTGATGGTCTCCACAAGGCTCATACATTTTTACACCTCACACCCATACTCCACAGCCCTGACTTCTTGCCTCTTGTCAATACCAGAATATCCTCAGTGTAGTGGGATTATGTTGTTACCTTGTAAATTATTGTACCACCTACTGGTTTAATAAAAATGTTGATTAGCTGAAGGCAGACAGGAAGTGTGAGTGGGGCTACCAGACTGGGAAAACTTGGAACAGAAAGAGCAGAACAGAAATGCCAGAGAGATGCCAGAGGAGACGCTAGTAGATGCAGAGGAAAGAAGTTGAAATACTACTGAGAAAAGGTACCAAGGCTGAGCAACATAAGTTAGTTTAAGAGTTTGAGCTGGCTAGCAATATGCCAGAGCCATAGGCTGATCAGTATAAAATTAATATAAGTGTGTTTGGGGGGGACTGCAGGTCTGCAGGTCTGTGGGTCTGTGGGTCAATGGGTCCAAACCTTGAGGTTAAGCTGAAAAGTCCAGGCCAGAAACTTATTACTGCACCTCAGGGACAGAGCACAAGATCAGAATTAAAGAATAGAATTTGCTTTAATTTATGTCATTTATATGCTAGATAATCTTAATAAAGTAACTCCACTTTTCCAAATTCCAGCTCTTCATACTCAAATAACAAAAGCAACCCTTTTCCTACTGAACAAGGCTTGAAGACTACTCTCTGGCAAGTTAGTGAAGCATGCTCTGATGACATGGCTGCCTGACAGTCACTCCATAGAGCAAGAGCAAACGGTGGGTCTACTTATGAAGGACCTAATGAATCAGGTGCTGAGTCCCTAACAATGGAAATGACAGACATCTTAGTCCACAATTAAGATGTCCTAAGGAGGAAGGCTTTGTGCTGATGAGAATGGTCTAGACCCAGTCCCATACGCATCACCCCACCTCTACCTTCTCTGTCTTCAGCCCCCCCAAATCACTACTAAATTAACCTTCCTGAAACACTCATTTTCTCATTATTATTCTCTCACTGAAAGGCTGGCTTTCTTGTTTCAGAAAATGCTATCCAGATTCCATGAACCTGGCAAACCTGTGATCCGCCCTACTTCCTCCCTAGTCCACAGAGCCTCTCTGCTGCACAGAAAAGCACCGGCCGGATCAGATATCACATTTGTCCGAGTTCACTGAGCTTTTCCTGCCTTCTCTCACTCCTATTCTATACAAAGTAGTTCCAAGGACCCTCATAGATGCATCCTCCTCTGTAAGGCCTTCCCCATTTCCAATCTTCCTTAATCTTATTGTCCTAAATGACAAATGCCAACTGTACTTGTGTAAGGGAAATTCCATGTCAGGACTCCATATATATTATATTTTGGGGGAGGGGACTCCCGCTGTCCCACATACGGATTGGCATGTATGGGAACCTACTGGCTTATAGTGGTAGGTAGAACAGCCCTCAGAAGATGCCCTTAATCCTTAAAACTCATGGATCTGTTACTTTATGATGCAATGGGGACTTTGCTAGTGAAGCTAGGAGATTATTGGGGATTGTCTGGACAAGTCCAATCTAATCACATGAGCTCTAAAAGCACGGAAATGTGATAGAGTGGAAGACAAAGGTTCCCTCGAGGGGACTCAAGCTGCTGTTGCAGGAGAGGGCCATATGGAATGTCAGAATGCGAACAGCAGAGAGGAGCAAGGACTAGCCTAGCCCTAGCCAGGAGCTGGCAGGAAAAGCCACAACCGTGGGAGCAGAATTCAACAAGTTTGAATGGTTCACCACTGACCTCAGTTAGAACAAATCACACTCAGCACCTTGCATTGGACCCCGTGTCAATTAGAGCGGACAGCAGGTCAAGCCCCCGACGTTGCAACCTGTGGCTACAGAGCTGCAAAACAGTAACATTGTCTTGAGCCTTTACATTGTAACAAGAAAGTCATCCATTCACAAATAAGCTGTGCTGGATAAAATAAGAGAACCACAGGACAAAATATAAAGAGATGCTACTCAAACTTTGTGACTCTTCAGATGCTGGCTCAATGCAGTTAAAATGGAGGATGTAAGAGTCTACTATATAGCCGGAGTGAGAGGACCAGGCTTCACGTTTCTGCCATGACTAGGCAAAAAGAAGAAACTGAGCTCTCTAAAGCCAAACTACCATTAGAGAAACTGAATCAAGGGAGGCAGGAGAACCATAAACCTGAGAGCAGCCTGAGGTACAGAGGGAGACTTCGTTCCAAAAAGAAATCAAAGGAACAATGGCAAACATTGAAACTACAGCATCCAAATGGTCTATGTGCTTTGATTACAACTGACAGAAGGCTGGGGTCCATACTGACTCTCCCCAAAGTGTAAGATACCCTCCGAGAATATAATTTGGAGTACAATCTGCACCATAAAGCACAACAAAGTTAAACAGCTGTGCCTAGAAAAGCTACATACAATGTATTACCAGGCTCACGCTAACAGGGCAATGGCTGAAGGGAGAGAAACAGGAAACTGCACAGGACAGTCCACCCTATGCAGGCGCATTGCTTGAGATAAATCAAGGAGGTGAGAAGGGACTGACTCAGAAGCTCAGGAAGAACACACTGAGTTGTAGCAAACTTCTTATCAGATTACATTTTGTGGTACCACTAGCTCCCCAATAATGACATGGAGACTTTATTAATTGTGAAAGTCTGGCCTTAGCTTAGGCTTTTTTTCCCAACTAGCTCTTATAATGCAAATTATTAACCTGTGTCTTTTAATCTACATTCTGCCATGTGACTCCACTATCACTGTTTTAGACTCTATGTCCGACTTTTTTAGAGACTCTAGTGAAATCTATAGACATAGATTCCTCCTCCTCTTCCTCTCTCCCTGGAAATCCTACCTATTATCTTCTGTCTAGTTATTGGCCATTCATCTCTTTATTAAACCAATCAAACAGCACCTTAGGCAGAGATATATCTTTACAGTGTTCATAAATATTTCATAACAGCGAGTGAAATCATGAATGTTGGTTGAGATTGTGAAACTGTGTCCTTTGTGAAATCACTATGCCAAAGACAGCCAAGATGTAGATGTAACCCTACAAAAATGGCTCCAGAGTTGATTCTACTCTTTACGCCTACTTACTGACTTTATGTCTGTCTGTGCATGTATGTATGCAGACATGCACATGCTGCATCCCATGTGTGGACATCAGAGGACAATTCGTGGGAATCAGTTCTCTTCTTTCACCACGTGGATCCTGGAGAACAAACTCAGTCCATCAGGTCTGGAGCAAGCACCTTTACCTGCTGAACCATCTCACCAGCTACAGAGGAGATCTTTACTTGTCCAAAATAAATACCATTAAAGACAGCATTTTTCATCTAATTGATGTAATTGTAAACAGCCTTTTTCCCAAATACAGAATAACATGCACAATGAGAAAGACTTATCAAACAGATGAACACTTAACACCAATCACATCAACCACAAGGCCAGCTCTGGAGGCAGCCATTGTCATTATTGTTTTGTTAGATTATTTTTTGCTTTATGTATAATAATTGCATGCTTATAGGTATATGAATATCTTATTTATAAAATTAGTGGATGCCAGGAAATCAGCATTTGGAAGGCTATCTGTGAATTTTCAGTAACACAGAATTCTACCACACATGTGATTTTTCTGATAATAACCAGCATTAACCTCTATTTGTAGAATTTAAAATGTAGTCAAAATATCTCATCTATTACCTGTATTTTAATGCACAGTCCTAGATCAAAAATAAAGTCCTGACTCCAACATTCACAGGCCCTGTAATACTTAGTAATTACATCCTTCATATCTCAGGGGTTTTTGTTCCAGGGGAAAGCTGTAACAATAGTATGCAGCGGAGAGGGCACCTGCCAGCTAGCTTAGGTGATAGATGTTAGTCACTTACAACATAGCCTGTAGAACAACAGTAGTACAGGATGCCAGATATCATAGTTACTGTTATTTCCTTCAGAAAAAAAAGAGATAACTGATATATAACTATTAAGTAGAGGAGTCCAATCTGTGACTTTTTTAATTGGAAAAATAAATTATCTACCCTTGAAGAATATACTGCCTGTCTTGGTCCAATACTGGGTATATTTTTAATTCATATACTTAGGAGAAAAAAACAGAAAATTATTGTGGTGGAATGTTTTTTGTGTGATGTAAATAAATAACTGTTTGGACTTATGTAGGGCACTGTAGAAGTGGGTGGAGATAACCTCTAAATGTGTAATCTTGGAAATAATTTTTTATTACTATCGTGAAAAAGTGAGTAAAATTGTGAACATTTATTTGATCGGATATTTTAGAAGAAAAAAAATTGCCTTATTTAGATGTAATGAGGACTTATGGTTAGCAGGTGTCGTAGTACAGTAGCAATGGTGTGTGAAACGAGGTGGTGATTTGGCTGGGAGGGTCTCTGTTAAATGTTTTAACAAATCTTATTGGGTGTGTACTATTAGAACTGGGTCAATCCGTCTCTCAGGAGGTCTGTTGTGCGCAGATTTTTTTTTTGGTTGTGTATAGGAGACTTGTGCGCAGATGGGGGCCAAAGCCGTTTAGACTGGCTCTGTCTGTGGGTGCGGAACCCGGAGGGTTTGTGGAATTAGCCCCACGTTGTGCGCCAATTATCATGGTAAAAACTTGTCGTGTTATATGTCTTAAGTGAGGTTTATTTTGTGAGAATCACTTATAAAATAGAGAAGGTTTTAGGAGAAAGTTAAGCCGCCACACTCTCCCGCCACCCGCCCGGAGCTCTGCTGCCGCAAACCGGAAGCCCCGCCCCTTCACGAGAGCTCTGCCTGAGAGAATGCCTGTGCCTGCATCCTGTCTCTCTCCAGATGTTGTCTGAATCTCGTTCTCAGTGACCACACCCCTCTCAGCTTCTGCATTCTGCTGCAACTTGCACACATGTACAGTTCCTGATTTCTCGCTACAAATTATAATATAATAAATATAATATACACAAATAGCTTACTGAAGCACTGAAAGATAAACTAAGTTGTGATAAGGACCCAAAATTAAGTTAATGTAGCTCTTTCCATACTCTCTGGTAGATTTCTCCTCAAAAAGACAAAAGGCAAAAGACAAGCAAACAAATTGCTACTAGACTGAGGAAAATATTTAGTAAATTGGTTAGTGAAAGAAATTTGTTTGTAGAAAGAAAAATTTCCACTGAAGTGTCAGCTTCTAGGCAAAAACCCAGCTGCAAAGGTCAGTGGGATTGTCTTGGTGTGCTAGAGAAAGAATGTTTGGTGGCCATAAAACCCAAAGGTGAGTGAGACCAAGAGCTTTCTCCTCAGAGTGATGAGTATCAGCAAGGACAGCTTTGAGGCCATATATTCCAGATGGAACTAGCCCTGACTCTAGCATGGCAGACTTTGAACTCACAAGTCATCAAAGGCAACAAACATATGCCTTACTTGATAAACTATCATGGACAATCTCTAATAATACAGATGCAGTTTAAGTTTCTACAGGAAGCAGGTAAACTGGATCAGCAGCCCAGGAGAAGCAACTACCCAATTTTCTCCCCTGGGACTGTGAAGTGAATTTATTTGCTATAAACCAGAGTTCACATAAGAGCAGTGTAAGATAAGCTGGCATGCAGAAACACACAAAGACCAACGTAAATAGGACATGTGCTCTATCCATAAGAATGGATAGAAAGCACTAGAGCGCCTCAGAAGTACCCTGCATCTATGTATGCAATAGAATATTTGTTTAGCTAAGTAAAGACGTGTGCCATTTGTTTGTGTTGCAGAAAAATTGTTTAACTATGCAAAGATGTGTCATATCTTTTTGTCCTGAATTTGTTTAACTATGTAAAGATGTGTGGCATTAATTCTACCTTGCCTGCCTAAAGCACCTGCTTGGTCTAATAAAAGGCTGAACAACCAATAACTAGGCAGTAGAGGGAAAGCCAGAGTTGGCAGGCAGAGATAAAAGGAGAGCCAGCCAGCCTATCAGGGCCCAGACAGCCACGGACCAGCCAGCTAGACATGGAGGAAACAGGAAAGTAGAACATAAAGAATGAAAGAACAGTAAAAAGTCCCACGGCAAAGGGTAGATGAAGAGAAAAGAGGTTACATTAAGTTATAAGAGCTGGCAGGACCAGCATAAGTCCAAGCATTCATAGCCAATCAAAAGTCTCAGGACTGAGGGTTGGCAGTCTAAGAAAGTCTGTTACACATCTAGCTTATATTTGCATGTTCTTTAGAGATGGGACATTCCTGTCTATTACAAAGACATACCCTGGACTGACTCCTTGGATCCCACTCCCCCTAGAGGAACACCTGACTCACTCTTGGGGGAGGGGGAGAAAACTAGATCTGCCAGGAGTGGAGACTGAACTAAGCAATATTGGGGCAGTGGGACCTTGGGACTGCCTGCAGCCTGCCAAGGGAGGGGATGGGGAGTTGTGGAGAAGAAAGAATGACCTGATGTGGCAGGATGGGGAAGGGACCTTGAATAAGGATATACAGGGATAGAAAGTGTGACTTCTTTGTTAATAATAATAATAATAATAAAGAAAAAAATAAAACAAAGACATGCCATCTGCCTTCCAAAGCAAGGGTTGCCATTTGACCAGGAAGCTCAGGAGTAAGTATCTTTCAGAAATGATAAAGAATGAAAAAGAACTGCTATATATTTATGAATGGCTTAGTGATCATTTATGGATTATGTCATTAACCACTGAGAATATCAGGCCTGTCTGTGTCTTCTAACACTAACCTCTGAGGAGATATCATCAAGGGCAAATAGCCTTCTGCACGCCCACACGCCCTGAGAAGAACAGCCTCTGGTTATCAATGGCTGGTGTGATGCAACATGGCCGTCACAGCTCCCGAAGAGAGTGCATTTTCATGTCTCCAAATCATGGGTAATGCAGTCTATTGCAGTGAATGGATTCTTATGAAAGCAGGTTCTTTCCTTTGAATGATTTTGTACCAATTTCTTTAAAATATCTAGTAATGAGATAGCTTTCAAATAGTTAATTTTCAGCCAATAACCAGAGTTCTTTATGCAAGGTTTTCATGAACTTTTCTAAATTATCATTTAAACAGACCCATAATATTTCATCCAAAGGGCTATTATACCCAAGCTAATATAGTTCAGAACACTTGGTGAAGACACTGTTAGTAGATGAGAAAATCAGTTCCCTGAGAGGTCACACAGGCTCTAAAAATACTTCACTTGAATATCAAGAGGATGTTTTCATAATAGATTTCACAATTATGTTGAATCATAAAGTAGCCTTTTAAAAGTAAAATGCTTTAAAAAATCATTTATTGTGCTTTCAATTATTAGCCTGTGGCAAATAAATTCAAATTCTAAAATAAGTAATTACAAGCAGGATGGTCCACCATTGGTAACTTCCTTTCATGGAGGTGTGTGTGTGTGTGTGTGTGTGTGTGTGTGTGTGTGTATGAGAGAGAGAGAGAGAGAGAGAGAGAGAGAGAGAGAGAGAGAGAGAAATTTTAGCTATGTTTCTTTTCTAATGTTTTCATTTATTTCAATATCCAAAAACAGATTAAAATTGATTGGCTTACATTTTTAAGGCTAGATCATCAGTTCTGAAACATACAAGAAAATAAAAACTTACTTTAAAAATTATTCTATGGTTATCTTTATTCTTTCATTCTAAAATTTTAAAGGACACTCTAGATTATAGAGGACAAGTGATTTTATCAAGAACACAGCTCTCAACATAAATTATAGTGCATGCTCTTGCAGTGCCTCTTCTTAAGTAAAATTGTTCATAAAGTTATAAGTAGAATTTGTAAGTATGAGTTCCATGCAGTTTTAGCCCTAACATTATCATATCACAGGCCCTAAAACATTTACCAGAGGTCTCACGCACCTGCTCCTGTGCTAAGCAATGCCTATAGAGGCAATTTTTGCCTCCAGAGTCCTGCTGATCAGAAGTATCTCACTTTCTGAATTCAATTTAGGCAACAGGAAAAAATGACATTTCTTTTGTTCCAAACATATAATGTTCCTTCCTCTCGGGAACACTTTATACAGGATGGTCACATAAGGTCAGAAACAGTGTCCCACTGTAGTCCTGCTCAGATTCTCAAGGTTGCTCCAGAATGGCCAAAAGAGAAGTTACTGTACCTCCAGGTCTGTCTCCGTCCCACCAAGGCCAGCCCACCTTCTTCTCTTGCCCGCTCACTCCACCCCCAGAATGAACAGTGATGTCAAGGGAACAGTAGAGGCAAAGGCACCTTCTAAGCCTGATAATGCTTCAATTTGAACATTTTTACAGAGAGAGGTTAAAGGGCCAAAGGGAGTATTTTCAGACTGTTGTTGGAAATATGTTATTTGCTTTTATTACATTTAAATTTTGTTATGTGCACACAAATATAAATGATGAAACAGACATTGTCCATAGCCAGTAGCCTCTCCTTTCTCTTTAATAATAATAATACAAGTCTCAAGTATTCACTGGGCACCAAACACTGCATTTAATCCATGTCTCAGAGTTCTATCCAGTAAAAGAGTATGAGAACCATATGGCATCTTGCAGAGCCTGCTAAGAAGACAGCAAGCATATGTCACTTCTGCCTGTTTTCAGCTCCTCTCCTTCCTCTTCGAAGCTGAGATGCATAGCAGCTGGGGAACTCATCCATCCAGGATTGCTAGGGAAGGCAGAACCCTGAGATGCACTGAGAACCTCAATCACAAAATCCCAATCACCTGCCTCCCTAATGCAAAGAAATGTAAACCACTCTATGTTTAAGCCACATGAACTTTCACGCAGTTAAATCAACTGATGTTTAAAATTATCTATAAGTGTTTTGACCATGTATTTTTCTTCTTTCATTAGCAACATAAAGTAACGCATGAAACCATGCCTAAGAAACACATTCTATTATAAGATGCTGAAATGTCCAATGTCAACCTCCTATATCCTCACAGGAAAATAATATCTTATTTGATATTGAGATTTATACTAAAATGTTCACAGTAAATCACCAAGTTGAAGGCATTTGTTTTGAAACATGATAACCTGACTTGTCCATCTGCTCTGTATCTCTAAAACACTAATGAACACAGCTGCATTATCTGCAATGGATTCCTCCATTGGCCACAGGAGTTCCACGCCTTCACTACTTTACTTGTTATGATATCATCAGTCGCTTTAAAACTTAGAAACATCACCAGAAAGTGATAAACGTTTTATTTACATTTATGGTTTTCCCTGTGGGATTTTGTTCACAACTGTACCAACCTTACAAATTAATTTGGGAATGACTGGCATCTAAAAAGGTCTCCCTCCCATACACCAGAACACTCTTTATACTGATCTTTGTGAGGTTTTGTTGTTTTGTTAGTTTGTTTGGTTTGTTTTTAAGACAAGGAAGGTGTCTCTGTGTAGCAACCCTGGCTGTCCCGTAACTCTAGACCAGCTAGCCTTGAACACACACAGCTTTGCCAGCCTATTAAAGGCATGCATCACCACATCCCAGCGATATCTTTGTGCTTTTAATAAAAAGGGTTGCTATCTTTCTAGGCTTTAGATTCTCTGAATATTTAGAAGTCTCACCACACAGGGTCATTGGGAGAATGAGTCAGGGTCTTTTAAGAAGTAAAAACATTACCTCACACAGAGAATGAGCTCACTCAGTCTTTGTCAATCACTAAAACTTTATTAATTATTGGAAAGCATTTTCATAATATGCATTAACTCCCAAAATGTTTCAGTTTTCTAACCAGGCATGTCATTTCTTGTATATTGTGGTGGTTTGGATGAGAATGGTCTCCACAGGCTTATATATTTGAATATTTAGTCACCAGGGAGTAGAATTATTTGAGAAGCATTAGGATGTGTTAGAGAATGTGTCACCGGGTGTAAGCTTTGAGGTTCCAAAAGCCCAAGCCAGACTCTCTCTCTCTCTCTCTCTCTCTCTCTCTCTCTCTCTCTCTCTCTCTCTGATTGTTGTCTATGGATCAGCATGCAAAGCTCTCTCCTACAATTCCAGCAACACGCCTGCTGCTTCCCCCATGATGTTAATAGACCAACCACTAAAACTATCAGCAAACCCCCAATTAAATGCTTTCTTTTATAAAGGTTGTCTTGGTCATGGTGTCTCTTCACAGCTACAGAACAATAACAAAAGATTATGTATTGTAAAGAAACAATGTAAAATAGGCCTTCCAACATGGTGGGTGAACATAAGCATGGTTGGCTAGAGTCTTGAAGAAAATAAACACTATCACATAAAATAAAAATTTCAGTGATCAAAAGAAGTAAATGATAGCTTAAAATCTCTAGTTTCCATAATTAAAAGACACAGACTCAATTTAAAAAAAGAAATACAGGATGTATCTATTTGTTGCTACCCAGAAACTCATCTCACCAGCAAAGACAAAGAGAAGCTTAGGGTGAATAAAGGGATCTATTCCAAATAGATCAAACCAGCAAGCAAGTATATTTGAAAATCATATAGACTTTAAACATACTAATAAGAGGCTATTAATGGCTATTTAATATAGAGGATATTAATATTCTAATCATATACTCATAGAACATTGATATGCCAAGTATCTTCAAGCAAAGACTAACTCCAACACAATAATACTTGAGAACTTCAATATTCCACCCTCATCAATAGATAGGTAATTCCAACAAAATATAAATGGAAAAGCATTGGAGTTAAAAGACACCACAAGCCAAATGGACCTGGTGGGCATCTATATATAGAACAGCCAAAGCAAACAATGCACAGAAGCTCAAAAACATTTTCTAAAATAGATCATACAATAGCTGGGAAAATTATATAAGCAGAGGGTGGAGGGAGCGTCAAGGTCATGACAGAGAAATTAACCAACAAAGCTCACCAACTCTGGACCTACAGCTAGGGAGCCTGCATAGGACTGACCTAAAGCCCTCTGCATGTGTAAGACAGTTGTGTAACTTGTTCTGTTTGTGGGGCTCCTAGCAATGAGATCAGGACCTGTCCCTGACACTCCTGCAGGCTTTTGGAAGTCCATTCACCCATACTGGTTTGCCTAACCTTGATGCAAGGGGAGGAGCTTGGTCCTGTCTCACCTTGATTTGCCATGCTTTGTTAACTCCCATGGAAGGCCTGCCCCTTTCAGAATAGAGGCGGAGGAGGAATGTATGGGGAGGGAGGGCTAGAAGGGAGGGAGAGGGAGGGAACAGGAGGAGAGGAGGGAGGGGGAACTGTGGTCGGTATGTAAAATAAATTTTAAAATTAATAAAAATAAATAAAATACAGAGAAACTAAATTCTATCTGACCATAAGAAAATAAAACAAGACATCAGTAAGATAAGATACACAATTCCAGGAGAGATTGGAGAACACACTACTGGATGATGAATGAATCATGAGAAAAACCAAGAAATTTCAAAATCTTTAGGCTCTAATGAAAAATAAAACCACACACCAAATCTATGGGATACAATCTTCATACAATGTTTTTAGCAGTTGTAAGTACCTATATTAAGAATTCACATCATAATAAATAATTTAATGATTCACCTTAGGGCCTTGGAAAAAACGAGCCAAACCCCAAGTGTGTAAATAAGAAGAAATAAAGCAGAGGAAGAAATTAATAAAATTAAAATAATTAAAAATAAACCCAATAAAACAAAATTTGGTTGTTTAAAAAACAACAACCACTAACTAAACAACAAAGCAGAATTGATAAATTCTTGGCTAGACTAACCAAAAGAGTAATAAAAGAGAAAAAACACAAATTAATCAAATTAAAGGTGAGAAGGCAGAAATTAAAACAAATAAAAATAAAATCCTAAGGGCAGACCTTAAGGACTTTTTTCTCAGCAAATTAAAACAATTGCAAAGAAATGAAAACATTTATACATGCGTAAGATCTACCAAATTTAAACCAAGAGGATATAAACATCTTAAACAAAACTACAGCAAGCTCTGACAGAAAAACAAATATTTAAAAAAAAATCCAAACAAACAAACAAAATCAAAACAAACCCTCTCAGCTGAAGAAAAAGTCCAGATGAATTCATTGTTGAATTTTACCAGGCCTTTAAAATAGGTAGAACTTAAAAAAAGCTATTTTATAAACCAGAAATAGAATAAATATTACCAAATTTATTCTATGAAACTAATATTATCCTGATGCCTAAACTGGAAAAAGACACAGAAACTACAAAAAGAAAAAAAGAAAGGAAGGAAGGAGGGAGGGAGGAAAGGAAGAAAGAAATTACAAATGTCAACCTGTCCTAGTTGCATGGATACATAAAATTTGCAACGAAATATCTGCAAGTTAGATCTAAAACCATAAGCTCAAATCTTTCTACTGTAAGTTGCCTTGATCACATTGTTTTAGCACAACTGAAAAATAAGTAATACAGAAAGAATTTAAGTTTCCTTATTTGCAACTGGTATAAATTTATACATAAGAATCTTTAAGGACTCTATAGGAAAAAATTCTTAGATTTGAACACTTTCAGTAAAGTGGTAGGATACACAATGAATTTTTTTTAAAAAAAAAAAATAGTATCCTTCCTACACACCAGTAATGATAGTGCCGAGAAATAAGTCAGAGAAAAGTTGGACAGTGGTGAAGAACACAGGTCCCTGGTTCCCCAGTGCCCATATAGCAGCTCATAACTATCTGTAAACGTAATTCCAGAGGATCTGATTTCCTCTTCTGGCCTCCGTAGGAATCAGTCATACACATAGGCAGAACACTCATACAGCTTATAAGAAAAGAAATAAAAAAGAAATCAGAGAAACAACCTCATTTGTATTACCATATAATAATAACAACAATAAAATATTCTGAAATAAACCCAACCAAAGAAAGAGACGACCTCTACAATTAAAATTTTAAATAACCAAAGAAAAGCTGGACGGAACATTTAGAAGATCCAATGTCTTTTTTGCTCATGAATTGCACAAATTAATATTTTGAAAATAACTAAACTAGAAAAAGCAATCTACATATTCAATGAAGTCCTCTTAAGAAATCAAATGTCATTGTTCACAAAAACAAAGAAAATAAACTTGTCGTTCACATGGAAGCACAAAAGGCCTTGGACATCTAAAGCAATCCTTACCAAAAAAACAACATTAGAAACATAACCATACCTGTTTTCAGATGTAGAGCCATAGTAACAAAAATGGCATGGCATCTCTACAAAAGACACACAGATCAATATAAAAGACAAGAGGGTCCATGTATAAATCTACCCAATGCTAGCCACTTGACTTTTGACAAAGATATAAAGAATGAATATTGGGGAAAAAGGCAACCTATTAAATAAATGGTGCTACAAAAGTTTAATATCCTCGAGAAGAAGAAAAGTAGATCCTTTCTGATCCTGTACAAAAAAACATTACCTTAATATAAGTAACACCTGAAACCCAAATGATAAGGAAAAACACTTCAAGGTAAAGGCATAGGCAAGAACTTCCTGAACAGGACTCCAGTCTCTAGAAAACGATGCCAACGATTAACAAATGGAATGGCATGAAATTAAAAAGCATCTACATATCAAAGGAAATAACTGAGTGAAGAGACAGCCTAAAACATGGGGGGGAAATCTTTGTTAGATAGACATCAGACAGGAGATTAATATCTACAATGTACAAATAACTGTAAAAAATAATAAGAAATCAATCAACAAATAGACTAATAAAATGATCAGAAAGTTCTTAACTGATGATGTACAAATGGCCAATAAATGCACGAAAAATATTCAACATCAATAGACACCAGAGAAATCCAAATTACAACCACACTGAAATTTCCTGTTACTCCAATTGAAATAGCAGCTATTAAGAAAATAACTACAAATGCTTCTGAGGATGTGGACAAATGGGAACACTTTTGGATGAATGTAAACTAGTTTACCTAACTATGAAAATCAGGATGGAAGTTCCTCAAAACTCTAAGAATAGATCAAGCATATGACTTAGCTGTATTACTGCTGGGTATGATTCCAAGTCAAAACATCACAGGGATACTTAGGCATCAATGTATACTGTAGCACCATTCACCATATCTAAATTATTGAGCCAACCAAAAAATCCTTTAAGAAAATGTGGTATATATCACATACTTCTCTCATCTGGGATCCATGTGTGTGTGTGTGTGTGTGTGTGTGTGTGTGTGTGTGTTAATCATTTTTGCATATGTGACATATTGTCTAGGGGAACAAGGGAGACTAAGAGGAAGGATGAGAAATAGAGAAGACGGGTCTGGGGGTGAGTCTTGCTTGTCATCTTGACACACATAGGAAGAAGCAGCCTCAGTTGGAGGATTGCCTCACCTCAGCTGGACCTGTGAGTATTTGAGTGTTTGTCAGAGCATTTCATGATTGACGGAGAAAGCTCTGGGTCAATGTGGGCACTACCATCCTGTGCTCTATAAAGTAGGCGGCTAAAAGAGACCCCAAGAGCAAGCCAACTAGCAGTGCTCTTCCATGCTTCTGCTTTGAATTCCTCCCTTGACTTTCCCCAGAGAAGGACTATAACCTGTAGCCTGTAAGATAAAAGACACATTCCTTCCCTGGCTGGTTCTGATCACAGTACTTTATCACAGCAAACAAAAGTCAAACTTGGAGGAGTATAACAGAGATATGCTCAAAGTATATTATAGACCTTTGTATAGAAATATCCTTATATAACAAATACACAGTAAAAAAGTTAAATTTCACTGTCATCTATTAACATGCTCAATACAATTAGTCATACATATATTTTTTTCTACAAACAGATTTATTTCGTTAAAGGAAATAACACCAGGAAAAGTTCTGTTGTTGAGATAGGGTCTCCGGTGTTAAGAAAAGTTCTCATGCACGATCGTTTTAATGGGAATAACATTCATAGTTTTAATGGTGGGAAAGAGAAATTTCTAGTAGATAATGATTCAGTCATTACATTAAAAGCCCTTAAAAAGATATATTTTTAACAAGGGAAAATTGTACTGTGATGTTTAACAGGAGTATTGAGAAAGACACTAAGACACTGCATTTGTTTTATCAGCATAGAAATGAAATGATAAGAGGTAAATTATACCATTAAGACTATTTGCTTCCAACAGCTAAGTTAAAGGAAAAAATGGCTGAAGATCTTGAGATACTGCACCCAGGCCAATCAGCATGTGAAAGATTAAAATGCTACAACCACCACACATATTACTGTGGCCAAACAGGAGAACAGACAACATGAAGAGCTTAGGGAGAAGTTTAGGCAAGACAGAACAACAGGTCAGGCTCAACCTTGAGGCTTTCTAGCAGGCCTTACTTCCTGTTCCTCTCTGCTCCTGAACTGTAGGTGCAAGGTGAGGGGCAGGCCTCCTAGCACCATGCTTGTGGAGTGGGATGCCTCTGGAGGAGGGGCTGTAAGCCAAAAATAAACGCTCTCTCTCTGGCTACTTTTGTCATAGTATTTTTTAATCACAGCAGCAGAAAAGTCACAAAGGCAGCACCGGGTTTTGGCAGTTCTCTACAGGGTGGGCAGACCTACACCAGAGCATCTAGCAACACAGCCTCTTACTACTTACCCAGAGCAGCTGACAATTTGTATCCACACAAAAATCTATGAAGATGCTTCTGGAAGCTGTGTTTATGATGACCCAAACACAGAAGTCCAAGACATGTCCTTTACTTGGTGAATAAATAAGTATTGATATATGCAGATGTTGGACCACTCTTCAGTACTATCAGGGAATGGGCCGTCAAGTCATAGGAACACACAGGAACTTAAGTACATATCACTGCATTCAAGATGCAAGTCTGAACAAAGTATACACACTGTATTCCTAGCTCTAAGTATGGGATTCTTCCTCCATGTAGGGTGATTATGTGATTTTTTTTTAATGTGTGTGTATGTGGTGGACATCAGAGGTGAGCATCAGCTTTCTTCTGCAATTGCTTTCCAGCTTATATTTTTGGAAAGAGCCTCTCACTGAATCTTGAGCTCATTGATTGGGCTAGGCTGGCCACTAAACCCCAACAACTTGTCTGTTATATGTTTCTGGTCAGCCTAGCCCCAAGTCTGAACAGCTGCTTGGTCCCAAAGAATCACACAAAGGCTTCTATTAATTACAGGCTGATTGGTCTGAGGGCTCGGGCTTATGACTTGCTAAGTCTTATACTTTAAGCTACCCATATTTCTTATTTATGTTTAGCTACGTGGCTTGGTACCTTTTTGTTCAGTGTAGCATTCTTATCTCTCTACTTCTCACGGTCATCTATTCTCTGCTCTTCCACTTCCCAGAATTCTCCTAGTCTGCTAGTCCTGCCTATGCTTCCTACTGGCCAAACAGTACTTCATTAAACCAACAGGAGCGACAAATCTATACAGTGTACATATCATTACAGCAATTACAGATGTGTGTTAGTACTACAGCTTTTTCATGGGTGCTGGGATGCAAATTGGGGCCCTCAAGCTTGCACAGTACATCCTATTCTAAGTCATCACCCAAGTGCCAATTTTTAGCATCTTTCTGGGCTTCGGTTTCTGTCTGCATAGGAAATTTTGCCATACAAGGACTTACAGATGATCTAAGGAGCTGGAAGGAATAGACACTGTGAAAAGATCAGCAGTCACCAGAGGGGAGGAGGCAGGCTGACCAAATGAAGCACAGAGAATGTTCAGGGCAGCAAACTACCTTTTTTCATACTACAATGGTGTGTAACAACCTGGTAAGTTTGTCCAAGCTGTAGAACACACAGCAAGAGCAGTGAGCAAATCCTAGCCTTCGCTGACAATGAGGTATTGATGCAGGCTCACTCCAGCAGGAATAACAATAACAGAGAGGACCTCTAGCTTTAACCCATTTCCCATGGTGGGACTGGTCCCTAGATCCACACCTACTTGCAACCAGGTCTCCTTGCTCCAGCCATCACCATCAACCCAGGCTTTTCAACAAAACATCAAGAACTTCCTTTACACACCTTATTCTGATGCAAAAACAAAAACAAAACCCCTGGGGTCCTGCCAAAAGCCCTGCTGAGTGCCCCCCCCCCCCCGCACCCCCTCCCATGACCATTGTATCTCCAGCCTGAGGCCAGAGCAAATGGTGATGTTCTCCTTTGTCTGTGTCAGGCTATAGGCAGAGAGGAGACCTTGGACCTTCCTGCTCAATTTTATGGTGGTTCTATAACAGTTCTAAAAATAAATAATAAAGTCCGTTTAAACAGAAAGGTTTTCTCAAAATGGTAAGTCACGTTGATGGTTTTTAATTTTTTTTTGTTTCCTTAAGCTTCTTATGTTTCACTTATTTTATACAATGAGCTTATTTTCATAATATTTTTAAAAAAATAATTACTTGCCAAATACTGTCACTTAACACAATTATCGGGAAAAATAAAAACGGATTAGAGGGTTAAAGGGATCCACCACATTAAGTAGACAGGAATAACAGCTAAATAAACATTTTGACAAGCCATTTAACAGAGTCTGACAATTTGATTAGCAAATTTTACCAAGTAGTTAAATGTTCATTAAACAGGAATATTTTAATATAAGAGACAAAAGTAAAATGACCTAATATCTACTTGCTGCACTTTACACAATTTATCCTTGAAAGGATTGATGTTATTTCTGAGCTAGCATTTCATTTCCAGTTGTTAGTGCTGGGCTGGGGAGAAGGCTCAGTGGTAGAGTACTTGCTAGCCTGAGTGAGACCCTGGGGTCCAACCCCTGCACAGCCACCAAAACGAAACAAAACAGATGCTTAACTCTGAAATCAAGTGTGGCATTTCAGAGCTAAACATACATAAAGGTATTATTGCTATGCATATACAAAGAAGCATAAGCACTGATGTGTGGTATATATTTTAAATATGCTAATTATGTTGTCTATGCTCAACAGAGAAGAAAACTACACAAAATCGGTTTCTTAACAGAGGTAACTTCAGTTGGAAACAAGTCTAAAGAGAGGTCAGCCTTGATTCTTTAAACCCCCAAATCTACCATGGAATCCTGTAGTGCAGCACCCTGAGACACTCTCCGCCTCCCACCCCTACCCCCTGCCTATTCCAGGCACTGGAGACTTGGGCCCTGCTTGACCTCTTGCTTCTGGGGTAGTGCCTTTACCCTGTGACTGGTCCCTGTTTTCACCTCCACTCCCAGCCTAGTCCCTTTGCTCCCAACTTCCCATATTCTTCCACAAAGCAGCAAGAGCCGCCTTTATACCTCTTATTCTGATGTGGTCTGTGTGGTCACCAGATGTCTTTTCTTGAGACCCTGCATGCTGTGCTCACTTCTCTTATATCAAAGGTGCCCATTTCCATGGTGATCTCTAATATCATGGGTAAAGGGCAAGCCATATGCTGCCCCTGTGTCTGCTTTTTTGCCCCATCATGCTTAGCTCCATACAACATAATGTTAACTTACTTTCCATGCTGGTTAGCTATGCTGGGCCTCTTGAACCCATCACTAAGCACACAGTCAGTGAGGACAGGAAGTCTTGTCTGAAGAGAACCTGGTCTAGATGGATTCACAGCAGAATTAGTCTAGATTTTCAAGGAACTACAACCAAATACATCCCAAATTATTTTTTTTTTTAAATTAGAAACAGAAAGAACAGTGTCAAACTCATTCCTCAAAGACAGAATTATTTTAATGTCAATGGTAAAACACAAAATACATGAAACTACCTAGAGAGTGGAACTCACCATCCCAGGAAATATCACAGAAGAGAAGGAGGGAGTTAGTGCCTGAGCAAGGTGCTCACTGATGGTGTCTTCTAGACATGACAAGGATGTTAATCTCATGAAACATCAATAAATGGTCATCTAAACAGGACCTACATAATGCCACTGTAGATGGAGAAACAAAGAAGGGCAGTACTTACATAAGTACAGTACTGATGCATGAAATTCTCAGAGTAAAAAGAATTAAATAAAAAAGCAGTAACAGTGAAAGCCCACTATATAGAAGCACCCAGAGGAGAACACTGCCCACTATAAATACCAGAAGGTATTAAATGCCTTGAGGAACAAATAAATAATTCCTTCTCCAAAACCAGTCTCTCCTTTTCTAATCTTTTATTTGCCATTAAAGAAAATACAAAATTCAGAATGTCAGTAAGCAGCTAAGATAATGTCACATGACATAGAAAAAATACTTCAGGGCCAGCAAGCACAGTGAAAGCTGACCTTCAAGAGACCAGACTCAGCTAATAACAACCCTACTGTGTTCCCAGAGCTTTTGTTCAAGTCAGTTACAACAGGACTCCCTCTCCACAAGCAATCAGCAGCACTCAAGGCTACATCACAGAATTAAAGCTGGAGTAAAATCATTCTGTGTTTAAGCCTTTGGAAACAAGTGACATCTACCGCTGATGGCGGGGTCTCTTCGGAAGAGTTTGGAGGAAGAGCATAGTAACTGATGGCCCTCTCAGCTCCATAGCATAGCTTGTCAACCATAGCTGTACCCAAGAACCACCCTGAGAGCTTTGCAATGCTTGTCCCAGCAGAGCTCCTGATTCAATTAGTCTGGAATAAGAGCCACATTTTTAAAACATTTGTTAAATGACAACCAATGGCACTGAGGATATGGGGTGAGAAGGAATCCTTATACAATGCAGCTGGGGATGTGAACTAGGGTAACTAACATGCAAATCAGTATGGAGCTGACCAAATACATAAATTGAACTGAACTACATTATGATCTAGCTATCCTACATTGTATAGATAGCCAAGGCAACTTAAGTTAGTTCACCACAGAAATACGGGAACATCCCTCTTGACTACACCACTATCTCATAGCCAAGGTACAGTCAGCCTAGATGTCCAGATGAACAAATAAAGAAAAACGTGCATGCATGCACACACACACACACATACACACATACACACACACACACACACATACACACACATACACCACACTGGGAGAGAGAAAATTTAATTCATCTGTAAAAATCAATAAAATGGTGAGACCAACTTGGACTACATAAAACCCAATATACAAAATGAGACAACACTGGAGAGACAGTCATCCATAACAGGCATTGGCTGTTCTTCTAGAGGCCCCATGTTCACAAACCAGTCACAACTGTAACTCCAGGTCCAGAGCATCTGACTTTCTCTTCTGGTCTCTGAGGACACTAGGCACACATGTGGCACACATACTTACATGTAGGCAAATACCCATACATATAAAAATAATAGCATTTAAAAATATCAGAACATTAAAATCCATGCTATAGTCAATGAAGAAAATGCTTCTTTAAAATTTCACCCGCTCCTTTGTCACCCATAAACACTTCTTCAGCAATTGCTTTCGATACCATCTAGAAAGTACAAACCAGGTGAGAGGAAAAACTGGCTTGAAGCCTATGCCAATGAGCCCGAAGACAGTTTCAAAATGAGGACTTCAAATCTCAAGACGGAAAAGCACAGAACACCTGCAAGGAAAGGGGAAGTTCTTCAGAGTCGGATACCTAAGTCACACTCCAAAGAATAATATTTGAGAAACAACAGCCATGATTATTTCAACTTGGGCCAGACCAAGTGCATATGCCCAGGGACAGTAAAATCAACAGCTAGCCATCCACTTCAGTCTCAGGTTAGGAACAGAACATACACATACACACACACACACATACACACACACACACACACACACACACACACACACACACACACACACACACCAGAAACAAACAAACAACAAAACAGGAGAGGGGAATGGAGGGGAGGGGAGGAATGGGGGTCAAGACCAGCTCTTGATGATGTGGACATATTTAAGACAGCTAAGGTATATTGTATAGAATTAGAAGAGATGAGCACCAAGAATCTTCAGTGGCAGATGTCTAGAGACAGAATAAACATTCCACACACTCAATGACCCAGGCCAGAAGAGAAAAGAGAAAGTGAACGAGCAGCATAAACAGAGAAAGGTTTCCAGGAGTGCTGGACCAGTGAGTTTCGTCACCTTAACACAAGGAAGGGTCTCCTGGAAAGAGGGAATCTCAACTGCGAAAACGCTTCTCTCAGATTGGCCTTTAGGCAAGTCTGGGGCCTTTTCTGATCCATGACTGATGTGGGAGGCCATAGTCCACTGTGGGCCGTATCACCCCTGAGCAGGTGGACATGGAATGTATAAGAAAGCAGGCTGGGCAAGCCACAGGGAGCAATCCAGTCAGCCATGCTTCTCCTTGGTCTCTGCTTGAGTTCCTGATTCCAGGTTCCTGCCATGAGGTTCCACCCTGACGCCCCTTCACTATGGAAGGTAAGATGTAAGGCATCAGGTGAAATACTTTCCTCCCATGTTGCTTTTGGTCTGGTCCTGGTTTTTACTACAGCAACTGAAACCAAACGTTCACAACTGTTAGCAGGGGTCAAGGGAGGAGACTCAGTCATGGCCACTGACTGAAGCGATGGGAAGCCATTAGTAAATTATGGCTGAGGAAACTGGGATGACAGGAAGAAGGATGTGGGTTAAGAATGGAGTAACAGGGTGGGAGTATGGCTCAGTGGTGGAATAATTTGCTTGAGTACTGCATCTCACCAGCCCTAGGAAAGGAGGGAGAGAAAGGGGAGAAAAGAAGAAAGGAAGCAAGGGAGGGACAGTGGAAATTAAAACATAACAGTAACAACAGGCCTGTATTTTATTTTACACTTTTATTTTATCAGACAAGGTCTCACTCTATAGCCTTGGCTGGTCGGAAGTTTACTCTGTAGTCCAGGCTGGTTTACAATTCATAGAAAGCCACCTGCCTCTGCCTCCTGAGTGCCTGGGTTTAAGTCTTGCACCACCACACGTGGCCCAGAAAACATGACTGAGTAACAGCAGTCCTGCACCGTAAGTATTTTATTTCTTCAGCGACTTCCCATTTCCTTTTAAATAGAAGTTCAAAAGGGACAAAAAAAACTTAATGAGCAAACTTTTATTCTGCTTCTTATTGTACTAGAAAAAATATAGGCAAATAGGAGGTGATAAATAAATTAGCTGAATGGGTAGGCTGGCCTTTCTCAAAAATGTTTTTTATGATAAGCCCATTTCCTTCATGGTCCATCTTTCCCCCATTATTTTATTTGTACATGAAGTGTAATGCATTCCCAAGGAAAATCCTGTGTGGTCCCACAAGCTCTTAGAGGTTGAGGTGGACTTTGAGGCACCTGAATCCCAGGATCCAGGGCAAACGCAAACACACCTAGAGCGCCATGATGCAACCTGAATATGCTGCTTTCTATTTTCCTAATATTATGAAATAACTGGGACTTAAAAAAATAAAACAATTCATGATGTATCATGTGCCACATTACTTTAACTGTACAATACTGAGCTGTACCACAATCACCATCTAATTTCATCTCTGCAGCAAGGACTTCATGTGCGTTGTATAATATTATTTTAAAGTGTGTTTTATATTTGTTTATGCTGTAGAACATTTGTGTAATGATGCATTCTTTTAAGTTTGTAAAGTTGTGTTACTGTGCCTATATAATACATTTGATTGGTCTAATAGAGAGCTGAACAGCCAATAGCAAAGCAGGAGGAAGAAAAGGCGGGGCTGGCAAACAAAGGAGAAACGGGAGGAAAACAGACAATGAGGGGCTAGAAAAAGAGAAGGGGATTCCAGAAGCCAGCTGCCCAGCTGCACAGCCAGCCACATAGTCAGAAGTAAAGAAAGGTATATAGGAAGATAGAAGCCCAGAGGCAAAAACCAAATGGAATAATTTTTTAAAAGTTGGCTAGAAATAAATCAAGGCATTCATAAGAAAGAATGATCCTCTGTGTGCATTTACATGGGAGCTGGGTGGCGGGATCCTTAAGAGTAGAGAGTAAGAAAACAACCAACCGGGGCTGGAGAGATGGCTCAGTGGTTAAGAGCACCGTCTGCTCTTCCAGAGGACCCGGGTTCGATTCCCAGCACCCACATGGCAGCTAACAACTGTCTGTAGTTCCAGTTCCAGGCAAAACACCAAGGCAAATAAATAAATAAAGTTTAAAAAAAAAAAAAAAAGAAAACAACCAACCACACCAGAGTGACCTCAAGTCCCAGATGCCCTCTGCAGCTTCTGATCTGCTCTCCACACACCTTGCTCAGCTTTCCAGTTACCTGCAGTTGTCTGCTCTGGACCTTTAATAGATACAGAATTATTCCATAGTCCACAAGTCTGTCTTCTTCAGCTAAACATGTTTCTAAGGTTCTTTCAAGTTATAATCTGTAACAGGGCTTTGCTCATTATTGTTGCCATGTAATATTCAAGTATGAACTATGCTATATTTTGTTTGTTCATTCATCGGCAGGCAATTGGTTTAATGCTTTTTTTTTTTCTTCAGAAAAATTTTCCCACTGCGGGAGGTGGGTAGGGGCACACACAAGGCCCCAGGCACACTAGCCTAGTGCTCAATCATTGGTTTACATCCTAGTAATAATCTTATAGTTTGATGAATAATGCTGCTAGAACATTTGTGAACAGATTTCTGCATAGATGTTTTCATTTTTTTATGCATATCTATGAATAGAACTCCCAGGTCACATGGTGTCTTTTTCTTAGTTATTTTGAAAGTCTATAGCATTTTTTTTATAAAATGCCTGTTAATGAACAACATATGGGGGCTCTCTCTCTCTTTCTCAAACACACACACACACACACACTACAATTGCTTTTGCTTAACCCAAGTTCCAAAGGTACCAAAGGTACATACCAATGTTTTTCTCTAAGAGTGTTAATCTTAAGTACAGTGGATTCTGGGTTCATTTGTGTGTGTGTGTTGGTTGAGGGCTGGGGTCCAAACTGCCTGGACCTATGCATATTCATTTGCACAGCATGATGCACAGAACACTATTCTCTTCCTCAACTTACTGCTTTAGAGGACCAGCTGGCTGCGAGTGTGAAGGCTGCTTCCTACCTCACTGTTCCTTGCCTTTCTTTACAGCATCAGCAGGGTGACCTGGGAGCTGCCTCTTAGACACGAGCTTGAAACCACAGGATTTGAGCCCTCCAATGTTGAGCTCTCCCCCAAATCATTCAGGGTTGCCTTTGTTTGTTTCCTTATGTATTTGAGGGGACAGAGATCCCTGGAGTTGCTACATAAGCGTCAAAATCAGCTGGAATTTTGATATGAATTATGTTCAACATGTAGAGTACCGCATTTGACCAAAATGTCTTTCAATACACCATCATGCTGTGTCTACCTGTGTACTTAGATGCCCACTTACTACTATTCACAGTATTTTCTGATCTTCACTGTATCACTCTTATACTGTATGAGTTTTATTACAAAGGATGTCTCTCTCTAAATATCACTGTTAATGTGTTTATTTCCTTAGCTAAATTTGTGGACGGTTACTGTACTCACTGGGTTTGACAGGATCCAATCATTACTGCTGACTGAAATGACTCACGTTTGAAATATTAGGAATGTTGCAAACAAAATAATCCAATTCTTCCAAAAAGCTCTGCCACAACCCTGTGTCATAGTGAATACTTCTTACTCCTTCTTTTTCCCTGGGGCTGATAAATTTTTAAGAACATTGTAATTACATGAAATTTAAATATTTTGTGTTAATACTCATTTGCCATTTGCAGAGGAGGACAAGATTGAAGCAAGCATACCAATACATCATGTAATTTTAATTAAAAGAAATCCAAAACATTAGATGTAACAATGGCAGCATTATGTAGTCAGCTATGCTGAATATAGTGTTTGATATTAATTATTGCACCATCTATCTAGGTAGTTTCAAGTATATGAAGAATAAAATATTTTACAAACACTTCATTAAGCCTTGCTACATCAGGATGATTTGACTGATCCATGATGAACATCTTTATTCAGCTTTACAGGCAGGAAAAGTATGCTGAGGAACAAGTGAATAGCTTCCTCAAGGTCATCCAAAAAGTTAAAACATGGAGCTGTTTCTAGCAAGGACCCTTACATTTGTCAGAAATACAGGTGCATACTTACAAATACAGTTCAAAAAAATGCACATAAGCCCAAATTTTACACTTAATCAGAATGCTATTACCATTAAATCATCTTTTGAAAGATGTTATAAGATTGACTGAATAACAAAATGAACGTCTAGGTTCTCCAAAGCAAGCCCCAATTCATGATCTTTTCAGACCTGACTTGTCACCATATGACTTCATTTAATATAACTAATTAAAGCCCAATTATATGATGACCACCATTAGTAATAGACACCAAATGGCAAAGACTTTAGGGGGCAAAAAATTTTCTGTGAAAGAGGTTGCCTGCCACTCTCATAGTAAACATACAAATTTACATGAATAAACGCCTCAGACCTGTGAAGGTAAAACAATACATGGGAATAAAGATAATAATTTAGTGGCTTCAAAATACTTCGAACACCCCAGTATTTACACACCAACAGAAAGTGGTGTGAATCTTGGGGGAGGTGCAAAGCAAAAAGGATTTATCAAACTGTCTTCTGTTACTTTTGAGAGCATATGATAGTTCCCAATAACTGCAAAATTCAAATGACTGATACTATTTTAACATGAAGAAAAGGAGCCTGAAATGATGATGGGTCATGTCTATAAATCCCATTCAGGATCCTGAGGCAGAAGGATAGCTAGGAGTTTGAGGCCAGCCTGGGCTACAATGTAAGACCCTATCAAACAAACAAACAATCAAAAAAAGGAAGGGGAAGAGAACGAGGCAGAAGAGGAAAAGGGAGAGAAAATGAGAAAGAGAGAGAAGGGGGGGAGACAGGAAGAGGAGAGAAAAAATGGATCAGGACTACTTACTTCAGTAGCCAGAAGGATCATAGAAGAAGTTAATGAACTAATCATCTAGAAAAACACACCTATGGATCTGCTGGAATACTTCAGAAAAACAAATGCCTCCCAGACAACCTGCACTGATAGCTCAGCTACTCACTCTCCCATTGCAGTAATACATGAAGACCTCAGATTACCACTAGAAACACACACACACACACACACACACACACACACAATGTTTCTGGGTCACCAAAATAAGATGTCAAAAAAATCTAGACATGAAAGTACAAGATTGTCTTTTGGGCTGTCACTCAGAACTAATTGTTCCCAATCAGGACATTTCCTGATTGGCTAACCCACAGTAAATTGGCTGTGGCAGAGGAGGAAAAGGAAAGGGGTAATCAGGTTCACCAGCAAAGCAGGAGACAGAGGAGCCTTCTCTAGGGTGTCCTATCTCCTTGGGAGACTTCCTGAACTGGATCCCTAAGGATACAACCACCAGCTGCTTGCCACCATCTAAAGATGATCCAGCTATGCACTCTAAGTTATTATGCCCTACACACTCATCAGACTTTAAATTAGCTCTTTAGACAGTGGATCTGCATTCTAAACACTTGTCTACAATCCACAGTCATTAAAGGGTACACACCTCCACAAAGAAGTTGTGAATATAAGCATTAATTAAAAGACAGGGAAAGCGAAGAATATGGAAGACAGACATATTAAATACACCATTATATTTTTCAATGACCTGAAAAAGGATGAATTGCCTACATGATAGAACAGAATGTTAACAAAAAGTTAAGAACTCTTAAAAATTAACCTGATATCAAAGGGGAAGAAATTTAAGATAAATAAATAAAATTATTGTACAAAAAAAGTTGAGCAAAAAGCCAAAGAAGCAAAAAAAAAAAAAAAAAAAAATTTGAAGTGGGGAGGAGCTAAGAAGCAGGTGTCCAGTTCAGAAAGAGAAACAAGAAAAGAGGTGGGGGGAGGGGTTCCAGAAGGAAATAGAACATCGTCACCAATAGAGAACATCAGTAGCAACAATTCTAGAAACCTTTCAAATAATGCAGAAGATGGATTTGGACATTCAAATGACACAACCAGCGCCTATCACTAAGACATCCCAAAACATTTGGAGAAAAGACATTCTAATAAGCCAAAGAAAACCACAAGATCATATAAAAATAGGAGGAATAGTTTTTAACAGCTCAACAGCAGCTATAGGAAAGGCTGACAGAGTACCTTGAAACTAGCCAACCCACTATTTCCCAGGAATTCTCTAGTCAATTTGAGAATAAGGGTAGAAATGCTTAGATTTTTAGATACCATCTATTAAAAAATGTCCTTTTCTGAACGATTTTTATCTAAGCAGATACTTCAGGACATGTTAAGCACACAACACAATAATCCAAGAAGAGGAAAAGAACTGAGAGCCGGTGTGTAGAGGTGTACACAAGGAACAGAACATGGACCTGGTGAAGAGAACTGCTAGGATCACAGCTATTTATCACACATGGAAGAAATACCCTAATTTCCAGGCATGTGACTCAGGAGACTGATGCTTTAGGATCTGTCACATAAAGATCCCTCCTCCGTGGTGCTTCATCACTTTTTATCATGTAGACACACATGGGAGGCTAGCACAGACTGTACTCAGTTGTCCCAGCCATCACAGTTCCTAAGTTCCATGCAGTTCCTGTAAACATCAATTCCTAAATACACAGCCCATCCCGTTTTGCTTTGTTGAGAGATGCTGTATCCCTGTATCGTTGGCTAGCCTGTGTCTTTCTGCAGGCTTCCTCCCCTCTGCCTCTGAATGTGCTATCACTGCCAGCTCCCAGCTCCAGCCTGATGGCTTTTCAACTTCAGACATTGCCATCACCCACACTGTAGCAAATGGTACAGGAACTTGCAGAGATAAGAGAGAAGTGCTCATCCATTTGAAAGGTATTCATGACAGATGTTCTGTCTACATTTGCCCTGTTCTTTCCAGAACTCATTCAGGATCTTACCCAGCTTCCCACACGGGCCTTTATTAAATTCCAAGCAGAAAGGAGCCAAGCCATGATGCAAGCCCAATTTCTCCTTCCATAGGAACCTGCAGTAGCCATCCAGGCCTCCCTTTACAAAGGTACATGCTACAAATTTTTAATTTTCTTGGGTTTCCTTTCCTTTTGGTTTCCAAGCAATTATAAACTAAGATATACAGATAAAAATTTTGTAAAACCTGCAAGAAAGCAAGGAGATACCTGTGGGGTAAAGGGAGGTGAAGGTTGGAGAGAGGCACAGAGATTCCTTCCCCAAAGGGCAAAGCTGTACCCAGCCAGTACAGTCTGTTACTGGACTTTACACTGTAGTATATCATATATGCTTCTCTACATTATATTCATCTTACCATTTGAAAATATGAATGCAAAACAACAACAAGTAACCAAAAACACCTTAATAATCAAGAAACAGCTGTAGTTAAATCATTTTAGTCAAGAAGCTCATACCTAAAAAGGTATTTGTGCATGCTAATGTAGAATGAATGACTGTTAACTGTTGGAGTAAATCAATACATCAATATAGAGAGACACCCGTCATCAAGAAACTATTCAATGCTGAAATAGGTTGAACCCTGGCTATTTCATAACAAAAAGTTGTAGAAAAGAAATACTTCATATAAAATGTTATTTTTGTACAATATGCAATATCAGATTCAAAAACACTGAACAGAACATTAAAATTTTAATTAAGCCCTACACTTACACATAATTCATATCAATTAACCAATAAAAGTTGGCTCTAGATCAATGGTATTAATTCCACACTGGATGTTTGGCTGCCCCTATGGCTGCTAGGTCTCCTAACCTACAATGCTCAGGAAAGAAGGGCCTTTGCAGAGAGGAGGTGTGTGGGAGATAACCACAGGGGATCTACTCAGAGGAAATCAGAGACAAAAGCATGGAGAGAGGAAGATTTTCGAAGCCAACCAATGCAAAGAGCTCAAGGAGGGAAGGATAGTAATCCCCAGCAGCTACTGCTTTGTAACAGTAATCAAGAGGAAGATGGGGGCCCATTGTCACACAATGACCAAATACTACATTAGACACTAGCATGCACTGTTTCATTCAGATTTCCAGTGTTGTGATACAAGAGGTACCATTTTGTCTCAGTTTATGATGAGAGACCACATCTCAATAAGGACAGGGGAAAATAAAACCAGTTATAGAAGATGAGATGGCTAAGTCAGCAAAGCAGTCCCTGGGCAACCCAGAGGGCTAAAGGCTGACCCTTAAAACATTTGTAAAAAATTCAAAAGCTTGCTTGTCATGTCAGCATTGAGAGATTGAGGCAGGAGGATTCCAGAATGCTGGCCAATAAGTGAGTTCTAGACAAAGTAAACGATCCTGTTTCAAACACAGAGGAAAACTCCAACAGTGATGAAAAGGTGGATGGCATCCTAAGGAGCATCACCCGATACTGGCTTCCATCTTCCACACACATATGTACACAAACACATTTCTGGAAGGCTAGAGGAGAAAGAATACAGCTAAGTGTTCAAATACCAAGTGACATAAATCTATGACGACACACTTGTACATTATAAATGCTTTATCTCTAAAGAATTATGTCTTCAGAGAATAGAACACTCATTTTAAAAATTATGTTTTACAAGGCAGGCCATGACATTTTTGTTTTGTTTTGTTTTGTTTGTTTGTTTGTTTGTGTTTGTTTGTTTTTTCACTCCAAAGCCCACAGAGATAAGAAATTAGTCTTACAAATTCCAAACTAGTTATAAGACTAAGGTTGACATCAAACTACATGTTGACCAAGTCAGCCCACTGTTTTAAATGACCAACTTTTGAAGGGCTAGTTTCTGTAAAACAATTTTGATCAATACTAGCTAGATGGCTGGACTGTCAGCATGGATAGAGTTGTCTGCATGATAAGGTCACTGCATCTGTCATTGGGAGACTTTGGAAAAAGTGTCACAGGCAAGATCCCTGTAACCTAGTCACCCATATATCTGAAAAGTTCATCTAGGATTGAGATGTGGAACTAGGGGATTAGATGAGGTTACAGCGTGTGACAGTGTGTGTCTGTCAAATTACTGTTTGCATTTTTATGTATAGAGAAAAGAAAGAAATGGAATCCAAAGCTGTCCGCATCCTTAAAAGCATTTACTGAAAGCATTACTAAAGGGTTTACTAAGGTATATGATTGTATTCTTTCATCTTTAAACCACTTTTGCTCCATTTTATTACAAACAATATAATCTTAACAGGCAGCATGCTGTGTCTGCTATCAGGAAGGATATTACCATAATTAAATGTTATTTCTGTGAGGAGGTGTGTGTTACAGGTTGAGACAAGATCATATATGGTATTACATTGCAATCTGCAAAAGCGTTTCGCTCCTGCTGCTTTGGAAAGCCACTCCAGAATGGCAATGATTGGGAAGCCACAGAACCCTCATAATAAAGGTGCAATGGTGTCAGCAGCAGAGAACTATAAACATCATCTATCAAAAAAGGAGGAAATGTGAAAAAGAGCCAGTATTTTGACATTTGTCACAACTACTGTGCTTGTCTCACAAATCTACATTATCCGTCCCCTATGCACATTCTATGTCCTGCAGGAGGGAGACCTGCCTTCAGGACAAACCATTTTAAAAACATGCAACCACTACTTTGGTGTAGGGGTGCCCATTCTTGTAGGAACATTTTCTTGAATCTCTTTTTTGTTAAGTGATGGGTGAAAATGAAGCCTTCACAAATCAGCAAGCTCTGTCTTTAACAAGCCTTCCTGCCCAGAACCACTGTAACTGTCACATGCTTTGCTACGAACAATGTTTTCATTGGAAAAGTGACATGACCAACTGTAAGAATGGTTTAATTAGTCTGTACTGGGAATGTGAGTGGATAGAAAGAAGCACAAACGGAGGAGGACTCGGGACTGTTTGCCTGCTTCACAGCCACAGTTAAATCAGGTGACCTGTGAGGAGGCAGCTGTATGCACTACTAACCTAGCTGTGGGAGGTAAAGGATTTCATCTGCAAGCCTGGAGGAGAAATTAGGCAGAGTTAGCTTGAATTTGTATACATTCACTAAACTAAATGGATTAACCAATGGTCCATTCTGTATACTTTCAGAACTTAACAAATGAAACCCTGTTGAGAAGTAAAAGCATAGAACAGAGACATTCCAGGTAAAACAGAAATTTGATGTGAAAACTCATTGTGAATTTTGGTGTCAGCCAATAGATTATACTTGATCTAAATCCAGACTATTAGACGGACTCCTTCATATGAATTCTATTTGTAATTCATTTGTTTGTTCAAGATAAACAGCATGATGCACCTGATAATTTACAATTGGAAAATAACAAGATGAAATACAAACAGTCTCTCTCCATAGGGCTAAAGTAAAATGGAGCTTGTCATCCAAGGCTGTGAAAAGGGACACTTCTTCCGGAACAAGCTACTTAAGCTTTGCTATGGTCATGCCTCACATAAAGCTGCGTAACTGACATGTCTATAGTGAAAAGTTTCTGAGCACAGGATGATCAGCATTTAACTCAAAATCAAATGTACAATGAATCCAAGATGACTCTGGCAATGACCCTCCATATAGTACACATAGTCCTTGCCCGAACACACGTGTGCACTTTGTGGCATGCAGGCATGTTTGTTACATGCTCAATGAGTACTTCCTAAATACCTCAGCTTCGTCAGCAACAACTGTTGCTGAACAGGATTTTTACTGTCCACACAATGTTTCCGCTCTTATAGGCAAATAATAGTTAACCACAGAAAACAAAGAGACCTTTAATATTTTCCTATCATCCTCAGCACATCAGTATCTTTGAGTTAAATTGTGTTAGAATGCCTAATTTAAAAAGATCTGCTTTTTGCACTACTTATGTGGGTTTCATTAAAAAAAAAAAAATTACTAAATGGGTTTTGCTTGTGATTAGACTATATTTCCCAACATTTAAAAAAAGATTTATTTTCTATCTTTAATTACTGGGGGTGGTGTTAAGGTGACTAAGAAGGCCAGAAGCTTCTGATTCCCTAGAGCTGAAGTCACAAGAGGTCACTGTTAGCCAGAATGGGCTCTTAACCATTGAACCTTCCCTTCAGTCCCTCCAACAATTTTAAAAACAGCGATAAACATAATCTTGCTATTTTGTGCTAGGTATTTATGCAAAGCAACACTCTCAGCATTGATTATTGTTGAAAATAAAAATATCTACCAACTCAGAAAACATTAACATTGCTCTGTATCCTGCAGTATCAATACTTCAGCAAGATTTAATTAACACTTTCCATAAAAATGAACAGGTGTGTCCATCTCATTGATATGCAAATTTGCTGTCCTCTTTAGTAAGCGGTGGATGTTTGCATGTGTTTGGTGTGTAATATTTAAATGTATACGGGTATTCAGGCAAGTACGTGAAGGTGCATGCACATATGCATGTGAGAACATGGAGGCCACAGGGGATTATGAGGTATCTACCTCAAAAGCTCCTAAGCATTGGGCTTGGCCTGCTCACTTCAGGGAAATGCTTATCACACAGCTTTATTTTACTTTCATGTTCTTATTTGATTTTACAGTGACAGAGTATTGAGAAAATATGACAAATATGTTCCGGTTATATATAAAATTATTCTGTAATTGGTGAAGTGAATTTTTGAAAATTGTAGATAAGTAGATCTAGGCTAGAATTTGATGCTAACTCCAGAGATAGAGGTATATTATATTCCTGGCTTGAACACTGTACAAGTGTACCCAGGCAGGGAGGGCCAAGGGCAGATCCCTGTCTCTCATCTGTAGTGCATGTATGGAGAAGGCTAGACAGGGAACAAACACAGAAAAGATATAGGAGCTCCAAAGTAGAGTAATTAGTGATGGCAGTACACATAACATCAGCATGCTTATTTCTAAAAGACTCACACTATAAAGTTATTACCATTTGAAAATCATTAACGGTCTCAAGGACAGCAACAAAAAGTAGACTTCATTGAGTTGACAGTTCTGAGGGCCTGTCACAATATGTGACCTATGAGGATGTGCATGTTATGAACAGAACTGAGGGGACAGGTACATTTCGTCTACCAGACACATATTGAGGTATCCATCATCATCCAGAGCAGCGATGAGTAAAAGCATGGCACATCAGAAGACAGAAGGCAGACAAGAGAGGATGCTAGGTCATGCCCTATAGGAGGAGATAAGGGTATCATAGAAGTCAGGAGGGTGGTCCAAGCTTCAGACAAACCGGAAGACTAAGAAATGTGCCACAGTTAGAGAAGACTCAATGTCGCTTTACTGCAGATGGTGTTTAACAATTATAATCCATGAAGTAGGAGGCGATTCAAATAGCTAGACTATGCAGACACTCCCAATTTAAATACAATGGTAAAATGATAAACATTCTGGGGATTTCCCAGCATGTCCTCTATCTTTTTAAATAGGCTATAGATACAATTCTTGGAGGCTAAAAGGCTAACGGTCCGAGTACATGCATGAAACAGACAGAGTAGATATATAGATACTGAAGCGGTAGAGAAACTAGCAACTTGACTCAGTTGTCTCATCAGCGTTTACACATGTGACATCATGGTATGGGAACATGTATGAAACTATAATTTGTGGAAAAATAAAAATGCATAATTAACTTTTCAAAAATTAGTATTTTTATGTGGCCTTGACACCCTTCCAAGTTGGTTTTCTCCACTTGGAACTACTTATCACCACTCTAAACATATCTAACAAGATGACCAACTATTTGTCTCTGTCCCATCCATCCCCTCTAAACAGCTATCTTTACTCTGGACTAAAAGACAATAAAGTACAACAAATCTTATTAAAACTCTATAGACAGGAAAAATGCTTGTTGAAGATACAGATGCATAAAAGGATTCCTGTGCAGAAACTGAGGCAGCATTTATCAATTTTATGAAAGGTATTTGGGGTTAGAAACAGGGAGGAAAGACATGTTTGTTTTCCTCTAAATTCCCAACTCCAATAAAACAGAGAAAAACAAATATAATACATATTACTATAAGAAAATCTTCTGACATCCCCAAGAGGAACACAGGACGGGACTGTTTGGATGAACAGCCCACATGAGAACTTACTCTTCCATATACTCCAATTTTATGGGACCAATCAAACATAGGATGGCATATAGGTGGCTTGAATTGATATTTCCAATTCAAACTGGAAGGCTGGAGGAAGAATTTGTAATGAAAGTCTGCTGCCAATTCAATCTGGCCATTCGACATAGAAACACACTCAGACTGGTTCTGCTAACGCAAATCCAATGTTCCGTGTGGCACAGGGGCTGGGCCATAAGTTAGATGGAATGATCAAATGCAGCATTTGTTAGCAAACACAGGAATGATTCTTTATCCTTGCAGGAGAGAAATTGAATCTGAAAAGCCTAGCACTGCAAAAACCCTGACTCATGAAGATAACATCTGGAAAATTCTTTCTATGATTTTCTTTTCCTTTACTTCAGAAAAGTTAAAATCACCAATTATCACTGTGGATACTTTCTTGTAATTACATGTAAGTTCAATTTTTAAAAAGTTCTTAAGTGAAAACAGTCAAGAGTAGTATTAGTATATTAGTGTGGGAAATGTGTGTGTGTGTGTGTGTGTGTGTGTGTGTGTGTGTGTGTGTGTTGGGGAGGAGGATGCACATGCATGTGAAGGCAAAAACTACTGGCCTGGAAATTACCAACTAGGTGAATCTGGATCCAGAGGTCCAGTATCTGCCTTTCTAGAGCTGAGATTACAAGTGTGCACCACTATTCCCAGCTCTAATTTTTACATGAATTCTGGGGATCAAATGTATTTATGCTTGTTTTTACCAACAGAGCAATTCCACGTCACCTAGAGTAACATTGTCCTTTTTCTTTTTTGAGAACAAAATTCATAAGGATCCTTTAAAAACATTATGAATGCTCAGGGGCCTAATGACATGCATGTAATATTTCCATCTAGGTTTTCATGTATATGAATAAATATACATGTGAATTGTGCTCAGCTGTACATGCAGGAGCATACATATATGTGTACATAACATGTATCAATCAAAAAACAACTTTGGCTTTCCCAAGAACACTGTCAATAGGACAAAACGACAGCCTACAGAATGGGAAAAGATTTTCACCAACCCTACAAGTGATAGAGGACTGATCTCTAAGATATATAAAGAGCTCAAGAATCTAGAGCCCAAAACCTTGAATAACCCAATCAAAAAATGGGGTAAAGATCTAAAAAGGGAATTCTCAGCAGAGGAACTATGAATGGCTGAAAGGCACCTGAAAAAGTGCTCATCATCTTTAGCCATCAGAGAAATGCAAATCAAAACAACTTTGAGATACCACCTAACACCTGTTAGATTGGCTAAGATAAAAGACACAGATGACAGCCTATGTTGGAGAGGATGCGGAGCAAGGGGAACACTCCTCCATTGTTGGTGGGAGTGTAAGCTTGTTCAGTCACTTTGGAATGCAATATGGAGGTTTCTCAGAAAATTGAGAATCAATCTCCCCAAGGACCCAGCAATACCACTTCTGGGTGTATACCCTAAAGAGGCACATTCACACTCCAAAGGTATTAGCTCAGCTATGTTCATAGCAGAATTATTCGTAATAGCAAGAACCTGGAAACAACCCAGATGTCCCTCAACTGAAGAATGGATTAACAAACTGTGGTACATCTACACAATGGAATACTACTCAGCAGTAAGAAAAAATGATATCCTAAAATTCGCAAGCAAATGGATGGATTTGGAGAATATCCTCCTGAGCGAGGTATCACAAACTCAGAAAGATAAGCAGGGGATGTACTCACTCATTAGTGGTCTCTAAACAAACAAACAAGAAAAAAAGCCAAGCATGCCCAAGCTGCAAACCACAACCACTGAACAGCTTGGGATCAGAAACACCCTGGACTGACCCTTCAAACCCCAGTCCAACTATAGGAACACCTGACTCACCCTTGAGGGAGGGGGGACAAAACTGGATTTGCCAGGAGTGGAGACTGATCTAAGCATTATTGAGTCAGTGGGACCATAGGACTGTCTGCTCCCTGCCCAGGGAGGGGATGGGGAGTTGTGGAGAAGAAAAAATGACCTGATGTGGCGGGAAGGGGAAGGGACCTTGAATAAGGATATACAGGGATGAAAAAAAAATTCAGAGGCAAAGCTGAACACAAAGTAAATATATGTGTAGTAATCTTATTTGCATTATCACTCTTGATAAGTCATGCTTATGATTTTTATCTTCTTCATAGTTATTGTTAACTTATCAGCATTTTACATTCATTTTAATGTTTTTCTTGATAAATACAAAATAAATAAAGAAGAAGGAAAAAAAAAAAGCAACTTTGGCTTTCATCTCTCAGCTTCTGTCCACCTTGATCTTCAGACAGAGTCTGGTATTGACCTGAAGTTTATCAATTAGGTTAGCCTGGCTGTACAGAGAACCCCAAGGGTTCTGATGTCTCTGCTTTCCCTATGCTGGGATTAGAGACATTGCATCATCATGCCCAGTTTATTTACCTGGAGTCTGGGGTTAAACTCAGGTCCTTACTCAGCAAGCATTTCTACTGGCTGGGACATTTTCCCAGCTCCCAAACTAAATTTGAACACAGAAAAACATCCAGGATGGACTGAAAAATGATGGGTAAGTGGTTACATGAACTAACCCATGCCATCTTTGAACTATGCACAGATGTCAGCTGCTTATTATTACATCTTAGTTCAATGCTGTTTGCTTGGCTCAACTTTAAACACAAAAAGTACAGTCAACTAAAGATCAAATTAAGTCTCAGGTCCAATCCAGAAAAGCCAACTAAACAGCTACATTTTTCCTCTGGCCATTACTGTCAAGGAGTTAGGACTTTGCTTTATAATTAGTCTTAATAAGATGTCAGGATGTTATGTAACAAACACAACATCAGTCAGCCAGAGAGCAACTGGGCTCTTGTTATGAGTGAACTTGGCCATCCAGGCTCCAATATGCTATATGTGGGAGAAGAAACTCCATTGCCATCCACATGCTATTCCTGCAAGGTCATCCATTTCAGAAACATCTATCAGGCACCAGCTTCTTAACTAGAGACATTATTCTCAAATGCATGGGCCTGACTGCACAGGGAACAACCTCCTTGGACAAGAGAGGTCAAGGTGAACAGAGAGTACTTTTGGAAAAACTCAGGACTTAAAATAAACATTGATTAGAGTTCCTTATTGCTTTGTATTTCTAAAAAAAAAAATTAGCAGTGATAGGAAATTTAATTTCTTATCCTGTCAAATGTCCAGGTGGTATCTCACTTTGAGAATAAAATCAACACCTAGAGTTTATTATCCAGAGACCAATCTGAAGTCTCTGTCACTTGGAACAAAAAGGTAGCATGATCTCTAGGGTAGAGAGTAGGAAACACCTGTGTTTCATTTAAATAGTTGCAATCGCTGAATCAACTAAAAAGTGGTCCATGAGATACCATTGTCAACACTAATTACTATTTTTTTAATTCTTAATTTAAATTCTGTTCTAGATTAGGAAATCTTTAAATGGTGACTTTACACTTTGATTACATAATCATTGGCATATGAGGAAAGTATTTGGCTTGCAGTCAACATTGAATTTATCACCCAATGCATTTTAAAATGCTGTAGCACTTGAAGTTATGTTCAGTAAAGAGACAATATCTAAAGTTTTACCTCAGCTGAGAATGTATGTGCTGCCTTAATTAGAAATACTTCAGGAGAGAGATGGCTATATGTTTATTTCCTGTTCTAAGTACATCTAATCAAGCAAAACTAGGCAATTCTATAGAAGTTAAGACTGCTCTCACAATGGTTTATGAATAAGGAGAAAAGAAATGCCTTAATCTTTCACTCACTTTATAGGCAGCAGTGTATTTCTGTACCATATACCATAAAACAGTGGCAATTGCATTGTTAAAGGCTCTAACCCAGTGGGGCTCACACGTAGTTGTTGCAGGGAAACCCATTTGGGAACTGTACAATAACAAAGCCTGAGCCCCACTGGAGGCTGGGAGAAGGGAAGCAGAATGTATGTCAGTGATCTTAAAAGCTCCCCAGGTGATTCCAACATTGAGACAGAACAGCTGCACTTAGTCAAAGATGGGCAAGTCTAGATACCATGCAGAATTACAGCTTTTGCACTACTTCAGATTGTGATATTCTGACAAGGACATATTTTTGACCTCCCTATGTACAACATCTTCATACAGTGCCAACAGGGAAAATGTGAATTAAAGCCAAATTAGCTTCCTAGGCCTTGATGCCTTGCTTGTGTAAACTGAGGCTCCATAGCATATTGCCACAGCTCTATTTCACAGGTAAATCAAGCAGGGTCCTTTTACTTTTCCTACTGCAATCTATAAAAAAGAGATTAACAGCTATCTAGCATGCAGCTGTGAAGGTAAAGATATGTGTCAGGGCATATGGCACAGTCTAAATGGCGTGGTTCTTTCATGGTTACAGTTTGGGGCCCCAGAATATAAGGACTGCAATGCCACAAATGTCTAACAGAGTTTTTCCATGGAAACGAGGGCATGAGAAGAGCCCCATTCTCCAAGAAGGCTGAGTCAGAGTTTTTATTGCTGTGATGAAACACTATGACCAAAGCAACCAGGAAGGAAAAGGTTTATTTAGCATATACTTCCATATTGTAGCTCATCACTGAAGGAAATCAGGATAGGAATCCAAGCAGGACAGGAACCTGGAGGCAGGAACTGATGCAGAGGCCATAGAGGGGAGCTGCTTATTGGTTTGTTCTTCATGGCTTGCCTAGACTGCTTTCTTATAGACCCAGTGGTGACAGCATCCACAGTGGGGTAGGCCCTCCCACATCAACCACTAAGAAAATGCCCACACCTGGATCTTACAGAAGCATCTTTTCAATTAAGATTTCCCCCTCCAACATGATTTTTACTTTGTGTCAAGTTGACATAAAACTAACCATCACAGCCCATCCCCCCAAATGGAAGACATATGCTTCATCAAGTCCCAAAGGGAAAACATAGATACCATCCCAAAATGGAACATCACATAGGTCTTCATTAGGGTTAGGGTTAGGGTCAGAGTTTCACATGTGCAGTCTGTTTTCACCAAGACTTACAGGAAGCTATAGCACCCTATGTGGTAAATCCTTGACATAGTATAAGCTCTTTAAGTAACAGAAAAAAAAAGAATGGAGGCTTTAAAAAGATGCATGGTACCCAGAAATGATAGGTGCATCTCAGGCACTTAGTCAGTGCATGCTGTGTGAACAGACATGTTTATAACTTGCCCAATGCCACACCCAGCCCACATTTCATATATCTTCCACAGAAGCAACAGAACCATCCTGAAAGAGCTATTAAGAAATGTAAATCCAGGGAATTCATTTCTCTTCTGCTAATTGGTATCACTGATAAGGACTATTAACTTAAAATATGCCTATTTCCTCTGAAAAGAACTTAATAACCCATCATTCATATTACATTACCTGGATCCAAAGTAAAGAACCAAGCTGTTACAAGATTAAACAGTTATGAGATACACACACTCTAGTAGTAATAATCTTACTTAAGACAGATTTCTTTTCCCTTAATTGGTACCTACGTTTACACATCAAAGAAAATAATTCCAGCTTGAAGGCAAGTGACAATATATCATTTTTGTGCATTCTCTCAACTAAAATAAAAATAAGCAAATAACCAGGGAGCATAAATGAGAAAAAAACTGAGCCTGACAATTAGTTCTCGAATGTACCAGCCTTTGATTACTTCATGATTAATTGTTAATATCATTTCTTCCTGACAGGGTTCCTTTACTGACACCACAGCTTCCCACTAATTCAACATTTCACTGCAAACTTGAACTAGTAATTAGATAGGGTGAATCTTGCTGCATTACCCTATATGTTTTGTGACCAAGTTTTAATAGGACCATCTCATCTGTATTCACACATTATTGTTAAACCAATTATTTCTTATATATCACCTTAAAATAAATCTACTTTAGTTTTTCATTTTAGAAGCTTGGATTATAAATACACAGGGAAAAATAACATTTTAATAAAAACAAACCAGGTAGGCTAATCACATCTTGAGTTATACTTCAACCTATCTACAGATATGCACTCTTTATTACAGCTAATAATTAGTTTCTGAAAATCCAGTGTTCAGAGCTGTATGAATAATAAAGAAGACAAGAGGTCTGCTCAAAAGTCTCAAGAGTCAGAATTATTTTTTTAAGACACAAATATACATGATATAATAATATCAAGAAAACTTTATAGCAGTCATTTTTCAAAGTTTTTGTAATGACCTATTACAAACAATAGGACTCCACATTTTCCATGACACCCTCAGTTGTCTGTAATTAAAAAGGAATGTGAGGGAATCAGTATTCCAAACCAAGAATGCAGATGGGGTTGCTGCAGAATTAACATTGGCAAAGCAGTCCACTGTGAGAATACACCCCACCCACCCCATCCAATCTTAAGCCCACTGCACATTCTTCTCTTCAGGCTGGCAGGAACCTCTGCTCAGGAGGCTGTGTGGGGTCCCTGAGTCTTGGCCATATCCTACATCTGGCCTCAAACAGGGACTTACCTCTGGACTACACCGCTCCTAAGATCTCCTTCTGTGATTGGTTTTGGAATAAGTGAATAGCACCACTCTGTTCTTACACACACACACACACACACACACACACACAGAGAGAGAGAGAGAGAGAGAGAGAGAGAGAGAGAGAGAGAGAGAGAGAGAGCAGCTGGAGAAGTTACTCTTACAATCTTTGGTCATTATTCAAGAAGAGCCAGCTTGAGAAAACCAAGGCAAGCTTCAAGCTTTCAGGCTGCAAAGGAGTGAATGGAAAACACTTAGGTACCTGATCATGTTGTTAAAGACACACACACACACACACACACACACACACACTGCCAACTAACAACTCCTAGAACTGACCTAATCCACAGTTTGTTATTAGGAAATTGTGTGTGTGTTTTCTTTCTGCAGAAGCTGTTTCCAGCTGGTGTCCATTACCTGGTGCTGGGTACATTCTGAATGAGCACCTTAATGTATTGCAAAACTCATTCTGTAACCAAGGACATCCAGAAAACTTGATTACATGTTATGCACAAACTAAGCCTCAATTCAAATGAACAAAAAATTATAGAGATCACACCCTCTAAAGATAATGCAATAAAAATGAAACCTAAGGACAAAATGTATAAACCAAAGACAAATACATGGAACTTTTGCATTCTTCCAAAGCACTGAATCATTTCTCAAATAAGATAAAAAAGAAATTAACAAGTTTAGAAAAATGACTGTAAGAATATTACATATTAAAAATAAACAGGGAAAACAGCAAAATTATATATTTACATGTACATACACATGGCAAGATTCATAACCAGAGAAGAAGGTAAAATGGGGTGTAGGGTGGAGCCAGAAATACCAGTCATTAAGATAAAGACTCAAGAAATCTGCTGCTCTGAAGTGGCACAAGCCTTTAATCCCAGTGCTTCAGAGGCAGACAGGTGGATCTCTGTGAGTTTGAGGGCAGCCTGATCGTTTCAAGACAGCCAGGGCTATTACACAGAGAAACCATGCACAGTTATTTGGGGGTTTTGTTTTGTTTTGTTTTGTTTTTGTTTTTGTTTTACTATTTATTTTTTGCTCTTTGAGGTCCTGACACCCAGCTGCCAAATAAATATACAGAGGCTTATTCTTTCTTATGAATGCCTGGCCTTAGTTTGACTAATTTCTAATCAGCTTTTGTTAACTTACCCCATCTCCCCTTTGCCTCTGGGCTTTTACCTTTCGCTATTTCTGTGTATCTTCATTCTTCATCCGTGTCTGGCTGTGTTGCTGAGTGACTGGCTCCTTCTTCTCTCACTCCTTAATCCCTCTTTCCAGTTATCTCCTATTTATTCTCTCTGCCTGCCAGCCCCGCCTTTCCTTTCTCCTGTCTTACTATTAGCTGTGCAGCTTTATTAGACCAATCAGGTGTTTTAAACAGGCAAGTAATGCGGCTCCTCAGAGCAAAACAAATGGGATATAAAAGACTACAACACATCTTTGCTTCATTAAAACACATATTCCACAGCATAAGCAATAATATTCCACAAAAACCCTGTCTTGAAAAAAAATCAAAAGACTCAAGAAAGCAAAACAAAAAACAGTCAAAATAAAGAGAAAAGTTTTTAGAGAGACAGATCAGGAAAAGTGTTAAACTGGAAAATGAATTCAGGGAGTCCTTTGAAAGGTACAGGGAGAGATGGATCTCTATGTTTATTAAAGAATCAGAAAATGCAGTATGCAATGAGCATAATGTGCAGAACAAAACTGTGGACACATATACCACAAAAATCCCCAAATCATTACATTCAAGAAATACTAGCATATCCAAGAACCTCTCTTTCTTCTGGTATCCTGCTTCTAAGGTGCCCTGATCAGTACATTAAATGCCAAGGAATAAGATTTTGTTGGGCATGGTAAATCTTTGGAGAGCCATAAGCCATTGTCATTTGTAAAACATTTTTAACCTCCCACTGGCCCAAACCTATTTCACAGTATTATGCCTGCTGAGAATTCATGTGTTAATAACAAGTATGTTGCAGTAAAAAATTTTCATAATTATTCAGAAATTCTAGATACTGTGTAAAAAGCTGTGTGAATTTCCACAAAATTACTATTAGAAAATTTAGCAAAGATGAGCCTACAGAGAGGAAATGCCTGAATTTCTTTCCTATAATCTTAACACTAGACAAGGGTTGGCAGAAAGGAGAGCGGGCAGCCATGGCCTGCCACATATTCTTGCACATAAAGTTTGGCTGGAAAGCAAAGACAGGTACACAGTACAGCTTATTCCAGGACAGCCGAGATGAGAAATCATGGTAGAAATCATCCCGCTTTGAAACAGGCATGGTGGCACTTAAATGTATAGCACATGGAAGGTTAAGGCAGAACAATGGAGCTTTGGAGACCAGCAAGGGGTCAAAGTCCATGGCATTTGCCGCTGTTTCCTTTATAAGAAACCAGTTCCAATGCCTACTTCAGACTAAAAAGACAGCTGATGGCATCTTCAGAACCAATGAAACCTCTAGTTCCTCAGCAGTTTCAACATGCCCATGATTTTTAGATAGGAGTAAACCAATAAAGGATAAAGGTGGAGAAAAAAAAATGAACATTCTCATCAAACATGAGCAACATTCAGAAAAAAACAACCTAGTATTAGGAGAAAAGGATATATTTATGAATTAGAAACTAAGTAGGCAAACGGTTTTTAATGTACCCAACAGAGCAAAATGATGACACAGCACAAAGGCTCACCCTGAGCTTGTGGATCCTGGTCTCGGTGTGTCTTAGAATGAATAACAGCATAACCAGGTGAAGCCAAAGAAGGACCAGATGAGTCTCAGAAAATGCACCTGTGGGGAAGCTGAAGGAACTGCAAATAGGTAAAGTCAGGGTGTAACTTGGAGACAGGGGTAGGGTAGGGGCAGGGTCAGACAAGGAAATCCAAAAGAGAGAGGCTAATAACTGATCAAAGATGAAAGAAAAACTGAGTTAGGAAACAACCCAAAACTCCAGAGAATTAGAAACCCAGCTTTTCTGACATGAGCAACAAGAGTAAGGTTGTGTTGAGTCCACAAATCCCATAGAAATGACAAGGAGAAAATTCACATGGAAAAGATACACAACTCCTTCCTCTGTGGATCGGAAAATGCAACTTGTGTGAGGCCCTGAGTCCTAGGAACCATATTTATCATTTTTTTAAACAAGTCAAACAGATGAAATACTAGAACTTTATTAAAGCTTGTATAAGAAGTTTGAAACCATGAACAGACCAAAGAACAATAGGGAAATTAAAATGACAAGTTCCCAAAGAAATAGAAAGGTATAAATTGGAGATGGTTATATAGGAGAATGTTCCAAACCTTAGAGCAATACTTTCCATGTTATACATGCTGCCCCAGGACAAAGAAGGGTATTTCAGAGACATTTCTCAATGTGTTTAAAGGGCTCAGCAGCAGTGGATTCACAGGGGAAGAAAGAGAAGCAGAGAGCAGAAATAAAGATGGAAATGGCATTTAAACTAACAGAAGAAACATTTAAAAATAATATTCTAAACTAGAAGCTACACAAGTGTAGTGACCATATAGTGCTTATCCAAAGATTATAAAATATTTCAATGACTAAAAAGGAGAAAATGGAAGGAAAATATTCACAATAAATTTACTATATTGGTTTATTAAGAGAAAAAAATAACATCTAGAGACTGAAATATCATTTGTTAACATTCAGCCCCACATTCCTGATATATATATGTGTATATATATATACACATACATACGTATATATGTATGTATGCTTAGCATCAGACTGGAAGAACACATCAGAAACTCTGAGAAGACTCATCTAAAGGTAAGGCATAGAAGCATCCACACAGAAAGTAAAACACAGCTATCATGCTATCTACCGCACTTGCTAAAAACCAGTGTTTCAGAGCAGTAGTTTTCAACCTTTCTAGTGCTTCAGCCCTTTAATACAGTTAGTCCCTCATGCTTTGCTGACCCCAACCATAAAACTACCTCACTGCTACTTCATAAATATATTTTTGCGCAATGTAATGTAAACATCTGATATGCAGGATACCTGATGTACAACCCCCAAAGGGGTCTTGACCCACAGATTGAGAACCACCTTTGTAGTGATCCATGCATAGTGATAAGATTACCAAAATTAAAGCTATAAACATTGGAAAGACATAAAGACATGATTGTAATAACTTACAAACAATACAGCTCATTACCTAGGATATGAGAGACAATCTGCAGAGAAGCAGTAAGGCATCCTCAGGAGCACAGGCAAGGTCAACACAGAAATCAATACATCTCTACTGCCCAAACAGCCAATTGAAGAAACCAGTACAGGGAGAAAAAAAAGTAACATAAATCTCATATAGGTGTAAAACTAAAAGAAACTGCAGGTCTTTCTAAAGACAACTACAAGCCTTTACTAAAAGCAGAATAAATGCAATGATAGACTGCTCATAAATGGGATGCTCAATAGTGGAGAGACACTGGCCTATAACAAACCAGTCTATAAATGTAACCTCTCTCCTCTAAAAATTCCAATATGCCAAATCTTGTCTCATGAAGCAAAAACAAAGAATTCAATATGCCTCTTAAAGAATTTCACAATGCCACCCTAAAACATCAAAAAATAAATATTAAAAAAACCGTAAAAGAACAACAAGGGCCAGGGATATGTCTGCAGCAGCGCACCCCTTGCCTAGCACACAGACTTCCATGGGTTCAACCCCAGAGAACTAACAAATAAAAGCCTATACACAAAGCGGGCAGCGGAACGCATGCACTCTCCACTCTTAACTGAGGAGCTATTAACATCAATGGCCTTGTGGGAATGGAAAGTCAGTTTTCCCTTAGGACATGACCCCAGGTACATGGACCACACTAAAGTAGACAGCCCCACACCTACGTGCATGTAGGGAGCTAACACTGGACTTAACGGGTTACTCCTCCCCCCAAAAAAGTTGGGAGAAGCAGAGGAGATGGAAAAGTGAATCTGGGAGGGGTGAGGGCGAATATGATCCAAATACATTGCATGCATGTATGACATCATCAGAGAAGTAATAAAGATGTTATAGTAAAAAATTCTGTACATGACCATAAACAAAATTTCCAGGGAAAGAGTTTGATGGTTGAGCTTCATATTACCTTAAATACAAGAAGAGAAACCAATCTGCTAGAAGAGACGCATAGGGTCTTCAGGTCTTTCACACTCTTGTGCTTTTCACCTACAGGCCGTGGTCATATCTAACATTCACTTAGCCTCTGTTATATAACAGGCGTGGGTATGAGTTTATTGAAGGGATGAGCTCACTTAGTTCTCATGGAATGCTAGTAGGGCATTTTTAATCAAAAAATGAAGACAAAGAAGATTATGTAACCTATCTAAAATCACACAATTATTACATGGTACAACACGGATTCAAATCCAGTACAATATGAACTATATTAATACATACTACCCTAGTACAGTCTCACGTATTTGAGGGGTTTGCTATGGTACCATTTCAAATCAAGATATGTGAGGTATCTTCTCTGAACCTTTCTAATAGGCTCTTAGTACCCGCCCTGACCCTAGGTTGACCTCAGCTTGGACTACATGAATAGGTTCCTTGCCTTGCAGCAGCCAGTTATCTAGCAAATGGGCAAGAAGAGAGTAAAGAGTACAGTCAGCCCTGAGACACCTCCCTACTCACATGAGGTTTCTACAAGGCTCACCACATTCCTTGGAAAGGTCACACACAGTGTCTGCCAGATGCTAAAGCCTAAAGTTGAAAGCAGCAGACATGATCTGATCCAGGACATGGCATCATTCCATTTAGTGTCGCTGAAGAGCCACACCTTTGTGAAAGTCTCTTTATTAAAATATTTCCACATTATTCTCATTTAATTGCAGAATTCATGTTCTGCCAGGACCCTGACAGATACAGGGGGCAAAAATAATTAATATCAGCTGGGTTTTTTTTGTGGAGATAAATTGTACAGTCTGACATCACATCAAAAGGCAAAACTTATTAACAACATATAATAAAGGAGTGATCAAAACATAAAAACCATCAAAATGTCTATAAAAGAATATGAGCCACACTATAGTGAAGAGAAGGGGCATATCATAAAGCCACAGCAATAGAATATTGTAATGCTCCTGTACAAAAAGACATGTTTTGTCTTACAGATTATGACAGGTTACATACAAAAAGTATTGGCTTGTTGACAATTAAAAATGTTACAAGAAATATTTTTAAGGGAAAAGCTATTTAGGTCTATTTCTAACCAGACAAGTAAACAAGGAATTGACGGGGGAGTGAAAGCTGGAATCAGGAGGCCAAGTGGCCCTGGACATCCTCCTGAGCCCTGGGGCGGGTGGACCTTTCTGGTCAGTCCTCCCATATTACTGCATCCCACCAGTAAGGTAACAAAAACTTAGTGTAGTCATCAGGCAATGAAGAAGAATGAGTACAGTTTTCTATATGGAGAGTGGCTTCATCCCAGCATTTAAAGTCTTATTGATGGTAGCTATGATAGCTAGTCCTGACTGTCAACTGGATCCACCCAGATGGATAGCTGAGCAGGGAAGACTATCCCCAGAGTGGGCAACACCTTCTGATGTGGACCTTAGTGTGACAGGGCCTGAGAGAAAAGTAGAACAGCTTGCCTGTTCACTGTAGTTCTTACTGGCTGAGTGCATTTATCCCACTGTAGTTCCTGCTGACATCAGACACCATCTTCTTAGGTCTTCTAACACGCACTGTAGACAAGTGGATCTCCAGCCATCCCCCAGGCCTTCAGCACCAGGCTGTGGCTGCTAAGGCATCCGACTCATGGACTGAGGGCTGCTGGGCTCCTCTGCAGCACACACATGGACTATCATGTAAGCCAATGTAATAAAATCCCTCAATACCACATATGCATTCTCGTGCTTCACGTTCTCTGGAGAATGTTGACTAGCATAGCAGCCAAAGAAACAGTAAACAGGCCATTCATACAAGATAAAATAGATATAATCAACAGGAAAACAACAAATACATAGCCTCTACAATGCCATTTTATTCCCTTTCTGGATAATTAGCTTTCCATTATAAGAGATTTGTTTTGTTGACCCTTTAAGGTTTTTAAGAAAGGATAACGTTTAAAAAATTATTTAAGAAGTTCAATATTAGCTGCCAAGAAGAATGTGAGAAAGCTAGACTTTCACATTTTGGTAACTTGTTCATCATTCAACAAATGTGTGTGGACCCCTACTATGTTCTCAGTGTCCTTTGATAAAAATCAGAAAGTCTATTTTGAAGCTTATAATCCAGTGACAATGACAGAGCAATAAATAAATGATTATTGTAGGGATTTAAAAGCAGACAGATAAGATTTGAAAAAAGCTTACCCGTGTAAGTATATTGTAGAGAAATGTACAAACTATCTAGAAGATGCCAGACAGCATAATATGTCTTTAGGCTGGAGATACCAAGGGGCCTTGCTGAAACCATGCCTCTCTGTCAAAGGCAGACCAGAGACAGCCATGGACAAGACCTAAGTAAGAGACAACCACAGAGTTCCAGCTAAATTCCACTACTAAGAACCCAAAGAGGGCCAGAATGAGCTCTTGACAGTAACTTATCAACGCAGGATATGGAAGAAAGAGCACACAATTTAATTCTATTACAAAGTTGCAAATATGGCAAAAAGCAGAAAAAACGGTCCAACACACACCTAAATAAGCACCAACAACCAGGCTGACCATTAACATTTGGAGTGCTGACATTCTGCTAAATTACTTTTATATCTGTATCACCCATCATGAGACTGCCTTGTGCATACTTTGATATTCGTCAGAAATGAAGAATGCCAAAAAGCCAGAGAGGAACTGATCAGCCTGGCCATGTTGGGGGAACAGGGATCAGGCTACATCAGCCCACTGATGTGAGCTGCAGGCTGAAACAGAGGGGGGATGAAAGCAAGAAGGATGTATGTTTAAACAGTTTTGTCCAAGCAGGGGTCTGGCTGGTCATTATTTGCCAGTTTCTGGAAGGTGGTGCCTAGTAAGCCCTTAAGAAGACAACTGGCTTCCTGGGGATGATTGCTCCTGAATGGTTTGGGAGGTAGGTGGTCCATGGTGATTGCAGGTTCAAACAAAGACTGGAGAATTTCCTATGAGGTCTGCACTGGATATTGTGGCTGTAAAGTCTTTAGTCACTCTTAGCTTTGTGCCTTCAGTCTGGAAAGGGGTTAGATTATGGCCAGTTTTAAAGGGGTATACTCCGTCCATAATTAACATGCTTACCTACCGAAGTGAATGAGAATTTGCCCAAAAGTAAGGGTAAGAGATACAAAATGAAGACAGAGACAGCAGGCTTTTATCTTGCTCAGTAACAGATAGGGTTTGAAGCTGAAACGCCCCCCACTGACTCACGATTTAAGCTCTTAGCTTTTTTCTGTAATAACATAGCTTGGGGCACCACTTTGAAGGATATGGAGACTTGGGGAGGTGAGGCTTAGCTAGAGAAAGTGGGTCACTAGAGGCAGGCTTTAGAGGTTTTACCACTTCCGTCTCCAACCTACAGATTGCTTCCTGCTCAGCCATAATGAGAACAAGCCACTGCCTTCCACCCTATCACTCCCACAGATGAGTTAGTTCCTCAACACAAGGGCCTGAAACAAATGTGAAACTGAACCCAGCGACACCTTCACTCCCTTACACTTTTTCTGACGGGTCACAGTAGCATGAAATGTAACTAAAAACAGTTGCATTGTGGGCCAAGTAAGGAACCACTGCTTTTTAGCAAAAACACCTTCTGATGTAGGCTATACTGCTATCCTGACAAGCAGCGAGAATTTCTTCCTTTCACTTTATTCCTCGGGTCTTACGTAAATGCATATAAGTATTTTAAAACGTGACTTTTCATAGGTGGTTTTATCCAATTAGGATAAAGGATAACCAAAAACAAGCCACTGTTCAGCTCCTAGCTTTCTGTTGAAAGTCATCTACTCTCCCTAGTCCTCATTGACTTTATACCAGTGTGCTGGACCATGCTGGACAGATGCACCAACAGCAAACAGACAGCTGACAGGAGAATCTGTAAAGCTGGAAGAATGCAGAATATATCAAAATTATCAGGTGATATTTTTAAAGTAAAATAAAAAGTTAAGGGACAGAGATGAGAGAAAGTTTCACCTACTCAAAATAGGAAGCGCCTCCAAGAACAACAACAACAGCAAAAAGATTTAGAGGGAAGAAATGACTGACTGCTACAAGCCTTCAAGACATGAACCAACAATGAATCACAATGACTCCCGGCACATGATCATGGAACCACAGAACACTGAAGACAGACAGACAATGACAAGAACAGATATTTAGAAGTGAACTTCTTGCCAGAAACACTGAAAACCAGAAAACAGTAGAGTACTTTATGACGTAGGAAGAAAATCTGACAGAAAACAATTGTTGATCTAGAATTTCAAAGCTAATAAAAATCCGTTCAAAGGCAACAGCAAAGTAACGGCGTTGTTCACACCACCCAAAACCATGAAAAGAATGTCAAGAAAAAAGTGAATGAATCTACAAGAACAGCATGAGAATGAAGGACTAGGAGTTGGACAGATTGCCTGATAGGCAGGCAGACAGACAGACAGGGACTGGAGCTATGACTCGGTAATAAAGACGGTGAACTTTCAAGATTCTCTGAAGGTCCGTGCGCTTGCTGTATGTTTTCTCAACCACCATGAAAAAGCCTTTCTTTGTAGGCTTATTCTGTGGGCAGTGCTCTAGAATTCCACCACTGCCAAGAATCTTCTTGAGATCTTTCCTACTTTTTAATTCTTTAAGTGGCAGAGAAAATGAACCAGATCCAGACACCCAGATAATTCTAAGAACCAGGTCCAGAACAAAACAGTCAACACATGGTAAATTCCAAACAATAAAGCTGCTTTTAAGTATGGAAATTACAAATAAAAACAATAAAAAACTGAAAATTTTTAAGAAGTACAAAGATGAAAGAGAGTGAGTTGAGCCAAAATCATTCAGAGGGTCTTAAATTGTTAGAAGTCTTTGGATAGTAAGTCTGTTACTTAACTTTTAAAAGAATTACAAAAGAAACAGAAATCGGATAAAATATTATAAGGGTCCCCATGTTCAACTCTATGCTTCAGGTTCTAAGACAAACCCACTCTCCTGGCTTATAAAGCATCTAACCATGACCTGCTGTGAGGTGTGGCTCCTCACACCTTCAACGTCACCAATCGCTGATGGCATCTCTTGTCAAGTTCTTTCACATTTAAAGCTCACCAAGATTTCAGGATTTGCTCCCTATTTTAAGATGACATGACTCATTAGGCACCTTTGTTCATCTCTGACTTATAAACTGAGAACCTGACAGGTTAGTGCTTTAGAAAGCAAATGTCTTCAAATGAGAGGGAAACACTAATTCGCCACCATACCACTTAGTAACTTCAACGTATATAAGAAAATATTGAAAGAATTTTTAAAATTGTGCAGAGCTGTCACACAATGGAATATTTTAACATATGCCAGCAATTGCTAATAACCAGATAAAAAGCTCATTACAGACACTTCGGCATGATCATTTACAAACTGACTTAGAGGTGTGTTTAAAATCATGCATACAATACATGGAAAGCAGATATTCTTATTCATGTATGAGACATGATCACACTCTGGACTATAGTAAAATTTTCACAGTTTCCAAACAATCAGGACAAAACAGTTTGAGTAGTCTAAAAACAGTGCAAATGAGTCAAAAATCAGTGGTTTTTTTTTTTTTCAGAGTATCTTTATCACTCAAAAATGCATTTCTATATGATTTATTGGAAAAAGAAAAAAATCAAAATTTAAACATCATAATGCTTACACAATAACAATAAAATACCATTCATCAAAATCAGTAAGTAACAAGTATTCAGTATGAAAATATAAATTTTAACATTTGAATTCACAAACACACACACATATACCACAGCTAAGTAGCAAATTTAAATTTTAGAGAATGACAAGCATGTAAACCTAATCAGGTGAACAACTAACATATTAGTGGAAGTCGCTGCATTACCAAGGATTGAACAGAAACTCAACAAAATCATTAGTACAGTATTCAACACAGATCTGCAAGGCTTATGGACCAAGGAAATGTTACACATTCTAAAAGGTGCAAAACATAATCATAGTAGACATTAAGACACAGTTTGCCTTCTCACTCTCTGCATGGAAGAGGTGATTCCTGGCTTAGGAAAGGTTTTTGTTGGCATCAGAATTTTGAGCACAAGCATAAATGGTGACAGGCTTAGGGTATGGAATATAGCTGCTAGGTCCCGCTTCACTTACTTTAGCAAATTCCTGACTTACTGGCAGCTGTGTGTTCTCATACCAGCCAATCTTCAGCTTCCTTTCAGGCTTTTTTTTGGCGTGAGATACACAAACCAAGGGGATAATGGTGTTGAAGGTAGGAGTAGCAATAGGAAAAGGGAGAACGTAGGGGGAACGTTCCGTGAACATCCTAATTACACTAGCAGGGCTTGCTAGCTTTACCTCCGTGTGTGGCTAAAGCTTGAATACATCTGGCTGTCCCCCTGTGTTCTAATGATAGCAATTGGCTAGCAGTGTAATTTAGGTAAACTGCTGGCCTCAGTGCTTTCTAATGCAAAGGAACAACTTAAATCTGAAGGCTTTATAGCTTGCTATAAAAACTGACACACATGCATGGAATTCTAGCACTGAGGAGGTGGAAATAAGACAATCAGGAGTTCAAGGCCAGCCTTAAAATAACTACATACATACATACATGCACACATACATACATGCACACATACATACATACATACACAGAAGCACTATTCTATTTCTTCCGGGGTCTTGCAACAGGGAAGCCACAATAACAACGCTATACACCCTATACATGTGTTCTTTTCTGAAACATAATCTACATGCTATCTTTGTTCTATGAGTTTTTTCTAACTTGTTAGTTATGTCTCCCCAATTTGACTGCAAATTTTTAAAGAAGGAAAATATTTTTCTATTTTTTTAAAGATATATTTATTTATTATGTGTACAGTATACAGGAGAGGGTACTAGATGTCATCATAGATGGCTGTGAGCCACCATATGGTTGCTGGGAATTGAACTCAGGACCTCTGGAAGAACAGTCGTGCTCTTAATGTCTGAGCCACCTCTCCAGCCCAAAAATATTTTTTAAAAAATTCCCCATTTCTTTTCATAGTTCCTCAACAATGGGATAAGCTTAGACTACATACTCAATAAAATTTTGCTCAGAATGTGTGATCTGTGGCAACTGTTTTTGCAAGCCTTTCCCATCTAGCAGAAGGTAGTCAAAACCTAACAGTGCTCTGGCTAAAAGTGGAGTTCTGTTGATAGCTACAAAGCAAGGGATGCAGTGGCATATCTGTAATCCTTTGGCAGACACAGAGGAATGAGGAGCTGTGCATTTGTTAGCACAGAACCCAGTGTGGAAGGAGATATAAATAAAGAGTAAGAAAATACCCACAATACAAGATGTCTTCCTGGGTATTAGTCAAAGTACAACAGATGTGTACAAAGAGTAGAAGAGAAAAAAAAAACTGAGAAAAATATGTAAGACTATCACATACACTTCAAGTAAAAGCGACTCTAGTTATCTATAATTTTAAGTTTGGTTACTAAAGAGGGGAGTAATCTTTTCTCAGAGTTGAACACTAAAAGATTTCCATTCTGTCTCACTGAAACATCACATTGTTCCTTGATGTTCCATGAGGAAAGTCAGTATCAAGTCCTCCGAGCATGGTAGAGCTCACCTTTGATCCCAGCACTGGAGAGGCAGAGACAGGCAAACCTCCATGACAGGAAGATCAACCTGGTCTATATGTAAGTTCTAGGCCAGCCATAGCTACACTGTGTGATCTTATCTCAACAACAAGAACTAAGAGCATAGTCCCACCGAATGCTTCACACTATTGTGAAAGCCGGGGTGACCATGAGAGTAAAATCAGTTAAAACCTATTTTGCTCTTAACTGATAAAAGCAATACAATGTTCGTTTCTCCATGATGCCATCTATGGATCCTCCACTGAACTGGCCTGGGGATCTCCGATGGACAACATTTCTTATCCCTAATTTTCAACATCTTAGGTGAGCTGAAAAGAGAGTGTAAATATGCAAAACTCCATTTCATCTGAATTATTTGAAGAATGTAAATTGACCAATCAGAAGGCTCACTTTGCATTAATGACTCCTTAATTGCCAAGGTTTTAGCTACCTATAGCTTGAGGATTAACACTTATTAAAAATAATGTTGCAAAATAATCCAATTTACAATATCAGAAGATAATGACTTTGCAGAAGGAAACAGTAAAATTAAAAAAAAAAAATCTTGATTCCTAATACCATTTACTGACAATCACAGCTTTCTACCACATTAACATTACACACTTATTTCCTCATTAGCTTCTAATCTGGCTCAATCCTCTTGCCAAACCAATTATAGGAAAATTTTCAGACCTGAAGGAATTAATAGGATACTGGGACCTCATTCAGTGTTCTCGTGACTCAAGTAATTAGCACGCATTTATATATAAAATCCAAATAGTTTTCCTAAACTAATTAATAAAATGAAGGACATAAAATTCTATCAACTAGTAGCTACTCCAGCCCATGCCCCAAGAGTCCTCAAACAGATAAGACACTTTCCAGGTGCTGCCAGGGTTTATCTTGGTCAGCTCAGGCTTACAAGGGAAAGAAAAGAGAAACAGCAAGCTATTTATGTGGTGAAGAAATATTTCATAGGTGATGCCTTGTACATTAAACAGTTGTTATGTTCTTCATGTCTTAAGTACAATATACAAGATGAAATGGTAATAGCAGAAATTTGCATTTATATGATATTTTCTTCCAAGATGCTTAAACTGGAAGATCACAGGCTAAGCCATTTTCTCAAAATTTTAAAAAAGTGCCTGGAATTTCTAAAAAGGAATTAAAACACTCGATTCCTATTAGTTTTTGTTTTCTGTGTCCTTCCAACTATTCCCTTTAGAAGTCAGGCTATATCCCTATCTGGAACTTCCACACAAGGCCCCTCTCCATTCACACCTTTAGTTCAAGACAGTTTCCAAAGTATCTTAGAAAAATTTCTGACCTCGTGGTCAGACAACATGAGAACTTTGGTAGGGTGTGTGTGTGTATGTGTGTGTACACACTCACAAGTCTTTACATGTGTACATGTGTGTCTATAAAGAGTTCTTCCTTGTCTTCTGAGATAGGTCATTTATTGGGCTTGGAGATGGCTGATTCATCTAGATGAGCTACACCAGGGTTCCATCACTCCAGATTTTACATTTTAAACCTAGGTCCTTACATTTGCATGCCAAGTACTTTACTGACTGAGCCATCTCCCAGTCCCTCAACAGACTTACATAAACATGTGAATCCATAAATTCACAGGTCATCATTAGCTGTGACTTAAAAGGTTAGGATTAACATGATAAAAGAAATTTAGTTTGATCATAGGTTCTGTATTTTTTCCAAAATCAAGGCCCTTCAGGGATATTCAAAATAGCTGCACAATGACACAGGGCCCATAACGATCACTCAGAGTCCCACACTCTAGTGCCCATACTATGCTTTGACCCATACTATGACTCCAGAGTGCAAGCTAAATTTGCTGCTCTTCCCATGTTTTTATAAGCCGAAACTTCAAGTTCAGAAAAGACCACCTGAAAATCCATCCAGAGAAGAGGAACCCTGAGGCTCTTTCCTGAGGCCACTGCTCACATAAATCAGGGTAGAACCATACAAGAGAGCTGCCTGTGGCCACCAGTGCTGGTGCAGGTGCTCAAGAGCCAGGCAAATCCGGAGTTTCTCACTTAGGAGGAAAGCCCTGATCAACTCAGTTATTTCCCTGTCTTAATTCAGACAAGCAGCCTCACCTGATCTGAAATCTCTGGAAGCAATTTCCACTTCTCTGGGAAAATGCCCAAGAGACTGTTTAATCTCTCCTTAGATAAAGCTCTCTGAAGATCAAAGAGCCCCATTCAGGCAGAGATGTGTTTCCTCTTGATGGCTAAAAGGAAAAAAAAAAAAAAAGCTGACTTAAATAAGACTGCTTAGAGAAACCGAAAATGAAGCGCTGGGTGGAGAATAGGAAGTCAGAAGAGCAGTCAGTGGACACAAAGGCATACCCAACACAACCCAAACAAACAGGAGCCATTTTTAATGGGTATGGATATTGTGCCTGCATGTCAGCCTGTGCACCACTGTGCATGCATTGTCTGGGGAGGTCAGGGACAGTGTTAGATCCCCTCGAACTGAGTTACAGGTAGTTGTTAGACACCATGTGTGCTGAGAACCAAACCTAAGTCCTCTGGAAGTTCAGCCAGTGCTCTTAAATATTGAAACATCTGTTACACACACACACACACACACACACACACACACACACACACACACACACACACACGCGCGCGCGCCCATGAAAACACTTTTGAAAAGTATTTGAATAAGCAGGGAACAAGCCCTAACTGGAAACTAAGGCACAATTAGGTAGAGAACCCTCCAGAAGCATACTGAAGAAATGTATCCTACCCAATGCTAGGTATCAAGACCTCCGGACTTGAGATAGGAAGTGGCCCATTATACAAAGTGTCTGTCCTGAAAGCCTGAGGACCTGAGTCTGGATGGCAGAACATAGTTTTAAAAGGCCAGGTATGGTGGTCAGAGCTGGCTGGCCTGACAGTCTGGCTAATACAGTAAGCACAAGGTTCAGGGAGCAACTGTGCCTTAAAACAATTCAGTGGAGAAGCTAGATAACAGAAGTAAGCCTGTGGTCCTCACCCAAGAACACTTGTGTATGCACATACCCCACACACATGTTTTAAAGAAAAAAATACACTATAAAGTCCATTTAAATCAACATGTTAGAGAATTCCATGTCATAGCTTCATAGGAAAAAACTCAAATAAATATTTAGTAACCAGAATTGTATTATCTATTGCCTATTATATCCTTTCAAAACCCACAACCAGGGATGGTAAGATGGCCTAGAGGGTAAAAACACTGGCCAGGGGATCTTGATGACCTCAGTTCAATTCTCAGAACCAACCTAAAGGAAAAAAATCAACTCTATGAAGCTCTCCTGTTACCTACACATGTGCACTCACGCACATGTGCGCATGTGTGAGCATACACACACACACACACACACACACACCCCATAAACACACAACAACAATGAATGTTTAAAGGATCATAATTAGATATAAAGGGATCACATAATTAACAAGAAAAAATGTACTTCCTGCAGACAAGAATACCCCATGGAGAACAAGACTAATATGTCTAAACTGTTTAAGAACTGAAGGATCCCCTAATTTATTTTTATACACTCAAAAATACTAACCCAGCTACTCAACCTTCAAACGTATGACATCATAAATCCCTGAAATATAGAGCTGCTAAAAATATCATAAATGCCTGAAGTATAATACAAAATCTCTATACATTTCTGATCTGTATTCAGATTTCCCTAAGGGCTGTCCCTGCTAAAACCTGAAGTCTACCGCTAGGACCCCACACCTACATTTTCCTTTTCAGAATGGGTTATAGTTGAATTCCATCTATGAGCAAACATTTACTATGAAACTAAATTCACCTTTAACTTTACTTCAATGTGTAATAATGTAAAAAGAGAAAGAAAGAGGAAGAAAGGAATGAAGAAAGAAGCTAAAGAACTGATCATGATGTGTTAAATAAAGCTGCTAAATAAGAAAGTTGCTGTTTGCAAGGAGAGACTACAACATCCCCTGGATTTTAATATGATTTGCAAGGATAAATAATTATCTAAACAAACACTAAAAACACAACAAATAAAATAAAAATTTTAAACGAATTATCTAAAAAGCAAATGCACTTATTCAGGTAAATGAAAATGTAGTCCATTTCCATGACTCGGATCGACAAATTTGCTAGGATTCTGATGTGTTGTTATTTTTGTTATGTTTTACATTTTCATTGTACTTTCGGGTTACATTTTAAATGCTTAGAGGGCAGCACCTTTCAAATACCAATGAGTATGACTCTTAATTGTATGAATGGAAAAACTGTGCTTTTCCAAATAGAATAGAAGTAATTAATTAGCTCCAGGGGCACTGTTCAAGACACAAATTTTGCCATGCTTTTTAAAATTACTGTCATAGTTAAGGCATTTTTCCCATTACAAAATATTTTCACTCATCTGTATAATAAAGATATGTTCCCTGTGAAGCAGACAACAAAGCACAAAAGTATAAAAAGCTTCCCAAATTCTACCCAGCAGGCATAAGCATTTTATTAATAGTCAAGTCTTTTCTTAAAAGCCTTTATTTACTTGCCTATATATTTTATAGTTTATTATATATACACATGGCATGTATAGGTACACATGAAGGCAGATTTCAAAAGAATCAGGGAAAGGAAGCTAATAAAAAAAAGAATTAGGTAGTACATATTTATTCTGCATGCTTTATTCTGGATGGTTTGTAAACATTCCCAACTTCAAAATCTCAGTGCCTCCAGTCACTCAGTATGAATTTAAACAGAGTAAAACCTTAGTCAGAACCCTTAGCTTAAACAAAAAAAAAAGAAAGAAAGAAAGAAATAAAAAAAAAAAAAAAACCCATGCCCTTTATGTTGTTCAAATTCATCTCTACTTTGGAAAGGGGTGGAAGACAGATAATCCTCTTGACAGATTATCATAATCTTTTAAATAGTTCTGCCATTACTAGTAGATGCTACAATAGAAAAAAATCATGTTATTATTTTAGGTGATAAGTATGAATGACAAGTAATTTCCCAGGAACTGTGGATACACAACATGGCTTGGAAACAGACAAGCACGATGAGATGAGAGAAGAGGAGAGACCTGGCAGAACAGTGAAGCCAGAAGAGCCTGCAGGCCAAGCTCTATCCAGCCACATACAGCTACCCCAGAGGAAGACACAGGGGATGCACACTGTCACAGCAGGACAATGGCCACTTCGCTAGGACTGGGGAACACAGGCTGCATACTTTAAGAAGCAGCATTTGGGGTATCATGATGGAACACTTTGCTTCCACGCCCTGCAGAAGGAACCTCCCAGAACCAGCTCTCAAAGCTGAGAATCACTTCCCAGTCTCTGAGGCTTCCCCAAGTGAAAAGTGGAGAGAAGCTAGACTTTCCCATAGTTTCCCACTGATTCCCATAGGGCAGAATCAGTGCTGGCAGTGGACAGAAGTCAAGGAATAGGCCATAAGGGAATGCCACCCTCTACAGAGCCATCCATGTGAGGAAAGTCACAGTCTGGAGGAGCAGTCGATGAGCTCCAAGTGTCCTCAAGCAGAGAAGGGACTGATGGAGACTTACAAGTGTTTACTTTGCTCAGAAAGGACCAAGTGTGATCTTTGACTACATCTTGGTCATGCTTAACTAAATCCCCTGCAGCACCTTCCTACAGCATGATGGCTGACCCAGCACTGACACCCTGAAATGCCACCCTACTAGGCATACCCTAAAGCACTACTCTGACCTAGTTCATGAGACAGTCTTTCCAGATCTTCTCAACCAGGCCCAGATATGCTGATAAGCAGATGAGAAATCCTCTGATGGGGTCTTTCCCATCCCCTCTAAAGCCATGAGTCCTGCTAAGAACCCAAATGAACAACAAAGGCCTACAAATCCTTATGAACCAGAAACACCTCCTAGGTTTGAAATGACATGAAAAACTCATGGTCCCAGGCTTCTGCCAGAGATACCTTTTCTCAGCTTCCATTTCAAACAAAATCTTGAGTTAAAGGAGGTCACTCGCTATATTCTCTCTACTTCTTTCTTCTCATTTGTGGGGTGAGCATCTTTATTCATAGTGCAAACCTATATGTGCCACATGAATGTTGAGAAAATTATGTTTGCCTCTAGAAAATAACATGCATTGTCACAAACGCCAAAAAGGTATGAGTGCCTCTGTTTTAGCCTAAAAGCTGCACTATGGCAAAAGTAAAGTGTTCACTAGAGGTAGCCTCTGAACCCACTTACCACACTTCACAGAGGAGCAATTGCCCCTATCCCTGGGGCATTAGAGTGGTCTCACTTACAGAGTTACTTTCATACCACACATCCTCTCTAAGTTCCAAATCTGTGAGAGTCTGTACTCTCCCTTACAGAAGACTTCCTTAGCCTTCCCTAGAATTAGCACTAATGGTAGCTTTAACTATACAAATACATTGCTTTTTTAAGCTCAATAGAAACTCTAGTTCAGTGTCAACTACTACAGGGAAGACCACTGTACAAGTGTATATTTTTCTCAGTAAGGCTTAACATCTAATAGAATTAAAGACATGACTTACCTGGAAAAATACAACAAAGAGAACTGAATTGAGAACTAAATATGTCATAAACAGAAATATTTCAGTCAAAGCACTCTATATGATATATAAATATACACACACACACATACTTGTATGCATACTCTGAATGCTAACAAGGTATTATAGATCAAATACAAACCCTTATTCAATATAATAATTTATTTGTAAAATACTGGCTGTAAAAGGACTTTCTAGACATGAGTGCTGACTACCAGTATGACTTGGCAAACCACTAGCCTCTGTGTCTTCCAGTGCAAACTGCGTATTTGACCCATAATCACAGATGCAGGAGATCGAGAATTTAAGGACATCCTGGGCAATGTGGCAAGTTCTGAGATATGTAGCAATTTCCATCTTAGGGTTAGGCTACATGAGATCCTGAATCATAGAAAAAATAAACAAAATAAAATTTAACAATCAAATTAATTACTTTAGTTAATTAAAGACAGCATTTGTTTCAAAAGAAAAAAATGCAAGAACTGCCAACAAAAGACATTTCAAGCTTCAATTATAAGGTCTTGTAGTAACAGGAGACAACAAGTTTTCCGGTCCCAGAACAACCATGCTCTGAGACAAGCATTCCAATTGTCACTCAAGCTGAGGCAAGTCAGAGTACCAGTACTCAGCAATGAGTTTACAACATATCTGAGCCACTATACAATTGTTAGGTCCCAGTTAAAATACACTGAAGCCATCACAGAAAGGGAAGTTCACAGTAAGGGAACTTACATCTTCACAGCCCAGTGCCCTGCCATATCTGGGGAGATACCCCAAGTTCACAAAAGCCTAGGTGAATAGGACAAAACAACGCTGGGACTGAGATGCCTACAAGCGTGCCAAAGAAGCCAGCTCATGTTCCAAAGTTGATGGGAAAGTTGATCTTCCTCCTAAGTCCCGTCAAGGTGAGGCTTAATGTTAGAAGACACCAGATGTAAAGGCTAATATATGTAATACAAATCACTTGCAGACAGATAGAAGCAAAATAATGTGCTGATGCATGTGTATGGGGGAGGGGAGGGATGAATCTAATCAGGGAAGGAAAAAAAACCTCACAAGCTAAGCCCTGTCTCCATTTTTCTTCTTAGAGATATAAAGTATCTTAAACAGACAGACAGACAGACAGACAGACACACACACACACACAAATCAATTTAGAAAGAAAGAAATTACAGATACTCCAGTAACAATAATCACAATTATATAATTTATTGCCACTCATAAGCTGGCACTAGACTCTCCACTGCTCATTTTATTATACTACCTACAATTGTTATCATTCTTTAAGAGACAAGAAGAAATGATTTAATCTCTGCATCAGCTTGTTCAAAGTCACATAAAAAGCAAGTAACTCCCAGCATCAAATCCCCAAACTACCTTCATTCATTCATTCTTTCATAAACATGTGAGCCAAAACTATATAATCCTACTTTAAATTTAAGACTAGGTGTGATGGTGGCATGTGCCTTTAATCTCAGTATTCAGGAGGCAAAGACTGGGGGATCTCTGTGAGTTCTAGGATAGCTTGATCTACATGGGGAGTTCCAGGCCAGCCAAGGCTACATAATAAGATGATGTCTCAAAAATTAGTGCATTTATTTATATGTGCACATATGTTTATAGGTATGCATGTACAAGTTCACTCTGGTGATGTCAGAGGAAAATATGTTAGAATCAGTTCTCTCCTTCCAACATGTGGGACCTGGGGCTAGAACTCAGAGGTTAGGGTTGGAGGTTAGAGTTAGGGTTAGGGTTAGGGGTTAAGGGTTTGGGTTAGGGGTTAGGGTTATGTTTAGGACTGGGGTTAGGGTTAAGGTTTATTGTTAACATGTTGCTAGGCTTAGCAACAACAACCTTTACCTATGGAGCCACCACACTGGTCTTCCAACTATCTGACAAAGCATTGTGCAGGATCTAGGTAATACAATCACAAGGAAAACCAAAACAAAACCTGTTGTTGCTGTCCTCTAGAAAAAAAAATTGAATTAAATTACAGAATTAAAAGTAAAATTACACATATGTAAAGGACTGTGAAGATCAAGAAATGTCTATGGTAAGGTGGGTTCCTGAGGGAAAGATCATTGTCCTGAGATCAGAAGGATGGGATAACAACAGGTGATCAGGCTGGCGGAAGACAAGACAGAAATACTGCACGGGCCCATGTACCAAGGAGTAAGCACCAACCACACTGTGGGACAAGAAGAGACACAGAGACAGAGCAGAAGGCAGCTGCTTGCCAATGACCCCAACCAGGGAATAAAGTTCACACCTATATCTGAGAGCAAGGGCAAGCTCAAGTCTTATATAAGTGTTTCTGTCTTGCAAAGATCATACTGTCAAAGAGCAGCACCTGGAACAGACAGTCACATACATATGTACAACAGTTGTCAAGGGAAAGGAGCATGATTGCATGGCATGAGCTGACAGCAGGAAGGACAGAGAGATGAGACAGACTACAGAACTCCCACGTTTATGGTGTACACAACTGGACAGATCATTGTGGTCTAGAACACTTGGTATTTGAGATGCCAAGCTGATGGTTGATGACAGGATAGGTTTCACATAAACTTCTTGAGATATCAATATACAACCAAGACAGTTCAAATGATTTATGTAAGTAGCCCAATAAAAGCGTATAGACTAAGAATAGAATGCCTCAAAGACTAACTGTGGGAAACCCTGATATTTAATGAAAGGCAATGATGGTATTCAGTCTCAGGAAGGAGAACAAGGAGATAGACAGAGACACATACTGACAGACAGACTGAAGCACAGGTCAGTTAGAAAAAAAAATAAGAGATTTACTATGAGCTTTTCAAAAGTCGTGGGCGATCAGAATTGGGGAGCCCACTAAGGCAATCAGAGACACCAGCCTCTTCTGGGGCTGCTTTCACAAGGGTCACTGATCACCTTCTGAAGAGCAATTATGAGGACAAAGGAAGCAAAAACCAGGTTAGAAAGATCCAAGATGGGGAAAAATAGAGATAATGTCTTCTAAAGGCTCTAGCTGGAACTGTGATAACAAAGGGAAGGCTGAGAAGGGCATGGCTCTTCTGCCACTCAGAGTCCTGGGTGGGATGGAATCCTCTTAGTGAAGAAGACAGATCAAGTATTCAAGAGATGATATCACATGTTCCTCAAGAAGACAGAAGTTGGAATTTAAGACCCAAATAGAGACATAGACCTTCAAGATTTAACACAACCAGGTAAAATACTGGAAATACATGCAAGTTTGGGAAAGTCAAATTTTGGAAAGCCTAAGTCAGATCTAGTTCTGGCTCCATGGCTGCCATTTCTTTCATGTATAAAGAAAGATTGTCAGATAAAAAGATGGGCATGGGAAGGAAAAGGAGCAATTATGAGATGAAAATCGAATCCCAGGAACATAAAATGATAAGGGAGACATACAACCACTGGGCACCAAGAAGAGTTTAATCTTGGTTGTTAACTGGGACACAAGCTAAACCCACCAGGTGAGAGCAGTTGCTCCTCTGTCCCCACATTGTCTCATTACTTCTTCACCTCCTCCCCCAGCTCACAATGCTGTATGAAGAACTTTTGGTTCCTAAGAATCACAGGACTCCACAGGCATGGGGAAGTCACCTGAGACTTGACAGGTAGCAGTGTTAAATAACAATACTCTGACTTCAGGACCTCGGCTGTGTGTCACACAAACAAGGAATCATGGGAAGGAGGACATGTTGTTCTCAGAATTGTCACAGGACTGTAAAATAAGCTTCACTGGGCAACAATCAAGCAAGTTAGTAAATGTCAAGGGTCAGGCATACTTGGGGCAGCTGTTGGGCGACGCGGGGCTTGCACACTTGCAATCAGAAACTGCTAGAATGCCATAAAGGTTTATATAACACACCAAGCAATGCATAAGAGTTACAATATTTGTGAAATATTTAGAATGCAAAAAGAAAAATGGCTTTGAAAAACAGTTCTTTAGTCAAAAATCTAGTATTAAACAGAACTTTGAAACACCAACTGACAAGGAACAGGGCAATGAGCGAACTGGATGACCTGATATGGTTCATAAAGTACATTCTCATATCCATTCTCCAGTTTATAATAAAAAGCTAATTTTAGTTCTTAATACATTCCTTTTAGTTAATTCATTTGAAATGACTAAACAAAGCCACACACACAGATTTTTTTAATTTCCTTTAAAACTGTTCATTAGTTCAGTTAAAATTACAAAGTAAGAATAGGTCTAAAGAAGAGAACTGGAAAAATTTAAGTCACTAAATTTAGGAACTTCGTGAATGAGATTTTGTCATGCATCAATTTCTATGACATACTATTATACAATTATATAGCCACTGTGTTTCCTCTCAAAGCATATTCCAAGCTTCTCTTTAAATCCCACAAAAAAGTAAATAAATATCAGCCATAAAATTTTAATTATCACTAAGAAAACATATATTTAACCATAACTTTTTGGAGCTATCCAGTAGACATTATATCATTAACCCAGAATGTGAGTTCCTATAAATGAACACTTCACTAATTAAACCCTATAATAAATGATCAATTCATTCATTTCTTTTTTTTCCAAATATTCTTCTGGAAAGCATAACTTACTCATTCTATAATATACTATGGCAAGCAGGCAGGGGACCCATATGTTCTTCTCATTGTCATCATTCTATTTGACTACTTAGGAAGTATTTTTCCATTGAAGAGAAATAAGTGTTTATTATGTGTGAAGCAAGTTAAGGATGCAGAAGTTTATGGTAACAGTAATGTCATTTACAGTCTTAACTATCATTGTATTGCAACAAACAACAAAATACAGGCTTCAAAAGAAATGACCAAACTCATTTAAATTTCAAATGTTAGACAAAAGCAAAAGCTGTGTTCTTTGTTATCCAAGAAGCAGGGATGTTTTAGAAAACTAATAAATTATACAGTGAGAAACCTCAATAGATGTAATAGACCTCTTCTCTGTCTATACAATGCTCTTCTATCTCTATCCCCGCAACTCAGTTCAACCCTAATCAGTTCAAGTAGCACCAGCCAAGGGGCTGCCAAAGCCTCAGGCCCACATTATGAATCATGACCGGTCCAGAGCACCGTAAAGGATATCACAGATTAGGTTAGTGATAACCCTGTAGGACACTCATGGTGAAAACAACAGAGGGTCAGAACCTGGGAAGAAATTTCCCGGCCTAGTTTTTAAAGAGAGAACAAATACAGTCCGCAAGCATTTATTATGCTTTTGCACTGTTCTCAACCTGGGACAGAAAAGCACACAGCAACTAGAAAGAGGAAGGGCCCGGGTTCCCATGGCACTGGGGATCTAGCCCACACAGATACCAGTAAGATAAAGTTAAACATACACACAGCAGAAAGATTTGAGGGGCTCAACTGGTTAGAACTGAAATCATTTGCAAAAAATGCTAAACCATGCAAAAAGTAACTTAATCTTATGCAAAAAGTGTAAATTTTTACTACAATATCAAATTCCTATTATATAAACAAGGTTTTTTTTATTGAATAAATAGACCAAATTTCCATCCAATTTGTTGAGGAAAATGCAAAACATAATATGTAAAAATATACCAAAGTAACAGATTAAAAAAAAAAAAACCATACGATGAAGATATAGTATCATCTATGCAGTCAGGGCCATCCCAGCCTGTGTGTGTGTGTTGTGTGCAATTGGAGACATTGATTCTACAAACCTACATAGAAATTCTAAGAGATAATGATCATGATAGTTTTGAAGAACAAATTTCAAGAACTTTTATTATCAAATAAAGAATATAATGTGACTAAGAGTCTATGTAGAGACTGCACCAGGCAAAGCAGACCTTGAACCAAGACACCTGCTGTGGACAAATCCCTTAAACACCCACTTAAATGGGATAAGTGTAATACACACTGGAAGAAGGATGGTCATGTTAGCAGTGGTGCTGCTTCAAACATATTTTTATATATAATAAAAAAGATATTTGACCTCGGCCTACTAGCACATGGAAAAGCTGAAGTTGGCCGCATGGTCCACCAACAGTTTTCTATTTTTGACAACTCTAAAATGCTCTTTACAAAAAGAAGAAGAGAGAGTCTCAGAAATAATTGATTAGAAGAGAATGTAATGGGAAAGGTGCAGGGTCTGCAGAAGGTATCTCACAGGGCAAGCAGGAGAAGAATTTAAAGGACATTTTGTAGATCAAAGCTGAAGATTTAACTTCCAAGCAGGAGCACTTCCTTGTGGCTTTTCATCCATGCAACCATGCAGTCCCTATCTGGTACCCCGCCCCTTCAGGACCACTTCTGTAGGCTCTGGGAATAAACAGTGAACTGAAACAGCCAAAGTCCTTCTACCTTTGAAGCTCAGTTTCTATTAGAGTTTCAAAAACCAAGAGACAGACAAAAGAGAAAATAAATAGTATACATTTCGCTAGAAAAAAAAAAAGAAAGAAATCATGTTTCTCTGAGATCAAAGAGCTGAAGAAAGACCCAGCCCAACACCACAGCAAGGTTATCAACCTAAGATTTCAAAACCTCACAGATAAAGAGAAGTGGCTAAAAGTATTCAGATGTGGAAAAGGCACAGATGACACATGAATAAGAATGCTATTTCCCATCTTAAGAAAAGCACTGGAGGCCTGGAAGGCAACAGGCCACACAGAAAATCCTGAAAGAGACTTTCAGCCAAGAATTACAAACCTAGACAACCATGAGAGGAAGAGGGTGACAGTTTCCAAAGATCCAGAGCATCTCAGCACTTGCCACCCGCACCTAGTTCAGTGGAAAGACCTGGGTGGAACAGTCCAAAAGACATGAAGCAGGAAGAAGACAGAATCTGGGGTCCAGAGGGACATTGTAGAGGGAGATGGGGAGTGGTGGTGTATGGAGTTCTGAGATAAATGCTGAACAGAAGGTCTGGGACAGATGGCATCTTCCTAGCAGAGGAAGATGTCCAGCGTGCCCAGGTGAGGAGGACAAGCGGAGGGAGCAGGGAGGAAGAAGAGAAGGAAGACAAGGAGGAGACAGAGGAGCACAGTAATAAGCCAGCAAACATGTTCGGGTGTGTTAAGCTGAAGTATCATAGTTTAGAGATTAACTGACAATCAGGAATCAAGAAAGCACCTGTTGAGAAGAGAACTATCCTACTAGCCAGTGGCTCCACAGCGATGACCAACTATGAACAATCTTTATCTTCAGAAAGATGTGAGAAATACAGCGTGATTTAACCAAAGATGTTACATTGGAAGAAGCAGAGAAGAAAGCATGTAGCAGAGTGAGAGATACAATAATTAGTGATTTTAACCCAACCAAACAAAACAAAAAACCTAAAAGGTGGAGAGAAAGAAACAAGGCAAGACTGGCCTGGCATGGTGGCACACACCATTACTCCCAGCACTCGGCAGCCAGAGGCAGGCAACTCTCTGTGAATTTAAGGCCAGCCTGGTCTATCTAGAGAGTTCCATGCCACCCAGAGCTACACAATGAGGCACTGCCTCAAAAATATAAAGTAAAGAATACCAGAACAGGGGGCAGATATGATGTATTATTTAGAGAGTTTTCTCTGTATCCCTACTAAAAAAGAGATCGAATGATGCTTGGCATCTCCTAAGGCCAAAGCTAAAGGCTGAGAAGGTGTGGCAGGGTTCTTCTTCCCTGGGACAGAAAAGGGCTTTGGTGACACCAACCAGAGAGGCTCAATCACAACAGAACCCAAATCACCTCCTGAGGAGAGCAGCCAAGGCAGTGCCCTTTCCAGGACCTCTGCCCATATTGTCCCCAGGTGGGGAAGGGGTTTGGACAGATGAACACAGAAGAACAAACTGCCCAACAGCCTGAAAGGTAAGCAACGGTGGGAAACACCAAGCAAACAGATCTAGCACTAAACTAGACAGGGTGACTGTCACCTGAGACTCAAGGATGCAGTAGGACCAGGCACATCCTCAGAGGACTGCCAAAATGTCTAAGACAGTTAAAAATTGCAGACATACCAAAATCTAGGAAAACAGGTGTGCACCAAAATAAATAAAGTTAACAACTGATACCCCAAGACATGTGCGTTGGAATGAATTTTGACATAGACTTTAAAACAATGGTCACAAAACACACAACTTCACGTATTCTCTTGCAAAAGAAAAGCACAAAGCCCAAGGGGGGGGGGCAGCAAAGGAATATTTGAAGGTATAAGGATTAAAAAAAAAAAAAAACCTGTAAAATCAGCAAATGATACTGAATTATACCATCAAGAAGTTTAGTGAACACAAAGAAATCCACACCAAGAATAATAAAAGCAAAAGGAAAATAAAAAAAATCTTGAATTCAGTGAAACAGCATATTATGTTGAAAAAACTAACAATTCACATGATAGCAGAATTCTCAACAAAAATCATGAAAGCCCCAAAATTTTCAACACAACATGTTTTAAGACCTAAAAGGAAAAGATAATATCAACCATGAGTTTGAATATGAAATGATTACCCTTGAGGTATGAAGATATAAAAACAGTTTGAGACAAGAAGAACCAAAGGAATTGGTGATGAGCAAACTTTTATTTGGAAAACATCAATTCTCCAAACTGGTCCTTTGGTTTTCTAAAAATCACACACAAATTCCAGCATGATTTTGGGATGTACAGTCAAGACTAGTTAAAAATGTATATAAGAGGGCAAAGAAATGTATAGAAGAATAGTACCTGTGTCTCCTGTCAAGGAAGAAGCCAGTGGGCCTGTATGCAGCTTTGTCCATCAGTCTTGCCTTTATGGTGGAGAGAAAAACACAGGTGAATGAAGGACAGACATCCTATGGTATGAACACGTGAATGTACTCAGCTCAGCCTTACAAAGATGCAAAAGAAAGACGATAACAAATGGCTTCCAGAAGAATGCTACCACAATCAGACATATACTAGCCAAGAAAAAAACAAAGAAACATGGTATAAATATTATATCCCATACAAAAATGAACCCCAATGGACCAAGGGCTTAAGTGTAAAGCTTAATATTATAGGACTTTTATAAGAAGGAGGGAACGACATCCTCAAGACTAGAGCAAGAAAATACTTCTTTACTTGACGCTGGGTTTAGACGCTCAAACCCATAATCCTAGTGTTGAGGAAGTGGAGGCAGGAGGATTAAGAGCTCAGGTCAACCTGGGCCCTATGAAATTCTGTCAAAAGCACACAAGTTTTTATATCTAAAACTAAAAGCAAATCTATAGAGGAAAAGTTGATTCATTGGATGTCATCCAGATGTATGGTATTTGCTGTTAAAAGACTGCAAGACAACGCTGCTTTGTAACTGCTTTGAAGAAGCAGTCGTGATGTGGGATGTCTTTTTGTACGTTGTGAATATCATTGGTAAATAAAGAAACTGTTCTAATTTATGGCAGGGCATTTTAGAAGGAGGTAGGAAATTTGAGCATAGAGAAAGAGAAAGGAGAGTGAGGTCAAAAGACATGTAATCCAGCCGCCCAAGAAGCAAGATGTAAAGAAAACCCGGGCCATGTGGCAGGACAGATGAATGAAAATGAGTTAAATTAAGATGAAAGAGCTAACTAACAATATGCTTAAGCCATAGGTCAAACAATATGTAATTAATATAAGTGTCTGAGTCATTTTGTGAGGGCTAAACAGTGGTGGACTGGTCTAGATCATGGGACTATGCCAGGCTAGAAACCTCTATAGCAAATGGAGTCTTTAAAAAGATAGATTATTGAATCTACTTTAATAAAAAAAAAAAAGAATGGTATTAAATCTCAAAATATTTTACATTGATATACATTTTAGTTTATCGATACAAATTTAAGGTCAATTTCATTATACTGTATATATATTTCTATTTTTGTTTAAGATACTATGTTTACATAACTCATTTAAAATAATATATAATTAAAATTCAGATTAATATCATCTATGATAACCAAACTTATAGTCATGTTAGTTGGGCTTTTTTAGATATACAAAAATATATTTCAATTAAATAAATAATCTTCAAACACTTCAAAGATCTATAAAATATAACAGTTAAAATATTTTAAAAACTTAGACTTTTCTAGACAGTGAGACAGGTCTGCTCCTGGCTACACAAATCTACTTTAAAAAGTTCATAGACATAAAAAAATAACTTTATAGAAAATTTACTTAATGTGTGTCAAAGGTTAGCCCTTAGACAAAAAACTATTCTTGCCTCACTACCTAACAATAATAACCTATTAAAAAGTGACCTCTAAATTTTGGCAAAACCAAGCCAAGATAGTCCTTCAAGTTCCTGCTTTGCAAAAAAACCTGCCAGACATCCTTCAATACACACACACAAAAATGACTAACAAACTGTGCCAAAATAGACAGAGCAGTTCTACAAATTTCCTGCTTCACTAAAAGATATGTCAGAGACTCTAGGCCTATAGGCTAAAGATAGATGCCCTACCATTTTACAAAAAACTGTCCAGACAGCCCAATGTCATCTCTGTCATTTCTAAATTTTAAAAATTGCTTATACTTCCTGTTTACCCAGATAATATTATATGCTTCTATAGTCTCTGATATAATTAAAAATTAGTTATAAATATAGTTTTGCTTAGTTATTACAAATATATTAGATATAAAACTTTAAACTCACAAAAATAAAGTAAATAAAATATTTTCCTTAATTTTGTTAAATACAAATAAACTAGATATTATAACTATAATTCTTGCTTAATAGCTGTTTTATCATATATAATTTTACTATGTTAAAATTAAAGCCTTTCTTTTTAATTAGAAAAGAAGGGGGCAGTGATGTGAGTGTCTTTCTGTACATTGTGAATATCATTGGTAAATAAAGGAACTGTTTCAACCTATGGCAGAGCATTTTAGAAGGAGGCAGGAAATCTGAGCATAGATAAAAAGAAAGAAGGGCGGAGTCAAAAGAGACATAATCCTGCCATCCAAGAAGCAAGATGTAAAGAAATAGGTAAGCCATGGGCCACATGGCAGGACAGATGAATGGAAATGAGTTAAATTAAGATGCAAGAGCTAGCTAGAAATGTGCCTGAGCCATAGGCCAAGCAACATGTAGTTAATATAAGTGTCTGAGTAATTTGGAGAGGGGGCTAAACAGTGGCAGGCAGGTCCAGATCTTGGGGCTAGGCTAGCCCAGAAACCTCTCTCTAACACAGTATTGAGGAAATGGGGAGATACTCAGTGGTTAATAGCCTGTAGTATTCTTGCAGAAAACCTGAGCTTGTTTCCCAGTACCCATGTTAGGTGGCTCAAATGGACTTATAAATCTTGCTCCAGGCGCTCCATACCCTCTTCTGGCCTATGCATACTCCTGTACTCATCTGCATATATGTACATATGAGTATACATGCTAAATATCCCTACATACTTGGATGTTTGTGGAAGTTTGAATGTAATTGGCCCCATAATCTCATAGGGAGTAGCATTATTAGGAGGTGTGGCTTTATTAAAATGGGTAAGGCTTTATTTGAGGAAATGGTGATGGGCTTTGAGATTTCCTATGCTCAAGATACTGCCCAGTGTCTTCGTCAACGTTCTATTGCCTGCAAAATGTAAGACTTTCCACTACTATTCAAGCACCACGTCTGCCTGCATACCACCGCGCTCCCCATCATGATGATAATGGACTGAACATCTGGAACTGTATGTGAGCCACCCCAATTAATTGTTTTCTGTATACGAGTTGCTGTGGTCATGTTGTCTCTTCACAGCAATAGAAACTAAGACACTGTATAGACCAAAATGACAACACTGCATGCTGTCAAGAATGTAGAGAGTCTGCAGTGATCATGTATTTGCTAAATAAAGAGTTAAATGACACACACCAGATCATTTTGGCAGTTTCTTATAAAGATGACCATGAAATTACTGTACAAACCAGCAATTATACCTTGAGCATTTATTCCCCAAAAAGCAAAAGGTTCTGTTCCTATAAAAAGCTGTATACAAATGTTCAGACAGCTTTACTGGTGATAGCCAATGCTGGAAAGACTAGGGTGTCCAATGGCTAACCAAGCCTGGGTACCTCCATGCCATGGACTTTCCTCAAAAGTAAAAACAAATAAATACCAACAGACACAAGCCGTATGATTTCTAAAGCAATGCCAGCTGAAGTAGCAAATCCCTAAAGGTGACATATGGTTACATTTTTGAAATCATGAAACTAGAAGCAGAAAACAAATCTGTTATTGCAATGGCTGGGGAAAGGGTGGTTGTGCAGGGGCAGCACTGAGTCCCTTGGGTAACGGAACTATTTGATATTGTGATGTAAGACAGGAAACCACTGCCTGCACACACTCAATGAGCAGAGCCAGGAAACACAGAAATAATGAATATGCTAATCGACAAGAGTAAAACTGTGAGGGAAAAGTTATAAGGAAAACTTGAAACATGAAAATAAATGAGAGAGGTGACACCCCAGAAAACAGGTTCTTTTTCAGAAACTACATCACAATTTTATTTGAAAGCCTGGGTTTCCTTCATATACATTATATTTATATATTCTTACTTCATGGTACCTCAAAATTTACAGAGTAGGAGGTCCAAATAAATCAGCAACCAGTCAAGCCTGGGCCCAGGCCTGTACAAGAAGTTAAAAGGCTGCTGCCAATGTATGACTAGAAAGCAAGATCTCATGAAAAGCCAGCAGTGCTATAAAGTGCCACGGTTCTCAACATAAACAGAAAATCCATGTAATCTGTAAAAGTCCTTAAGGTTCCCTGGTTTTTATCCTCTCTACACCCCAGACATAAATTGGAGTAAAATCAAATAATGAATGAGATTAATTTACAGAGTCAGACTAATCCAAATAAGCAGTTAACTACATGCACCTGAATCATTGCTCTAGGAGTGTGGACTCACTGCCTTCCAGTTCCTTTAGAGGTACTGGCTGGCTGGGCATGGTGGCACATGCCTGGGATTCAAGCACTGAGGATGCTGAGCCTCATGTTCATGCACTCAAGACCTATACCCTAAGATGCTAGATGTCATCTCATACTGACTGCAGATCTAAAGTTCAATGAGAGCCTGGAAAGATGGCTCGGTGGTTAAGAGTGTTTTTCCTCTTCCAGAGGACCTAAATTCAATCCCCAGTCTTCAGGTCAGGTGACCCACACTCATCTGTAACCCCAGCTCCAGGGGATCTGGAACCTTCTTCTAATCTCCTCAGGCACCCATGTACACATACACACATAGTCACATACAAATATGCATTAATAAAAATAAAATTAATCTTTTTTTAAGTGCAAAAAGAGAGTTCTATGCCAAAATCAACACTGTTGTTTATCAGAACTACCCAGGTACTTGTCAAACAAGATATATTATGGGTCCTTCCAACATTCTTGTATCAGTTGCTACAACTGCCATTAGAAAAGAATTTCAAAGCTAATAGTTTTCTCAATGTGACATTTTAGTCATGAATGACTCAATTCCCTATTAATGCATTTTCATTATTTTATTGCATTTCAGATTTTGTAGCAGTCACAGGGTGAAGCGTTATTCCAGAGATGATAATGGTGGCATTCCCTCATGATTCCTAAGCAAATTAATAGGTCCCTGTGACTAATGTAAGGAGACAGCACTCAGCACCTGTCAATCTCTACTACCATTCACTGCTTCCAGAGTGACAGCAAGCAGCCAGGCTCTCAACCAAGGCAATACATATAACCAGCATCTAGGAATTTAGGGCAGCGAGCATCCTCCAGGCCCTTAATAAGGCAACCTTTCACTCTGTGGAGATTAAATGAAATTCTAACCGTTCTGTAAAGAAAAAAATGGCATAACAAATGCCCCCAATATGCTGAGCTGATAGACAACAAAGCATCCATAATTTATTTTAATCGCCAAAGTCAACTTAAATAACCCTTGAAACTTTGTATGACTTAATTCATTGACGGCTCCATCTTCTGTTCTTGGTTTTAAAATGCAAGTTTATTCACTTTAGTGAGTCGTCAACAAATTAATTTCTCTTGAAAAAAAAATATCAATATGCTAGAGCTCTGAACAGAGCCTGGGTGCTTTGCTAACACTCCCATCCATAGCCTGTACTCTTGGCTACAGCCCAAAGCAGCACCTTTATACACTCCCCTGAGCTCTCCCTGACTCTGCTGGCTTTGCTAGCCATAAACAATTGGCTTTTAAATGTTTATAGTTAGTTGAGAGGAAGAGCAATGTGAACATTTTGAGAAAAACCAAATGGTTTTTGGCAGAGCAGAACCCATGTAGGCAGGCAGAACTGTTTAATTTCATACGTGTATTGTTAATCAAATATTTACTATAGCTCGGGCTTCTGTAAGTTGCTCGGCTCTCTGTTAAACAGATGCTCCCCATAAACATATCACACAGTGATGCGTAAAGAGTGAAATACAGTCTACTTGGTTCTAATTTGGCCCATTGGTGGGACCCTGGACAGTGGGCAGTTGCAGACATCACCCTTTTTTTGTCCCTTGGGTCTCCCACTGGGATTGGGCCTTCCTCAGAAAGTATTTGTTAACTCTAAGAAAAATAGAGTTACCCAGTCCTTTCCCTCACATCTTTAACCTTCCTCTTCCTCTCTTGGCTCAGGGGGAGGAGTCTGCTCCCTCTATTGCCTTCCTTGTCTCCCACACCTTGTCTCCACTCTCTCTCCAGGTCTCCCACAAAGGACACTGCCACCTCCCCATGCTGTGTAATGGCTTTTGAGCTACTTTACCATCTACCTGGCCAGCCCACCCACAGAAACAGAATACACAGCATGCTGTCTCCATTTCACCTTATTGTCTTCAGTCTCGAGAGCCACCATCTCGTAGTGACATTTCAGGACAATCTTCCTACCTGTATTACCAATAGCCTTTTTGCTTCCCGATCTAAGATACTTCTGAGAAGACACTGCTGTGAAGTCTTCTTCCCCTCTGCTTTGCTCAAATTTGTGCTTTTCCAGCTTTCTGCCTGCCTCTAGGCTGTCCCTTCTCGGCCACCTTCCTAAGAGCTTTATATCTTAGCCACGAATCTTTCAGTACCCATCTTTTCTCATTAGCTGATGCTATGCAGAAATTTCCTAAAACCATCCCTAATCCTGATTGACCTCAACTCCCCAACTCTCTCATAGCCTCAGGTCACATTCATCCATCTCCACTTTCCATTCCCAAACTCACCTCTCCCTTTGTTTTTATGGACTAAATCCCCACATACCCTCTTTTTTCAAGCCAGAAATCTAGATGTCACTGTAGACACTCTTCTCCTCTTTACACCCCAAGCTGAGCAAAGCTACTTCCCAGAGGGTCCCATTCACCCGCCCACAGCATCTCTCATCCAGATATCATGCTACTGTGGATCTACAGCACCTCGGCTAAGCTTTGCTCCATTTCAGCAGCGAAGCTTAGATCAGTGCTGCCTGAAGGCCTCTTCAGAACAAGGGCATCTCCAGTTCTTTATGAGTCTCCTTTCTACCAAGCTCCCCATATCATCCCTCACACTGGTAAATGTGCTCATACAAAGGGTCATGTCTTCCAGAACAAAAGCTCAGACTGCACAAGGCTCAGGCAGCTATTTTTAGCATGTGTAGTCACTATCCACCCTTATCTGAAGTTTCCTTCCCTCTGAGAATCCTCCTCACCTTGATGTCTGGGTAAATCCTTTATTTATTTATTTCTTCTTTTCCTTTTTATCTCGTCCCCTCTGTCACCATCCTCCAGGAGGCTCCATCAACCCTCTTCCGACAGTCAGTCATCTGCATTCTCACAGTGTCCTGAGTCGGCACTTGCTAAATCTTCAGCATTGCCAGGATGTTTCATTGTCTTCTAACTCATAAATTAAAAGGCTAAAGACGGTTGTTTGTCTTAGCTCCTTGGTGTTTCATGGAGCTGACACGTGGTAGATAATTGTTGACAAAACAAAGGAATGAGCAAAGTAATCACTGGAGTAGTTCCTGCTTCTTGGTGCCTTTTGAGTTTAGAGGTTGGACGGCCACTACGGATGCTGTTGTATTGTGCAATAGAACTGGAAGAATATTTGCTTACAATTAAGGCTCATCAGAAACACTACTTAGTAATCACATACTATGCTATCCTTAGATATATAGCATCATACATTTGTCCATGTCCTTACTGATTGACATCTAAGCTGTTCAACAAAGAGTCCTTTGTACTCTACAATCTATGCCTAGCTATGACAATGATCTGTCATTATGACAGCGTTATAGATACCTAAATCCTCTCAAATCTGTAATGGATACAATTCCTCCAGCACCCTTCTGATGAGACAGACACACTGGAACTACTTCATCACATGTATGATGGCTGATAAATCCAACTGACATTCCTCAGCAAGAAGATCTGGGAAGCATAAGATTTTAGCATCAGTCCAGAGATTTATGTGCTGGAAATACATAAAGGTGCACCCAAAATAAAAGTGCAAAGTAGGCAGTTATTTTCCAGAGCTCTCCACGGGTGCAGCTTAGAGGCTCTCCAGTGTCAGCACACATCAACCCAGTCTGGAGAGCCTCCCCTGTATGATATACGTCACAAGAAGAGGAAACTTGGATGACACCTAATTCCTCACTGATCTGAAACTAAACAGGCTTGCTTTCTTAGACTTCATGATATCTGTTCTCACAGCGTTTGCATATTATTGCTTTGGAAGAAAAATTAGATGAATATCCCAAATTCCCCCCCCCTTTTAACTCACTCTTAAAATTATGAGGATACATCCTGATTTGTGGATTTGCTCACAGCAATAATCCTTCCTGTGCTTGCAATTTTAGTCAGCAACAATAAAGAGTATCAGGTAGCATTTGACATTTTGAGCAAAGAGAAATAACCTTTTCAATTTACTAAATCCTGCTTTTAAAAAGTCATTACCTTACTGAAAATGGGTTAAGCTTGGGAAGAAATGTAATCATTTAAATATTTTTAAAAAATATTCGTGACATTTAAATTCTGAGCAGAAAGGATGTCTGTTTACTAAATGGTATTAGCATTATAAATGGCTAGATAGCTAGCAAAGCAAAGCTTGCCTTATACATCCCAGCACATACCAAAGACTCTTTCAGGGAAATTAAAAACTCTCACATAAAAATAAAAAGGGTAGGAGAATTTAGGGCAATGTTTTATAGAACTAAGGAGGACCGGAAAGGTATTATAAGAGATGTGAGAAAGTTGATGACGCATATACATCTTCCAGAGCAGCAACTGCAAAGTAACTCTCTGGAGAAAGGATGGAGAGAATCTGGATTGGGGAGAGGGCTCAAGTGGCAAGTACCTGCTGTGAAAACCTAGAACTCATGGAATTCCAGGCTTGCAGGCATGAGTCTGCAACTCTCATCTTGTGAGGGGAGGACAGAGCGCTGGGGGACAGATAAATTCCTGGAGCTCTGGGATCACTGAGTGTTAAAAGATAAGCTAGAGAATAATAGAAGAACACAATTATGTGGATCTCTGGCTTAAACACACCACACACACACACACACACACACACACACACACACTTAAATGACATAGCCATTACAGAATTACTTATAACATTTATAGTATCCTTACAAACTGATAAGTAAAAGGCAATTCAACAGAAAACTAGATGCCTTATATATGAAAGACATTCACAGGTGACAAAATTGAATCAGTGAACAAACATGAAAAACATTCAGGTTCACATCACTCAAAAAATGCAACTTAAATTAACAATGAGTTCCCATTTCATAAAGCCCATTAAGTAAGACGAGTGGTAGGTGGTGCTCTTGAAGAGGTTGGGACGATTTTAAAATACTTTCAAGAACTCAAACTGTAGCAAATGTAGGCAGGAAATCAATCAATTTGCATGCAAAATTATGTACACATATTCTTTGACCTAGCCATGTCATTACCAAAAATGTACCTTCTTGAAAACTCTTACTCAGTAAGAACAGGGATACACATAAAGATATTGGAATGGCAGCAGCAGCAACAACAACAAAACCTACAGGAACCACCCAAATGTTCATCAATAAGGAATAGTGGGTAAATTAGCACATACTCTAGTTAACTTTAATCTATAGCTACTGTCCTGGAAGAATGAGAGGGAGGGAAGCCATTGACAGATGAATACGTATAGAGCCCCATCATCAGGCACGTAATCATTATTGAAGTCCTATAGATGTACGATGTATATGGGGCAACTCGCATGTAGCTGTCTGAACATGGAGAAGAGTGTAAAAAGACACACTCCACAATGTTAATACTACAGACAGGAAGGATGGTGCCCAGGCTGCTAAAGGAAAGATCTGCTTCATAGATATTTCCATTGTTACAATTTGGTTACTTACTTTTTAAATAAAGAATATTAAAAACAAAAAATATTATCTCCCTTAATGTAGGTTAATGTACAGTGTTTAATATGAGAACAGATATGAAGAACACTGAATTATAACCCTGTTGAATATAGAAGCCTTTCTAAATAAGATTTATTCTGTCTGTACTTGGAGATTTTAATGAGATTTCAAGTTCAGGGCTCTATCACCCATCCTTTGCAGAAAACTATGAACCTAAAACCATTGCCCATCCAGCTCATTGGTATTCCAGATTGCTCCATTAAATCTTCCCTCATGGATCTCAGCTGTCTTTCCTTCAGCCCTTTTTCTCACATTGCTGTCCTATCGATTATATAGTACCTAAAGAGCTGGACCAAGCAACTGCTCAGTCTGAAAAAGGTGCTAAGGAGAATAAATACACAACAGACAATGATTTCACAGACAAACCTGCATGGCTGCCCAGTTCAACATCACAAACACCAGAAGCTTAAATAAAATACCCTGGGATAGTAACTAAGCTTCATGGGGCACCTCGATTTGACAATATTTATTTCTTAGGGGTTGACTCATAATGGGGTTTAATCTTGTGTGAAAACAACTATTGTTTAAAGTCGTCATTAGCTTGTTCTACAAACACTATGTTATCACGCACTATGCAAAATCTACCCGAGAAAATTAAACATGGAGGCTCAATGGACTTACACTGATCCCAATAACTAACAGGACAAGACTTCTGGGAATACATTCAGTGGCTCTTATGCAGAACTTTAAAAATGGCATTTTTACCGTTAGTCAAATAAAGAAACTAAGGAGACTGGGGGAGGGGCCGGTGGAACATATGTCAACTCTAAAGTTCTATTCCTACCAATGTGTGAAACAGACAAAGTTTAAATATTTTTAAATAATACGGCTCTCAGTTTATAACCTAACTCTAGTATTTCCTAATTTTGTGGCAGGTATTATTTAACATGCTTCCGGAGCCTTGGATTTCTTACTCACTAAACACGGTGCATAACCAAACGCAAAGACAGGTTAATTTCACAGAGATTAAAGAAAGGAGACAGTTTGCTAAGCCCAGAGTAAGTGATCAACAAGTTATAGCAGTGTCAATTAACAAAATTCAAAATTTATATCAAAGCTATAAAAACTCAAAAAACAAAACATACTAAGGATATAAAACCAGTGCAGTCTAAACTGACTGAACACCACTGTGAAAGAAACATAATAATTTTAAAGGCTACCAAATTTTGGCTCCACAGCAAAGCAGTATAGATGAATCTCCCCATCTTCCTTGCAATATGTGTAATTAAAACATCTGGGCAGATGTACAGAACACAAAAGAGCAGGCAAAGGAGAAGGGGAAGGCCTGGGAGGGAGTGACTATCACATAAGGGCACAGTCTCTGGATTTTCTTCTGGTCTGATCCCAGATTAAGTGCTTTTGATGGCTCAAACAAGACTGGCCCCCAAAAGGCTCATATTTTTGAATGCTTGGCCTCCTGTTGGTAGAAGCATTTGGGGATGGTTAGAATGTGCATCACTGGGAGTGGGCTTTGGCCCATGCCACTCCCTCTTACATAGTAACAGACTCAGTTTAATTGAATTCTCATAAACCACCCCCAGGCCTTGCCTCTGGCTTATGGATCAGATGAAAGCTGCCATTACCACTCCAGTGCCATGCCTGCCTGCGTGCTGCCAGCTAACCTGCCAGGTCATGGACTCTAACCCTCTGGGACTCCGAGCCCCAAATTGAATGCTTTCTTCTATAAATTGGCTTGGCTGTGGTGTTTGTCATGGCAACAGGAACGTAATTAAGACGGTGCTGAAGAAGATAGCATCCATAAAGGAGCAAGAGCAGACCAAACACTTCTAGGTGAAAAAATTTCTCTTTCTAACCAAAGCACTAAATAAAGGGCAAGCTACAAAGACATGAAACTTGAAGACAAAATACAAAACAGTACCCTTCTTGGCTATCCTATTAGCAAAGCAAGATGGCAGCCCACATCCCCTCCATTTCTCTGCTGGATCACCATGCTCTTCTATTTCCCCCCCCCCAGAGCAATGAGAGAAAGCAGAGAAGTCTGACTCTCATTACCACACAATTATATCACATCCCTCCTCTCTCTGCACTGTGTTATGGCCATTATCTTTGCTGCCTCCTGATAGGCATGAGGCGCCTTTCTCCCGCCCCACCAGCGGAGCCTTTGATGAGAACTTGACCAGCATCTCACAACAGTGATGTCTCCCTACCTGCTCTGACAAGGAAAGCTTTGTGGGAAGCAGTAACAAGGTGACTTTCCTCTCAAAGACAAGGGGATGGCAATGAGGAGATCTCTGGATGTCAACAAAGATGGAATGGAAACCATAAAATAAACCCTCATCCTAAACCTGGCAGTATCACAAGGGTGCCCCACTTCACAATATCTATTTATTTATTTATTAGTGTGTGTGTGTGTGTGTGTGTGTGTGTAAGAGAGAGGGAGGAAGGAAGAGTTTCTAAGATGACCTACTAATAAGGTTTAAATAACATCTAGTCTTATTATAATAAGAACATCTAAAATGTCCAGGATTTTTAGAAAATCATTTGTTAAATTCAAAACCTGGAGGGGGTGAATCTTAAATGAGAAAATGCATTATTATATGTTGACACCAAGATGAGCAAGATGATGGAACTTCCCAGAAAACAACAGGAATGAGGGTATAATGCTGTAATCCCAGGATTTGGGAGTAGAGGCAGGAAGAATGAGTTGTCCCAGGGGGCTGCAGACTACTTGATGAATCCCTATAGCAAAACAAACAAACATGGCCAGCAGGAATGCACAGTGGGCAAAAACACCACCATGAAAGTCTAACAGCCTGAATTTGGCTGCTAGAACCCTAGAGAAAACACCCCAAAATTGTCCTTGATGTGCGTGCACACTAGCATGGACACACTCACATTCTTTATTAAACATGATAATAAATTTTTTTAAAGAATTATCCAGCAATTTTCAAATACTAAATACACTTGAAACAAATAGATGAAAAGTTTCAAGAGTAACCAAAAAAAGATTTGAGACAATAAATGAAAACTGTAGATTTGAAAAATAATACAGAAATAAAATACTCAGTGGATAGACTCAACTATGGAGAACAAAGGAAAAAATTATAGGATTGAAGGTTAGTTAGTCCCAGTTTAGAAGCTAAGTGAACCTCAAAGAGGGTAGACACAAAGAATACCATGAAATAACAACTAAAATCAAACATCAGAAAACTAAAGAAAAATTTAATGTCTTAGAAGCCCTGAGAAAAAAAATGAAAGAGTATCTAAAGAACACACAGTTCATGTCCAATGAGATGGCACAGTAGGTAGAGGCATTCCCAGGACCCTCATGGTGGGAGGAAAAATTCCCATAAATTGTTCTCTATCTGCTACATACACACACACACACACACACACACACACACACACAACACATACATACACATAAACACATACACTCCATAAATTGTCCTCTATCTGCTACACACACACACACACAACACATACATACACATAAACACACACACACACAAATAAATAAAATGTAAGAATTTTTCAAGTTGGCTAAAAGTCAAAAAGAATAAATGGTTCAAAATGCAGAAAACCACTTTCCAAGTGCTGAAAGAAATGAACTGTCAAACTACTAACTGTATATCCAGCAAAATTATCCTTCATGCTTCACAATGAAATCAAAGCATTCTCAATGGAAGGAAAATGAAACGAAGTTTTCTCTAGCAAACAGACCCTGAAAGAATGCCTAGCGAAAGTTCTGATGATGGGAAGTGTGAAAGACTCAGTGTATTAGGGAAGAAGAGGGATAAACAACAGACAATACAAAAAATATATGTAAGCACAGTGCACATTCTTCTCTGAGTCCTCTAAATTGCATTTGATGCTTAAGGTAAAACTTGCAACATGGTCTGAGGGGAATACTCGCTGCTAACGAAGACAAGGACCACATACCCGACAGACAAAGCCAGTCTCCTGGTTCTTAATGGCCCTAGAACCTCGTAAGTAGCTGCCACTGTCATAGTAGGTGAAGGGCACCAGGGCATCTCTGTGCTGATCTGTGTCTTCCTGGTAGCCTACAAACACTTTAAGAGATAACTAAGCCAGAACAAACAAGTTTTCATTCTAACTTTTCAGAGGAGAGGAAGCACAATATCCTCCCAAAGCTTAATTGCTTTATCGTAACCATGCTTGGAGTCAGCAATTCTTTTCTGCTGTTCTGAATGCATGTCTGCTCATTCCTGTTAGGACCGTATTACATTGGTCCACTTTGATAAGCAGAACCTTAACTGTATCAATTGTTAGCAGACTTCCAAATCCCTCACAAAGTCAGTAATTTTAATACAAACACAGCTTATAGACTATTCATATAAATGTGTTCATAAGCTATAAGAATGTAACAGTGTATCTTTTCAGGAAGTAAACATTCCGAAATACACAGTGAAGTACCCACTATCTCCAAGCATTTACAAACACGCATAATAATTCTAATGATACCAATGTTACCAGCAGGAACCACCGCTTCACTACCTTATCTGTTCCATATTACACACACCTCCTGTTCTGCTTTCTCTACTCCCAACTCTCTATATGATTTACTGGATATTGTTCTGAATTCCAATGGCTGGTCCTGTGATGTGCATCTACGCACTGAGGATATTCCAACATGCAGGCACAGGCTCTCAGCTACCCATCTGCTACATGTAAAAATCACTGGCTACATAGGGAGTACTGCTAAAGATTGGGGTCCCCTTCAAACCAAGCTAGACCCTGGCCTGTGGGGGACAGATAAACCAAGGAGAACAACCCAATGACTGCAGAGGACAGACATGTGGCTGGGGAGGGTGACAGGGCAGAAGATGGCTAGTGAACAGCAGCAGAATGTATCCTGACCTGGGTGGTCATATTAGCTACTTTTTCTGTTGCTGTGACAAATTACCTGAGGAGAAAAAAAAAGAAGTTTATTTAGGGAGTAAGGTTTATTTTGGTTCATCACAGCAGGAAAGGCATGACTGATGTCAGGAGTGTGAGGCAGCTGGTCACAGGGCATCCACAGTGGTCAGGAAGCAGAGAGAGAGATAGATGCTGATGCTCAGTTGGCTTTCTCCTTTTTACTTAGTCCAGGACCCCCGCTCAAAAGATGATGCTGCCGTATTCATGATGGATGTTCTTGGCTTAGTGAAACCTTTCTAGAAAGGTACTCAGATAACTCCATTGGTTTGTTTCCTAGGGGATTCTAAATCCTGCCAAGTTGGCAGTCAAGATGGACTATCTTAGTGGTCACTCTGAAAATAAGTTGCCGCTAGGTGTGCAGTCAAGCACCAAGGAGGCTGAGACAGGAAGGTCACCAGTATTTAGAGGGATGCCTAGAAAAAATAGTGGGAATTTGTCTCAGATAAATAAATAAACAAATAAGAAATAAATAAGGCAGTAGAAGATAAAAAGTAAAAACTTTGAAAAACTACAGTTTCCTTGTAAAGAAGAATCTCTCTTTAGAGCCCCTTTCTGCCATCCTTGTGTCAATTAGCCTGCTCACTCCACAGATACTTATTAACCCTTCCTCTCTCAGAGAAATACAGCATATGGGGGAACTGTGGAGAAAGGAGATCAGCACGTAGAGGGTAATCACCACAGGATCATACAAGAAAAGGGATCCAAGTGACTTGGAGGATGTGTAAGTTGGAGATGCCCAGGTGTAAAAGTGAAAGAGGAACTGGATGCAGGTAAAGAACCACCGGCAGAGCGCTGTCCTGGGGAGAGCACTCCAAGGCAGCAAACCCCCTGCCTGAGCTCCCCTTGTAACTTGTCCTTTGGTGGGGGGAGGGGAGAAGAGAGAAGAGTTTTGTGGAAGGAAGGCTTGCTGGAAAGCTGTCTGTTAGAGAGCTGGCGTGTCAGTGTCTGGGATCTTTTTTTGCTTTTTGTCAGGTTTCCACACTTATTGGCAAGACAATTCCACTCTGAAGCCTACAGCTTGTCTGGCTCATTGTAGTACATTTCCCAATGGGAGCTACAGAGAGCACATAATGGGATCACACTGCCTCTTTTCCTTAACCTCTGCCATGGTTTCCCACTGCTCTTTGAATGAGGCCCTGAGGTCAGACACCGCAGGCTCTGGTTCTCAGCTACCTCATCAGAACCCTATGAAACCTGACACCCCTCCTCTTCCAATTCAGCCTTGAGAGTGTTTGGAAGTGTCTAGACTCACCATATGGGCACTGTACCAGCTGTGTCCTCTGCTTGTACACCCCATACTCCCTTTTCTCCTGGTCAGCAAAAGATCACAATTCACACCTCACATCCTCAAAGAAGCCTGTCCAGATCTCCAGCAAGCATGGCAATACTAGGCACCTAGCTTGTAGACCCCTTGGGACAGTCACAATTGGCATGACTATTCTACTTTTAGCTTTGCTGTAGGAGTGTGGCTTCCCAGGGGTGCTGAAGATTTGGACTCATGACAGCACTACATTCCAGCACTTAGTTTATATCTAGACCATAGTAAACTTTTGATAAACATTGGTTTTTCAAATGTTTGGTTGGAAGAGCAAATGAATGGAACCAGGAGTAAGGGCGCTTTGCCTGCTTTGAAGCCAAACATACCAGATGCAACCTCGTTTGTGCCTAGAAGTTCAACAGCCACCTGAATTAGGTAACAGTGATGCTCACTTAGTCTCTAGGTCTCTCTGATATTGAAGTAGGTAGCACTGAAGCTCTTCGGTTACTGGATGCTCATTTCTATTAATAGTACTCTGCATTCAAGACTTCAAGTCATTGAAAGATCACATTCTCCTCACCTTTAATTGAACTTGAAATTACTTGTTTGTACTTTACTTGATGGCTAACTGGCCATCAAACAAAGAGAACTAATCTCAAGGTCACTGGAGCTGGAATCAACACATTTGTTTCCCCTTGACAAGCACAGATCAAGAGAGTAAGCACAGATCAAGCCAGAACCAAGCCTTGAGGCTTCTAGTTATGCCAACTGAATGGGAAATGTTTAAACTCGATATTCAGCTAGCACTGTGGATTCGTAACTAGTCATCATCTCCTTCATTAATAAGCAGTTAGTGACAAAATCAGATCACATCATCTGTGCAGTTAATTACAAGCTGGGAAATATTCAGGGTATACAAATTTTATTAGCATGGCTGACATCTGTCAACTATTTTGGTTAATTACTCCTGAATTTGGATTCTAGCCTTCCACTATTTCAAATTTTAATATATTTGGCATAAAGGATTTTCAAGCTGCCATTATCTCTGTTGAGTATTTTTGTCTTATTCCTATTCTAAAATTATCAGAAATAAGCACTGCTAGCTTGCTTTCACACTGACAGTTCATTCTACAGCTAAATAAAATAAATGGTTAATCAGCAGAATGCGACCTACCACATGGCTAAATTTTTTTGGTCAGTGTTTATTAAATACTCTCAATGCTGCTATGTAGGACATAAAATGTTTGGAACTTTCTTAATTACATGCCAAAGACATAACCCCAAAACTTTACTTTAGAATAAAGAAAACCATTTGGCCTTTTAAAAAAAAAGGATTTTGGATGTGGTTGGGTTGTTTGCATGGTTTTTAACGAAGCATGATTCCTTCATCACTCAGTAAGCACCGAGGATGTCTGAGGACAGAGTGAGGCAGAAATTAGTTTGGAGGTGAAAGAGAGGTCTATATGGGATGAGAAGATCACAGGCGTGAAAGGAGGCAAGAAAGTGTGCAAGGGTGAGAAGAACAAAATACAAGGAAGGTAGGGTAGGACCAGATCACTGACCTCATGGTCACCGGTAGCAACTAGAACATACTACAGAAAAACAGATTATGCCAAGAACACAAACTGTACCAAGAGCACTAAACCCTGGTAAGTCCTCACCTGAATCTTCCTGTTATTGTTACTGTGTTCTAGACTGCTTAGGAAAGCAAAGAAAGAAGGAAGGAAGGGAGAAATTGACAAATCTCACAGCTGCATGGTTATAAGAACCTAGAAAGTTTGACTTCATGACCTCTAGAGCCACCCTAGTTCAAAAAGTATAGAACCCACCTAAGAGAGGGTCCTCAGAGGGCAGAACAGACCTATTCTCAAGGACAACATATGCTATGATCTGTTCTTAAGAATTGTAGTTAATTGGCAATAACCCAGCATCATTCTGCTTGTGCTGTGTGATTGGCCAAACAGAACTGTGAGCATCAGACAAGGAGACACTGCAAACAGCACCTGAAAAGCTACTTCAACACATTTGTGGTGATTGCTAAGATGAAGAAGACTGACCATATCAAGTGTTGGCATAGATGTAGAAAAACTAAAACTACTTTATATCATGATACAGTCATATTGGAAACTGCTTATTAAAAGGATACCTATTATGTGGTCCCAGGATTCTCATATTTTAAGCAGTAAGAAAAATAAATAGTGCCAGTGAGGTGATTCAGTGGGTTAAGGGACTTGTTGCCAGGCTAGTAACCTGGGTTTAATCCCCAGGACCCACATGATAGAAGCAAAGAGCTAACTCTCGAGGGCCACCCTCTGACTTCCATACACGCACGTTCACATGTGAAAGAAAGGAAGAAAGGAAAGAAGGAAAGATATACACCATACACACTTACACAGCAATGCCCACGCCAGCTTTATCATAGCTCAAAACTGGAAGCGCCTAGCATTATCCATAGAATAATAGCAGCATAGTGTTTTGCCCACACAATGCAATACTAGCCAGGCAATTCAAGGAATGAACTATTAATGCTGGCTATACAGATGACTCTCAGAGGAATTTGGGTAAAAACCAAAACAACAACAACAAAAAGATCCTAAACTCAGTGCCTCCATGTTGCCTAAAATTCCAGAGCATGGAAACTAAAACTAATTGGCAAAATAAAAGTTGACCTTGATGTTTGCTTGACAATGGGAGTACAAAGATTTGTCAAACACAGGGTGGAACTTGCAGAGAACTTGGTGGTGGGAACACAGGATGGACTCCCTGAAACTGAGGGAATGTCTATATATTTCCACTATTGTGATTCTGGTTATGATTTCAAGGTAGGTTCAACACATATAGAATGATAGATTAAATATCTTCATTTATTTTATATCAATTGTACCTCAGCAGTGTTATAACTTTTCAAAAGTAAGTCCAGTTTAGAGTAGTTTAGGAATTAATCTGATTGTCCCATTGTGGTGCGTGTAATGTAATTACAACTTTAGGGACACTTGGATGATGTTCCCTTTCACAGAGCTGACAGTTTTGAATCATAACCAAGTATTCTTTCTGTTCAAAAAAAGTATACTGTGGTACTTCTGCCCGCAAAGTGTGCTGCATGCCAAGAAGCAATACAGGAAGAGAAACAGCTGCTTCTCTTGACTCAAATCTAGAGAGGAATAATAAGCCTTTTGGGACTTTCTTGCAAAGCTGACTCATGCAGTGGTCCAGAACCCTCTTTGGGATGGATTCTGGACTTATATGCATCTCAGCACAGCTGTCAACTGAATCAGTCTTAGTTGAGGCTGACCACACCCCAGAATTGTCAATAGCTTCCCAAATGTGTGTGAGCAGCACCTCATGGAATAGCTAGATCCAGAGCTCCTAGACACACACACACACACATCATAGTCTGAGGAACATTAGCTCTAGCAGTCTGTCAGCAAGAGGGTGGCACAAATTTGGATGGGCTGCCCTCTCAAGGGAAACAAAGGGTGATTTTTAAAATAGGTTAACTCTATGGTGTTTCTAACCAGCTAAGGCCAGCTAACTAACTACACATCAAGACTCTTCATAACTAATGTGGAAGTGAGCCACAGACACTGAGGATGGGTATGTGGACTACTGAAGTGACAGAAGATTCCAGAAGGGAAGACTGAAAGTCAGGAAGAGAAGAATCATAGATGAGGGACGGCAATGGGGACAAGAGCCGTCACATCTGGAGTCAGAACTCTTGTTTCATTTGCTACAGGACAACTACTCCATGCCATCTGAAGCAGCATAATGTGGGCTAGATGTCCCACAGTGGGCATTAACATGAGCCAGACATTGCCCTACAACTGTCCACATTGCACATAGAAGAAAGACAACAGATGAAACGCTCAGTTAACAACAGAAAAACACTTACAAACTTTCTATCATGGCTAAATCTTAGATTCTGAAATATTCCGCTGCTGAAGAGAAAGTACTTTTCATACATACCATAGACATTGTCTCTGACTCTAAATGAAAGTGATAAATTCATCTGACACACATAAAATGACAGTCTAGTTAAATGCTTTATGCAAAAATCACATTCTTTTGGGTATATGAAATAATATAGGTCTTAGTAGAAGACTTTTAGCATCAACTGTGGTGTGTAAAAACAAAAGAATAAAAAAAGCACATTAAAATCACTTTGAGGTATGGGTGGTGGCTGGTTTGGGTGAAGGATAGTTGCAAATATTAATTGCCTGCCCTTAGGTAGCATAATTATTCCCAGTCTACTTCTTCATCTTTAAAATGTAAGAACCATTCCATTTACCCTAACAATGTCTCTGGACTGAAAGGATCAAATGAGAGAAGGAAGAAGACATTGTCAGGCTTCACACAGAGGGAGCACTCTTGCCATCGCCATGTCATCTTTTAGAGATGTCAGCTCCTCACTAATAAGTTCCAGCACTATAAAAGACACAACTTCTATTCAGCTAAAGCTTTTACTAAGCTCCTTGAATTATGTTTTGTTCTCCTTAATTATATCTGACTGCTGGCATCTAATGGACTTTTACAGGTTTGCTAAATGCTTGTTGTATCTTTTTTTTTTATAAAAAGAAATATCCCTCATATGCTCTAAAATGTGTATGCTTAAATGTTTATATATATATATGTATACATGTGTATACATACATATATATATATACATATATATATATATATAAACAAACCTAACCTTGGCCTTAAAAATGACCATCTTTTTATATTTTCCTCCGCAAACCACCCTCAAATCAGGGAATAACATGACTTCCTTCTGAGGAAGAGTCCTTTCTCATCTATCATTTAGTTTTTTTAAGTTTTGCATGTTGTTATTTTGTATTAGAATATCTCCCTTGACGCTTGCAAGGCACGAACAGTGAAAGTAAAGGGGTACAATTGTAAGGATTCCTGAAGCTCCATATGGAGAAGCTAACTTGGCTTCAGCAGGATGCACCTCGTAGAGAGGCACGCCCCTGGGCGTGGCTGTGTAAACCCGTGCCCAACCCCTCCCTTGAAAAGAGGCACCATGTTGCTGTCTGTCTTCTCCTCTCCTGCTTCTCTGTTCCTGTACCCAAATGTCAACTCTCCTAAATAAACTCTCTTGTGGCCTTGGTAGAGTGTGTGTGTGTGTGTGTGTGTGTGTGTGTGTGTGTGTGTGTGTGTGTATCTTCTCACAGGCAAAGCCAACAACAATAAAATGCCCTGTCTTGATTTTTAAGGCCTGGATTCAACTTGGTGCTGAGGTCATTTGGAAAGAAATGCTCCTGGACGGTTGAGGGTGAACTGGGGCACCCACTGCATCGCACTAATTCACTAGATAGGCTCAGCTTTATATTACTCTCAACAGTCCTCAGGTCATAGTGAGGTGAAGATGCACCTCTATAGATGCTTCCTGTTGTCTATGGGGGTCCTGTGGATGCAGAGGAATTTTAAAAGGCAGCCTCACATTCCACTGATTCTTAAAATTCCTGACCAAGGCTGTCAGGGATGGAGAAAGAAGGTGAGGATAACACTCCGACCTCATTTAAATAATCTTCATGATTTAGTGATAATTATTTCTTTTAAAGTCCAGTCACCTTCAAAATATTACACAAGAGAAGGGAGAAAAAATAGTACATGGTTCATGGCCAGGAACATTAATAAAAGCATTTTCTAAAGTAGAAACTTATTTTCATTTATCCAATTTTTTTTCAGTTTTTTTTTTTATCATCTCAGTTGCCAAATTTCAATCTTCATTGATTAAAAACAGAGCAGAACCTCCTTGCATACAAATTTATTCAGGTTTGCAAACATTAAATCATCATTAGATTAGAATGACAAGCATGACAAAATTAATATACCAAAAAAAGCTTTCAGGGAAATACAAAAATCTAAAATGTATTGAATTAGGTTTTAAATTGAACCCACACAAACTTATGTTCAATGGAAACCAATACTGCATGCTTTTTAATCAATTATTTCATAATCATCTCCCTAAATCCTTTAATTTACCAAGAAACCCAAATGTCGACCATAAAAATACCACAGAAATGCAAATTGGGTCTAAACTTCCACTGAATTCTTCAAATGTCACCTTCCTCAGTTCAGCAAGTTACTTTGCACCAGTGAATTCTGGAAGTGTCCTTTAGGCTCGTTAATGCTACAATTAAAAACCACATTATAGTAAAAGTAAAATGACATAATTATTTTGAACAATTATAGATCTAAACTCTTTAAGGTAACTTACCGTGAGAGCTCATTTATAACCTTACACGTAATTACGATCTAATTTCCAAGGCTAACATGCAGTCTAGGGCAACAGTTTTGCCTTTGAAATGTGTTTTTAAAGGAGAAAAAAATGTCTGTTGGTACCTTTATACCATCTTGTGGTTTGCAAATGATTATAAGGGGAGACATTGGGACTGGAAATGTACCTTTGGGGTTAATAATTACAAATCCCCCTGGGAAATGATGAAGCACTAGAAAGCAAGCATAATCAGATGAAGAGTAAGCCATTAGGTGCTCTAACTAGGTAGGCGGAGAGTCTGGGTCTAGGCCTCTGAAATAGCATGGAGAGTTTGTCTGTAAAAGACAGCCCCATAAGAAGTCAGGTATGAAAAATCTCTGCTTTGGAGACAGACATTAGGATAGATTTCTAACATCTATTTTATGCTTGATAATGTTTTGATTTCTCCCAATCACTGAGTTCCATAATAATGAGAAAAGAAAAAGTTCAATAATAACAAAGAATCACAGGGCTGACTGAATGAGCTAGAAATCTATAATTCATTTGAAGCTGAGTGTGTGTTATGAAATGATCAGACTAAGAATTGCCTATTTGGGTGCATCATCCTTTCGGATGTAACTTCCTATCTTATTAATGAGATCAAAATAGAGATTTAACATTTAAGAAAAATCTCCAAAAATTGATTTCAAATTTTAGTCTATGATCTGTCTCTTACAAAAAAAAATATTGATGAAGCAAAGAGTTCATCATGAAACTGCCCACTTCTAACCAATTTCAGAGGTCAATAGCCAATCAATGGAGATTCAGTTCTGATTTTTTTCTGTTGCCTTGGACACTACATAGTAGGACCACAAATCAGGACTCCACAAGCTCTAGATGTGAAGTATCCCCAAATGTACTCATATTAAAGGCTGGCACCAACAGGTGGTTCCCAACCTCAGGAGGTAGACAGACAACAGATCTGCCATGAACAATGGAGTCAAACACTAGTGCATGGGTCTTCAACATGTGGGTAGCAACCCTTGGGGGCCAAATGACCTGTTCACAGGGGTTGTCTAAGACCCTCATAAAACACATTATGATTCATAACAGTATCAAAATTATAACTATGAAGTAGTAACAAAAGTAATTTTATGTTTGGGGTCATCATAACGTGAGGAGCTGTGTTAAAGAGTCACAGCATTAGGAAGGCTGAGAACCACTGCACTAATGGATTCATTATTTGATGGAATTATTAGATAATAAGGTCTGAATAATGGAAGGAATCACTGGAGACATGTATTTGATGGGATATATCTGGGCCCTAACATTGTCTGTCACTCTGCTTTCTGTCCACCATGAAGTGAGCAGCTTTTATCACCACATGTTCTGGCTGACATGATACACTCCTATCACCAGAGATCCATAGAAATGTACAAGCCAATCCAAAATGGTGAGCCAAAATAAGACTTTTAAGTTACTTTTCTCAGGTTATTTTAACAGAGCAATAACAATAAAAACTAAAAGAAAAGCAAAGCAACAAACTCTGACTAACCCACAGACCAGCAAAAACCCCATAAGTAAGGTATGTGTCATGGGGCAACATTCTGTTAATTAGAATTGCCTTGGGTTGGAATCCTACCTGAACCACTTCATTGGTAAATTAACCTTATGTAACATCTTTTGAGTCAGGGGTGACTTTATACACAAGATGAAGATGATGCTAATAAAGCTGTGAGGATTAAAATGAAGTCATGTTGAGTAACCATAAATGGAATGGTAGGTCAGCTACGGTGCTCTGTTTTCAAGGGAAATGGCACTCATGACAAAGCCAAGTTCCTCACAGTAACTGCAGGTATGTAGTATCCAGGACACCTATCCTTAAGAAGTGAACACAAAGAACTGGAGTGAAAATTCCAACTTACATACCAAAACAGGACCAACAGAGGAGAAATTCTCTTGCATGTGCCAGATGAAAGAAGCAACCTGTGGACTTGTGCACCACCAGTAATGGGCTTGAATATGGGGCCTGAGCATTTCCCTGCCAGCTGGCTGTCTGCCCTGGGGAGTGAAATACACCACAGCAGGCACACTCCTTGGTAAATCTTCAAAGACCAGAGAACAAGGATCATCACAAAATAGGTCAAATGTCTAGAGAACAAGTTATGAGATAGACAGCTATCTATAGTTTATGCCTCCTTTTTCTTATTATTCCACTATTGAACTTCCTTCAATCGGCTGCTTAAATGGAGCACAACTGGAAATTGTCTGATGCCTAGTGATTAACAATTCTTAACACTTCAGTAATGTATTGGAGCAGCTGTAGGCAAAGCAGTCTATTTAACAAAGGTTAAATAAGACATTGTATTTACAGAAGACTTCAACATCAGATTTTTTTTCTACAACACAGATTCTCGCAACTGACTATGGCGAGCAAGTAATTTACAATATCAGGGAGGAGGTTCTTAGGGACACTTTAAAGATGTGTTTATCAAACTGACAATAGTATCTTTTCCCAATGCCAAGCAGGAGGAGTGCTCTTAAAATGCTTCTCATCAGCTGAATTTAGAATGGTAAAAGGATTTCTCATATGTTTATATTTGATGTTAGTTCTTAAAGTCTGACAAAGATTAATAGTTTCTTGGCCAAGCAATCTTTAATGTTGTGATTCGCTCTGGCATTGTGCTAGGAAATTTCATATAAATTTAAGCAAAGGGAGAGGAAATAGGGGAAGGAGAAAAGAGAGAAATGGGGGAAGTCGACATAAATATCGAAAGAGAAAAGTTTACTAACAATGCAAAAGTCAAAGAACTTCTATCATAGAATTATGATCCAACTTGCAGTTTATCCAAGTATTGAAACACTAGAGCAATCAACTAACATCGAACCTACACCCATCTCATTCCTTCCTGTGTATGAGAGGTGGAACCCCAGGGCTTCATAGGTTAGGCAAATGTCCTAGGACTGAGCCACACCCCAGCCCCTCACTGGGGGATTCTAGGCAGTGCTCTACCACTGAGCCACACCCCAGCCCCTCACTGGGGGATTCTAGACAGGGGCTCTACCACTGAGCCACACCCCAGCCCCTCACTGGGGGATTCTAGGCAGGGGCTCTACCACTGAGCCACACCCCAGCCCCTCATGGGGGATTCTAGGCAGGAGCTCTACCACTGAGCCACACCCCAGCCCCTCACTGGGGGATTCTAGACAGGGGCTCTACCACTGAGCCACACCCCAGCCCCTCACTGGGGGATTCTAGGCAAGGGCTCTATCACTGAGCCACACCCCAGCCCCTCACTGGGGGATTCTAGGCAGATGCTCTATCACTGAGCCACACCCCAGCTCCTCACTGGGGGATTTCAGGTAGGTGCTCTACCACTTGAACTTCTAAAAACTGTGAAGTTAGACTGGAAAACAAGTAGTGTCAACCCCAGTTAAGTTGCCCAGATTCTTTGCGGAGACATTTTGAATCAAGATGAATCATTGTCTGGGAAACCCTTTCTTTAAGTTAAAAGAAAAAAGTAGCTTAAACAAGATAAAAACCTCAACAATAATATAAAGGACTATTAAGAATCCTGGTCAGTCTTTTCTATAAACAAATATTTACAAGCTAATAGTAACAGGCTATCAATTTGTACATGGATAAGGCTCAGACACTAAATTCTTTCTGGGAAAGAAGGAATGGCAGCATTCATCTTCACAAATGTTTTGGGTTGGTCTAAGAGAGTCTCTTTTGGGTGGAGAAAAAACATTCAGCTGTATGTTATAAGCAAACTCTTATTATAAGAGAGGATAATTTCACAAGCACCTTCAATGTCATTAACAGTGTACTTTACATTCCAACCCACCATCTCCTGTTTAGGTGCAGGCCAGTGTATACCAGGAAGAATAAAAATCAGATAGTATCTGTCCCTAGTCGTTCTGTGCTTAAACAGCTTTTCTATGTAAGACCTGGCAAAAACCAGTCCCTTTTCACATGAATATGCTTTTAAATAACTAAAACCCTTACATAAATGTAGCATAAACACACAGCATACTGTCAGTTCATAGTGCTACTTTAAACTTGCTTGCATGTCAGCTACAAGGATACTTTGCTCCTGGAGAGCTGAGTCAAAAGCAAGCATAGCATTGGCATGGTACAAGTCAATCCTTCAACACCATGACATCAGAATTCAGCAGTAGCAGATGGTGCTAAGCTGCCTGCAGTCCTTCTCGAATGGGGCAGGATGACATGGGCCAGTACATGCCGACTCAACCCCAGTGTCACAATCTGAAGACAACATGATGACGATTCTGGTGTGAACACCACAGCCAAGATTTAACAGAATTGGAACTGATGCTACTCCTTTCCTGAAAATAGTTCACTTTAATGCCTAGAGGATGGATGGAGCTCTTCCTTCTTAACAGCAGTTTAACAAACACGGCTTTGTTGGTCTTTCTCAGACTTATTACCATCAGTCTATGAAGCAAAAAAATCACTTTCAAAAAAAAATTCCATCTACTGTCTGTCTTTTGATATATATGTGCTTGGTGCACAGGTAAATATACATAGATGTAGCAAGACCACAAAACAATCAAGTGTCCTTCCTCAGCTGCTGACCACCATTTTTTTATATAAGCTCTCATTGGCCTGGAACCCATCAAGTAGGCTGTAAACTAGCCAACCCCAGGGACAACCCCTGCTTATGGCTTCTCAGAACTGAGATTACAAATATGTGGCCACAGGAGTCTTTTTTAATATGAGTTTTGGGAAAAAAACATTAGCAAATGAATCATCTCCCCAAATTGAATATCTTTTAATCACAGCTTAACCATTGAGAAGAGATGAGTCTTAAAGAAATTCCAGACAGATTTTTTTTTTTCCAAACTACATGCTTCTAATCTCTATAATATTGTCTGTTGTCCACCTTGTTTCAGTCTGGAGCCCCTTCATTTCTGCTGAGTAGATCCATTATACACGTGAAGAAGAAGAGGGGGTCAATATCCTTCCTCAAGGTTGCAAAGCTAGTCGCTTACAGAATACATTATATATCCCAGCTCCAAATTCCCCACTCTCCCCTTAGTCCACAGGGCCATGCTGCTTTTCTGGCTGAGCTGAGAATGGATTAGAATGAAGATTACCATAAAAGTTTGATTTTTTCCATTCACCACTCCTGGCTGCCTTTACAAGCTTAGTACCAAGAGGCTGATTTGGTATTCACCTTTGGTAGTTTTATTACTTCGACAAAGCAGCACAGAATATAACTAAAAGGTATACTCTTCAAAATCTATGCCAATAAGTATGATTTCAGATTAATTATCCAAAGGGTCAGCAAGTTGTTAGGATTCAGATTATGTAAATGAATAAAGTGACCTAAGTCGGGGGGAGGGGGGAGTTCAGATTTTTCACAACAAATTGGCTCCTGGTCGTCTGTGTACTGTGTTGTTTGAAAACTTTATCAGAAACTCTTTGGATATGAAAGTTTCATTTGACAGCAACATATATATATATATATATATACATATATATATTATACATACATACATTTTCTTAGTAAAATAGTAGCAAATAAAGATAATAATAAGGAGGAGAAAAACTGAAAGCCCAAACCAAAAAAGCCCAAGACTGAGCCCTTAACTCTACCTCAGCCACAATCACCCTAGAGCCCAAGACTGAGCTCTTAACTCTACCTCAGCCACAATCGCCCTTTCCTTTAAGATTCTGGACTCAGGTCCCAGAGATTCCTGTTAGAATCTATTCCTGGTCATTAAAAGTGAGGGGATATAAAATCACATTAGTCATCGCATCTTATGGGGCAATGTACTCAGAGGTCTAGAGAGGTGAGTGAACAAGGAAGAGCCTGCTTGGGGCAATGGTGAGCCCAGAGCAGCAATGGAGAGAAGTTTCTGGAACTTTGAAATGCATTGTTTGTTTGTTAGATTCCTGACACCACATAGAGACTGAGAGTAGAAAATGATAGGAGTCTGACCTTCAACAGCTGGGAGTGTGTTTATTAGCACACACAAGCAAGAGACAGCCTCCCTCCTAGGGGAAATTAGTGGGTCTGTCAAAGGAAACAGCTGGCTGTGACCTTTATAAGGGTGGGGTGAAGGTACTTGGGAAATGAGGGGATTGTTTGCACCCTTAGGAGGCTACATGTCTCCACTGCAGTCTCCTCTTCCCGAAATCCCTTACCCATGGTAGGTCAGGCTGTTCCAACAGACTTTCCTATCTAGGATGACTGATGACCAATAATGACTGAGTAAGGTCCTCTGTAATCTCATAGGAATCCTGTTTTACAACTGAGGCATTCTATCTCTGTTTTTATACAAAGATTATAGACATTTTATTTTTTTAATTTTCTTTTTATTTTTTAAGCATATAAATGTTTTCCCTATGTATATATAAGCATGTGCTCCATGTGCATGGCTGGTGTCCATGGAGGCCAAAAAAGGGATTGAATCTTCTGAGACTGAAATCACAGGTAGTTTTCAGCAACTCAGTGGATGCTAAGAACCAAACCCATCTCCTCTACAAAAAAGCACCGTTAACCACTGAGCCATCACTCTAGCCTCAAGATTATAGTCATTTTAAATATAGACAGATATATAGAGAAACAGCCATGCAATGCCACATCGCTATACATTTAAAATATGCATACGGCTTGGGAACAAAGGTGCATTTTTAAATATATTTCAACAAAAAAAAATCCATCTTAAAACTATGTAGTGAGCAGAACCTAATCAAAGAGGACAGATATATTCCCCAAATAGCTTTATTTTAATAATGTTTTGGTCTAATGTCCTTTACTTAAAAGTTATATGACTTTTTAAAAAAGTCTTGGAAGACTTTTATTACTTATTAGCTCTATAATCTCAGAAAAGTCACTTAACTTGATTTCTTAATCTCTAAAATAAAAATCATGACACCTACTAACAGGATTTTATGAGAATTATATTATTAATAAGAGCCACACATAGTGTTTGGCATTTTGAAAGTACTAAAGAATGTCACAGGTTTTCTTTCTTTCTTAATTTTTTTTTTTTAGCCATTGTTTTTCTGGGCCTGAGTATTAATTGGCTCAGTTTATTAGCTGTTCTGTATCCTAAACCAAATAAGTCTCCTCGACATTTTAGAAGCTGGACTGAATCTCAAATCATATTCCCATAAATTTAATTGTTTCACTATGGACCTTGCTTCCAGCTGGCCAGAGGAGAAGCATGGGTGAGATCAGGCCCCTGGTGACCCTCTAGGCTAGCAGGCATCACCATAGGGAATCTACAGACCAATTTTCCTGACATGATTAACAATTGGGATGTGTCGGTCCTTCTCAAAGCCTTTTTATTCATTTGTTCTTAACTGGTACTTTCCAACACAGGGCTACAAATTCATGATCTATTACAAAAATCAACATCTTGGTTAAAGAGGTTTATTGGCAAATTTGAACAATAATTCAGTTTTTACATAAGCCCTGGCTGTCTCATGTGGTGAGCTGAACTAGACAGAGACAAGAGTTTCTATTGGCCACAGATTTAATTATAAATCCAGACACTTTTTTCAAAGGTAATCTATTTTACCATGGACTCTGTCAGTATATTCTTTGACAGAGGCATAAGGAGAATTTTTGCTTCTTTATAATATTGAAGGCAGACATACAGCTACATTAATGGATTTCTGTCACTCTTTAGGTATTTGAGTGAAGGCAGTGAAGTATCCCTTCCAGGATTCAATGTCTCATGACACACAGGGAACCCACATTTTTGCAAAGTGCCAATATGCATAAGCTTCAACTACCATAGATGGTCAGTTAACATCCTTCTCCCTAGAGCAAAGTTCAAATGTCAGTTACCACAGCACATCAGCCAGGAGTAGTTTCCTACAAGACAACTTCACACTAGCTTTTTCCTCACACAAATCACCAAGAAAGGAACAAAGTGAAGATGTACTTGGTGGCTGATATCTGTAACCCCAGATCTTGGCAAAGTAGTCCCAGGTGATGAGTTGAAGGTCATCTTTAGACACACAGGTAGATCAGCTCTAAGCCAGCCTGGACTACATAAAACTTGCTTCAAAAAAAAAAAAAAAAAAAAGTATCTTGAGACAGCCTATCCATCGGTGATTGGTCGTTCACACGTTAGCTCACTTACAGGTAGCAAATTGTATAGCTGCATTATTTTTGCATTTCCTAAAGATAAATCTACCAGACACTTTACCAAACAAAGTATCCAAAGATGCAAGCGCCATAGAAAGATGGAGGTAATGACAGCAGAAGTAAAATTTAAATCGAGCTTAAAGAGGAAACAGTTCAGTGCAGGAACACAGGCACCTGCAACCTTGGAGAGACACATGTGCAGCCACAGGGCTCAGCAAAGAACAACTGAATATAAATGAACAAAAAGGATGACAGAATCACCAAGGAGACGGATGAAGGGGTGGAGGACAGAAGAAAGAAGGAGGGAGCTACAGATGGCTCTACATAACACTGAAAACACGATCCAAACTAAGAGTGCAGTATGGAAATTGACCAGGACACAGGGAAACTGCTTGCTCCTTGTCACAGGCTGCATGACAAGTCGGAGAAGACAGGCACTGTTGAAATTACTCATGTTGACTATTTTAATTCATGCATGCTAGGCGAGCACTCCAACCAACTGTGCCACATCTGCAGCTCTAATTTTCAATATTTCTTATGCTGTGCATTATGTATGGTGTGCTAAACCAACATGAGTCTTTACCGCTGTTTCATTTCCCTATTTATGCACAACTCACGGAGTTTTAATGCTCTAACAAAAACTCTTAAAGGACCTAGGAATACTGTAATTTTTCCTATTACGATAGCTCCATGAGGTGCTGCTTAGGCCACAGTATGACAGCCCTGCAGTACCGAGAAGAATGAGGACTTTGCACAGGCATGGGAAGGAGGCAGGAAGCCCTGGAATGGTGGATGTCCACAAATATTCACTGGAAGGCTGGCTTGCAAGGGCTGCAGTCTGAAGAACTTTCATACCTTTAATGATGAGAACTAACTATAAGTTCCTTAAAGATGGCAAAGAGCCACTGAAAGGATTTAGGAAGCGTGGCAGGAAGGGTCTATAGTTTAGAAAATAAACTGGTCATATTATACAGATTTTAATAGAGTCTGACCCCATGAAGGAACTGAATTAATTCCCTTGGAATATTAAAGTCTATAACAGTGACCCTGTATGAAGAACAGAAAGCATCTTTGGAAAAAGCTGGATATGATGGCCCACACCTGTAATCCCAGCAGTTAGGAGGTTATAGCAGAAGGATCTCAAATTTGAGGACAGCTGAGGCTATATTATGTTAAATAATTCAGAAGTACAACTGAGCAAAGGTGGCAAGCAGCTGCCAAAGGGTTCTGAAAATGGCTGTAGTCGACAGACTGGAGCGACACTTTGCTGACATTTGTTGACCAGAACATACTAGGTATTGTGTCAAGGGCTTTATACATACATTATTAACGTCTTGAATCCCAAATCCTGTAAGAGCTTCGGAAGCACATTCGCTCAGGTATTTAGAGAAGAGGTGTTGAGGCCCAGATGACGGTGAAATGGAGCACTGCTGCCTGTGGAAGTCCAGAGCCAATTAATGGCCACTCCAATCACATTTTGCAGTGGAGCCCCCTCATCTTCCCTTGGCCTGGTGTCTTGGGACTGCCCCCATGCCAGTCTCTTCCCACAAGGCTCTTTTCTTTCTCTCAATCCTCTACTACAAATGGGTAACAGGACCAGCAGAGCCCACATGTCCTACTGCCATGAAATCTCTGCTGAAAATAATCAGGACCACTAGCTGCCTAGCCAGCCCTTGCTTCTAACCATAGAAAACCACAGGGAAGAAAAATAAAGGGCCATTTACCAGAGGAGTCAAAAATAAATATATACATCTAATAACCCCTTCTTCATCTATACCTGCCATAAAATGGATTTTCTAATATGTGAGGTTTTACTTGGCAGTTTGCATATAACCTACACACATCCTCTTGTACGGTTTAGTCATCTCCTCATAATGTAAATGACATGTAAAGTAATGTTAGCTGAAACTGCTTAGGGACAAAAGCAAGAATCAAGGTGGAATCATGCTCAGTATAGAAGCTGTTTGTTCCCAAACATGTTTAATCTTTTGGTTAGCTAAACTTGTACCAGCAGACACACCCAATTCCTAGCTATCATTTCCACACAGGCCCCTCCTCTCCTGTATTTGGCATTAGTCTCCTCTTGGAAAGGGCAGCACCTTCAGACAAGATGTGCATCTGATAGATCACAGCTGTTTCTTCACATACGCTTTCCCAGAACAGTTAGTAAAAGTCTTCAAGTGTCCTGGAAATGACTAGAATTTTCTATGTAGTTTTCCCCTCTAATTAAAGGCACTTTTCTCATCAGGAACTTTGAAATAAAACATAAAAACTCTTTTATTTTCCCTTTCTCACCAAAAGGGTGATGCTCATTCCTGTCAATGGAATTTATACCATGAAAGTTTGTTTTCTACTTTAATTAATTATTTACAGGGGTCTGGTATGGGTGTAGGTAAATTCTAAAGCTATTTAAAATGAAAGAAACTGTAGTATTAGGGTACAGTTTTAGCTATTCAACACACCAAAATACAGAAAAATTGGTATATCATGGCAATTTAAATAGGCAACCAAAAAAAGTTATTCAGAAATCAAACTCCCAATCACAGATTTATGCTCAAAGGGAAAAATATTCATTCAGCCCTTGATTTATACCAGTCATTCATAAAGTGTTCAACCTATAAAGGCCATAAATCTGCCTGTGTTAGGACATAAATCAGTCCCACAGGAGGATGGCAGATCTGTCTCAAGGATGGCACTCAGCTGGTGAACAACAGCTTAGGAAGAAAATAAAAATAAATAAAAAGTAAGAAAGAAAAAAGTGTGTTTTAGCTTAGGATTTCTTACAACTTTTCTACCAACTACAAAAATAAAAGAACTATGACATTCAAGAAAGAAAAAGAAAAAGCCATAGACCTCTCAACTCAAGATTTAAATGCTTTACCATAGGGCGCACACAATAATTATATTGATTAGTCAATAAATGACATGGCTAAATTTACTCAACTCTTGATACGTTCAAGAATTAAAAAAAATCACTGTAGTGTTCTTAAATGTTATAGGTGTTTGTTTAGAATGAAATATTAAGTACCTTAAGTTTCAGAGTTCTATTTTTTAAAAAAAAAAATACTTATCAAAATATAAGTATTCTAAAATGCTGCTGAAGTTACCAGCTAAGATTTTGCAGATTCTATTTCAGTGGATGGGGTGTAGGGTGGGGGTAAACAAAGAGGTGACTGGGTCTTGGAAAGGGAGGGGAAACAGTAGCTGGTATGTTAAAACAAAAAAAACCCTTTTAAATAAAAAAAATTTAAAGTACAATAAAATGATTCAATTTCAGAACGAATGTTTTATAAATTATGCTAAATATCTACAGCAAACAGCTTTGGTAATTTTAATATGTAGGCTCAGTGATTTTTACAGTTCCAAATTAAATGAGCTAGAAGACAAGGTCTGCCAAAGTAAATCAGTAGTTAGATACCAAGAACCATTTGCTTGTTGTTTAATGTGTGGAGAAGAAGGAATTTCCTATTTAGAGAATACAACAGTCAATAATCGTACAGGTTGAATAGGAACTTTCCTGGCAGACAAACTGGTACAGTACCTGTCTCATCTGGTCCCAGTCCTTTCCTCCTTTTCCATCTCTGCCTTCTTTTTACATTTTATTTTAATTTTGTGTATACAGTGTTTTGCCTGCATGCAAGTCTGTGTTCCACTTTTGTACCTGGTACCCTCAGAAGTCAGAGGAGAGTATCAGATCCTCTGAAATTACATTTACAGATGTTTGTGAGCTGCCATGTGGGTGCTGGGCATTGAACTGGGGTCCTCTGGAAGAGCAGCCAGTGCTCTAACCATTGAGCCATCTCTCCAGCCCTAACTCTGGCTTCTCAATAGGAAGTTTCTTACCCATTCAACTATACAAAGCAAAACTGGCTCAGTTAGGAATACCAACAGCTAGAATATACTTCCTTTACATCTTGATGGCAAATAAAAATAGAAGAGTATAAAAAGCAATTGGCTCCATGATTAAAACACAATTCAAGGTCTTTTATTGATTACTTTTTTATCCCGAATTTATTATGTTCTCATTGTCTCAAAGAATCTAGCTTACAGATCACAGAAACCTGATTATAGAAAGAAATTTTCTCTGTTGAAGGTGACATCAGGCTTGCCTGCTCAACTCAAAATGTCACTTTTCTTTTGATAAGAATCCTAGAAATTAACTACATATTTTCCTCTTCCTAAGACAGATATTGGCCTGGTTCAATAAAAAAAAAAATGTGGCCTTCATTGCTGTCTAACATAAACCAAGCCAGCTACATTATCCATAATGAAAAAGCATAAATTCTTAGATGTATCTGTGCTTACACTTTCTTCTGTGAAGGGGAAGCTCTCACTGGCCATTTGTTCTGTTCCCACACCAATCTGCAATCCTTGCTCTGCACTTCCCTGCTGATGTGGTACTCCCTAGAACTTTAAATTTAAAAGTTAATGGGAAATATTTTTACATCACTTTCAAGCTAATACATCTGTAACTGGAATACATGCTTGTTATGCTCTTTTCAGGGATTTAATGTGCCTAAAAATGTGGTAGGCAAAATAAGCTAGCAAAAATATTGAGCACCATGCTGGCAAGACATCTTACAGGTTGAAGGTACATATTGCAAGTCCAATGACCTGAGTCCAATCTCCAGGAAAGAGAGAACTCCTCCTGCTTGCCCTCTCATCTCCAAGCATGCTCCATGGGTGTGTGTGTGTGTGTGTGTGTGAGAGAGAGAGAGAGAGAGAGAGAGAGAGAGAGAGACAGAGAGAGACAGAGACAGAGACAAAGATTCTGTGTGTGTGTGTCTGTGTGTATGTTGTGGGATATTACTTTAACTGGGCAAAGATGTGTTAATTAATATTACTTTAACTATGTGAATGTGTGTTACATTTGTTTATGTTGCATTTGTTTAGTCAAGTAAAGGTGTGCTATTGTTTCACCTTGCCTACCTAAGGTACCCGACTGGTCTAATAAAAAGCTGAACAGCCAAAGCTAGGCAGGAGAGGGTGAAGTGGGGCTGGACAGCAGACAGAATAACCAGGCAAAGACGTCTAGGCTTGAGAAAGAAGAGGAGAGAAAGAGGGTGAAAGAGAGGGACATGTGTGGAGCCAGAAGACATCAGCCTTTAGCCAGGCAGACATGAGAAGCAGGGAGAGTAAGATATACAGAAGGAAAGAAAGGTAACAAGCTCCAAAGCAAGACATAGATACATAGAAACAAGTTAACAAATAAAAGCTAATGGGACAAGCATAAGCTAAGGCTGAGCAGAGACATAATTAAATTGTCTTTAAATACAAAGCACAAATACTTGCAGCATCAACAGATGCCATCTCACTCTATGCTTCCTTCTGACGACTGGATCAACTATGGCAGATGCTTCCCCTCCCAGAATGCAGAAGTCTTTACATCTGTAGCATCTCCTCCCCACATTCTAGATGCCTCTGTTTTTCCACCCCTTTCATTCCCTCCCCAGCTGTTATGCTGCCAGAGGTAGGTATTAATTAGGAATGCATATAAACTCAGAACATCAGTGAAAAATAATTTGATGTTTTAACTGCAAATCCATTAATACTGGGGACACATTGCCATGTTCTCTGGTACTTTTTGTGTCAATGATTCCACTTGACTTCACAATCTACTAACCTTTATCTAGTTCCCACTCAAATTCAACTCTTTCGCTTACAATCAAATTTGTTCACTCCTATCATAGTGTGTGGGTGACATTCTTGACTTTGTCACTGTCTTGAGTGTTTTCTGAAATATTTTTGTACTCTGAAAGGATTCATAAATTAATCAGATTAATTGTGCACCTGGAAGTACTGGCCTCCAAATCGCATAAGTGACCATAGTTTAGCTAGGTATAGAATTATTACATCTGTCTTCTCATTTTTCACTTTAGAGTGACATACTTGAATCTGAAGCTCACAAATTTTTCTCTACTTCAAAACTCAGACATCTGACAACATTCTTTCTGCGGTCAGCGGAGATCAAGCCTTATGGATTCTAACTTGCTGCTTGGGTTTTGTGTAGCAGAACCTTTGTGACTCAGTTTCCCCATCAGCAACTGTTATCAATCTCTAAGAATTCCTTCCCATACCATTCCTTTTTATACCAGTCTCTTGAATCAGTCTTTGGAAACTCCAAGTTTAAACATGATTCCTGAAAATCCACTTTGGATCCAAATAGAAAGCCAGGATACACCACTTCCTCACGGAATGAGAGAACAAATGGACCCTACCAGCAAGTATCTACCTCTCCAGGACCAGAGCTGACAAAGAGACAGCTCATCTAAGGAACTTCAGCTCTTTCAAAAAGTGCACCCAGCATTCAGAAAGCAGGAGAGACAGTACCGTCATCCCAGCACTATGCTAGTGTATGAAAGTAAGGTCTCAGGAAGCTACCAAAATTTATGTGTTGCCTTTAAACTAAGGGGAAATATGACATCTATTAGTGTATTATTCATCGTTAAGTGTGCATGAACAAGACTGTCACCAAGAGCCATTGGGAAGCTCCCTCACTGTAGTGACAGACTTATGTGTTTAAATGTTTTCTTTATGAAAGTAGCTACATATATATGTGAGTGTGTATGTATGTGGCTCTGAGAACATGAATATGTGAGTGTGTGTGTATGTGTGAGTTAATGTGTGGGAGTGTATCCATATGTGAGTGAATGTGTGTGTATGTGTATGTGAGCGCAGGTTTTTAAAATAATATTTATTTATAATGTATACAGTATACAAAAGAGGGTACCAGATCTCATTATAGATGGTTGTGAGCCACCATGTGGTTGCTGGGAATTGAACTCAGGACCTCTGGAAGAACAGCCAGTGCTCTTAACCTCTGAGCTATCCTTCCAGCCTGTGAGTGCAGTTCTAAAAGGTTTAAGTGGGTACAGAATTCATTTAGCTTGGTGGAAGGAAAATTGTCTAGTATACACAGAGTTCTAGGTTTCAAACTCAGAACCATCAAAAGGCTTTGGTTGTTGTAAACCTCACAATTGTTTGGCAACAGATGATAAACTGAACACCAATAGCTATGAGTAGGAAATAAAGAAGCATATTTGTTACCCCCTAAAAGCCAATGATAAAATGCTCTGCCTCTTCCACCTTCAGAAAGCTACTTAAGCAACAAACAATAAAACAATCCAGGTGCTGAGCTTTGAAAAGAGCTGTTCTTGAGAAGTGGTAAATTCTTCTCTGAAGATTCCTTTTGTTGAAAAGAACAATGACATAACGCCCATGTTCTCTATGTCAACATGCTAGAGAGTCCTGCTTGCTACTGAGACAGATCCCTGCCATCCTGCACAGGAAGCAAAGTCAACCCCAAAGTGAAGTACACTCTTCCCATCACCCCCAGGGTGAGCCGAGAGTCCTGGTAGCAGAGGATAATGCAGCATGCGCAGCAGTGATCATTAGCACCTAACTGCATCGGCATCTCTTCTACACACAGAAAATGATTATTGCTCTGGATGAAAAAATTAATGAGAAAGGAACGCAACAAGATGAACAGAGGGAGCTGAGGACATGCGTGCTTTAGCAGCATCCCTGCTGCCCACAGTCACCAAACTGTGCTAAATGCTATTTCTCCTAACCTTTTAAAGTCTTTCAGATTTAACAATACTTTCAGATTCACCAAGTCAAACAAGCAATGGGAAAATGTTAATGCTAACCTGACAATGCTCTTAATTCTGCTATAATGACTAACACTTATGAATTTGAAAGACACAAAATTCAGTGTTAAATACCATTTCATTTTGTTTTCACTTCAGGGCATCCCTTCTTTGCATGAAACTGTGTGCCTCTTCAGTCTGCCACTGATAGGAAGTTCAAGTGCCAGAGAGATACTTCAAATGCCCAAAGCTCTGATGGTACAGTTCACAATCACAGGGGTTGGATGCATTTCTCATTATTACCTACTTCTGAGTCACTGGGACATCTCTAACGGCTTTGCATATTTTCCAATTTTACTTATTTATCTTTGCTTTCCCACATTTTGCCCTTTTGATTGTGGAACTTCTAGGCAGGGATTAATACAAGGCCACGCTGGGCTTAGTTTTGTTCTTTAGAGAAAGCTGTTAATTCTTTTTTAATAGCACAGAGCATTTTGTGAACACTGGGAACTTCAATACTTAATGCATACACAGGTAGGCAGTTATCAACTGCAGAGCAGATCATGTTCTGGAATCACAAATGTGGCCAGAGATGGAAACAGGCTTTTCTGTCTCATCAGTGCTGGGAAAAAAATCAAAAGATCCTCAATGAAGCTCCAGCTACATAAGAAAGCAGCAGAAGAGATGCTGGCATCCAGATAGTCAGACAGATTCCAAAATGTCAGTCCTCTGAAGAGACAGCCAACTAGGCAGAGGCCACTGAGCTAATGTCCCTGAGACTGTACCCTGGAGTTTAGTACTAGAGAATAGGTACTCTGGGGCCAGGGAAGAGACTCTGAGTGGCAAAAGAAAACACAGAAGCAGAAATGATGTTCAGTCATAAGTGCTGATTCTATCCAATGTCCACAGATAGAAGTAGATTCTGTCCAATATTCACAGATCAATATAGAGGACAACCTCAAAGGATCAGCATTGTGAAGGCAGATGCATAAACCTAGACACAGTAACATGTTCCCATCATCGTAAAAGGGATGAAGGCAGAAAATGCCCTCTCTGGATTGTCATAGGATTAAGTGAATTAGCATGCATGAAGTGCTTAGGACAGTTTATTTGCTCGGAATGTGTATTTGCAATTGTGAGTTAATTAAGCAAAATATCCTGAACCATCCATTTGCCCCTGCATGTGTGTCTGTGCACAACAGCTCTCTCTCTTCCTCTCTCTCTCTCTCTCTCTCTCTCTCTCACACACACACACACACACACACACACACACACACACACACAATATGCCCTGAAATGCCATGACTGTAAATGTTCACAAGAAAACTTCCACTTTGTAGTGATATCCAAATAATTCCATATTTATATAAAGAAGATCTTTTAAGGCTCATTTCAAGTCTTGCTGAACACAAAGATGAAAGAAAGTGATTTTTCATGCTACTCGTCTTTTTAAGAGAATGATTGTACATTTGGTTCAGCAATGAGCATAGGAGAGTTGCAACATTCAGTTATTCTTTGTTCTCTCTGGAGCACAATGTTATAACCCACCTGCCGGTGGTTATGTACACCAAAGTGAATATCCCCTGGCATAAGAAGTCACTGTACAGTGCCTTGGGATTCCCTCTTTTATCCTACAGCTATAGCCTAGCAGATTCTAATGAAGTCTACTGAAGTTGTAAAACTAAGAAAAGTTGCTACCAGTGGCAAAATCATTTGCAAATGTCCCAGGGTTTTACAGTGAGCAGTATACTATTGCTTTAATTGTAACAAGGTTTATGAGTTTGTTTTGGTCCTCATCACTCTGCTAGAAATATTTTTTCTACAATATCTGGAGATTTTTCTTGCCAAATCCACCTATTGTTTGGACGCTGCGCCACCCCATGTCAGTACCACAGGGTAGGCGGGCCCTGCTAGTTCACTCACAAACCTCCATTAGACACAGACTGTGTGCCAGGCACTGTACTGTACACTGTGATCACAATGTGGTGAGTGTAATGGAAGTAAGAAACACAACAGATAAATCACAGGCAGGTAAATTTTTGACTACAATTGTGATGAACACTACAGAAGAGAAATAGGCAGGCAATGAGTTCTCATTCCCAGACCATATCTACCTTAGCAGAGGAAAGCATTCTGTATAGCCTTGGGGCAAGAGGAAGTGACACTCCAGATCAGTGGAGCTTGACCACAGGAGGGCAAAGACAGGGCTAAGACACAGGAAGCAGGACCATGTTATAGAGCAGAAGGTAGGCTGATGAGCTGCTGGATGACAGGAATAAAGAGAGCTCAAGTGCTGGGGTGAGGCTGGGGGTGGGGGGAGCTGTACCCCTCTTCTCTGCAGCTGTAAGAAGGACTCTGGCTGCAGACACAAGGTTCATAACTACCTCGCAGTCTCAGCTTCCAAACGGGGCTTCCCAAGTTTCTGCTCCTGACCCAGAGGCCGCAGGTCCACACACAAGCATGTATGTACTGAGACATTGACTGGGTTAGAGTCACAGGCCAGCCTGGGCCTGCCAGGACCAAACTCCAGTTCTGACTGCCTGGGGGCAGCAGGCAATTAAAAAGGAGAGCAGGCACTACTTCTATTCTGAGAAGCATACAGATAAACAGGAAGGTGGAAACAGTGACTTCGCTCATATTAATGTCAAGTTCTGAACATCACAACTTGCCAGCTGTTGCCCTGTAGAGGAGTTAATAAAGAGGAAGGAGGGGGGGCCAAATTGAAAATAGCGTTCTCCTCCGCCATATGACCAGTGAGACCAACACCGACCTGGAAGGCAGAAATCTCAGTCCAACTACTTTCCTATCTCATCAGACATCTTTCCTCCTACAACTACCTAAATAAACTGCGTAATTTGACAGTTGATACAACAACGCCATAAAGATTTATATGATCCATAATCATTACCTTGACAATGAAGATAAAATCTTTCTGAGAAATCATAAAATACCCTGTACTTTAAAAGCGACAGCAATGCCTTTAGTGGCAGCGCTGTCTTTCACCCTGCTTCCCTGCACACACCATCTGCTCTGTTAGCATGCCCTGTCACACGAGACTACTCTTGTAATTGCAATCCTCGCATTATGACAACACTGAGTATGGAGAAACGGAACAGAGACAATAAGTAGAAAATAGGGGGGATGACTTATTTAGTAGCCTTGGCCTCTCTCTTCTTCCAAAAATAATGTGAACAGCCTAGAAGGCATTCAGCTAGACTGTTGAAACTCTACTTTGACACGCTTGTGCTGGGCTGTGCAGATCAAACAGTCCCCACTCTAAAGAAATGCATGGCCTTGTGATGGAGATCATTTGCACAGGTATGCTGGGAATGTCCAGCTTTTAGAGTTTAGACAGCCAGTGCAGAGCAGCCAATACCAGAGTGGTGGTTGTCCTTCAGGTTCTTTGTATGCTTTTGTGTGTGTTTTCACAGTTGTATCTCTATCCATATTTGAATACTATCTTTCTTCCCAAATAAATGACATCATTCTGCAAGTCACTCTGTTGCTCACCACTACTTGATTTTAATCTGTTGTCTGCTACACACACACACACACACACACCAATCTTAAGAATATTAATCTTCATTGTCAAATACATGTTACAGTTTCTAGATCTTCCCATTCATGAGAAATGAAAACATTTTAAATGTTTTTGTGGCAAGTGAGAACTTTTCTTTGGCCCATTCCAATCTCCTGTTTACTTCTTGAGTTAAGTGACTGTAATTTGATTACATAAAGGAAACAGAGCACTTTCTCCACAGCCTCAAAAGAGGAAACCTAGTTCCCAATTATTCTACTCTTAGACAATCAAGAAACTTGATAATACTTCCCCAAGAGACCCTGAATGCTAAGGATCACACCTATGAAAGCAATGCAGGTGACCGTTTGTAGATGAGTATAAAATGGGGACACGTGAAACAACATAGATGCAGCTTGAAAACATTACGGTAAATAAGAGAAACCAGAAACATCAAGTGAGCACATGCGAGCCCATGTATGAACATGTCCAGAACAGGGGCTGGAGACTAGAGTGGCTGTTAGTTGGCATGGGCTTTGTGCTGTGCCAAAAATGTTGTAGAACTAGATAGAAGTGATGATCACACAACCTAGGGAGAATATTTTTAACATAACTGAGTTGTGTATTTTAAAATAGTAAAATTCGGGGCTGGAGAGATGGCTCAGAGGTTAAGAGCACTGACTGTTCTTCCAGAGGTCCTGAGTTCAATTCCCAGCAAAACCACATGGTGGCTCACAACCATCTATGATGAGGTCTGGCGCCCTCTTCTGTAAAACTGTATGCATAATAAATAAATAAATCAAAAAAAAAAAATTTTAAAATAGTAAAATTCATAGCATGTAAGTTGTATAACAAAAAAAAAATCATGCAAACCAGTAAGTTCCATGAATTTGCTAATTTTGCTCATTTTTTTTTTTTTTTGTAAAGGTCCATAGAAACAAGGAAAAAATTAACAAAATAACAAAGAGACCAACCTTCTCCAGATTTGAGGACACTTTGCATTGTTGCTGGCTGTTCTCCCCACCTCAGGACTGTGAGGGTGGGGTCTGAGATGCCACATCTCCAAATCCTAGCACTCTCTCACTCCCCAAGGCAATCGTCCACTCCGTCATCATAAGATTGTTTCTGTCATAAAGCTCATGGAACTCTTCATAGTTACCTCAACCGTCACCTCAGCTGTATCTTCCTGCCTCTAAAGGCAGCATTCTCAAACCAAAATTGTGCAAGTCTTCTCTTTTCCTTTCTCTCTACCTGTCACTTCTAAGTAATCAGCAAAGTCTCCACCTCCCCACAGGTCTCCCAAGCTATGCCTATCTCTGTCGTTGCCACACATACACACACACACACACACACACACACACACACACACACACGCACAGGCTCTCACTAGGACTTGGAAGTACTTCCTAGTTGGTCTCTCCATCTTATCTATGGCCTCTCTGAATCCCACTTAGCTTTTTAACTAGCCTCAACACCACTTCCCTGCTTAGCATTCTCCAAGCCTTCTGCACACCAGGAGCTTACTGTACATTCCCTTCCCAAGCCCAGGTCCAGGCTGCAACTGTCACCTGTTCTCTGCCTCCTATCCCATCCCCTTAAGCCTTCAGGCTTACTCTCGGATCTAGCTCCCTGCGTTTTTATTCTTGTAACCTTCACCCAAGATTTTTATAGATCTCACTTTTCTACATCACCAGGTTTAGCTGAAATGTTACTTTGAGAGATACTTTCCATGATGGTCTACCACTTTAAAATAGTCTGACTCTTGAAATTGCATTAGCTTATTCTTTACGTTATCTAACAACCTCTGGAATTATAACACTTGTTTTTTCTACTGAAATACAAATTCCCAGAAAACAAGAATGCATTGTTCTACTGCTCCCCAGAACCAAATGATAGGTAGGTAATAAATATGTTATTAGGTAGCTCAATCTCAGTTGGGCATTAGGTCGAAAGCATAGTGATTAAAAATAATATACATTAGAAAGGTCACATTCCTTAAATCTTCCAGGCATAGATTACTGATTAGCTTAAATAAATTCATAATTGGCAGTTGATAGCAGACAGCACAGAGGAGACACTGGCTTGGGAATTAAAAGACTCGCACACATTTATAACCTCTGCAGAAGGCCACTGACTCCATCCTTCCAAATCCTGACTACACAAACCTTGCATGCAGCTATCATAAAAACGGCCATATAACTTTACATACACATGTGTGATGTGCCACGTGTAAAAGGTTCTTCTCAGGAATACTTCGTGCAACAGTAAAACACTGCAATGTCTGTCCATAAATGATGCCACAGCCACATTGTGGCACAGAACAGGAACACTGTAAAATGCCTCTGTGATGGTTCATATTGTCAACTTGACAGAATCTAGTCTTACTTTGGAAGGACATCTCTAGGTCCATCTGTGAGGGACTTTCTAGACTGGGTAATAAGATAGGAAGTCACACACAGTAAGTGGGTAGAGGTGCCAACCCATAGGTTGGGATCCTGCAAAGGAAGTAAGGTGCAGATACTATCTGCCCTGCTGCCTCACAGTCCTGCTATAACTGACAGTAGCCCCTTGACCTTTGAACCAAGACAAACCCTGTGTTCTTTACGTTGGTTTTGTCAAGTGCTTTGCCACAGCAATGTGTAAAGTAACTGTAAGGTCTTTTAAAAAAGAAGCTATGTATATTGGTTGTGTACTGTTTAAAGACTTTCCCTGAGGAAATTTGTAAGTGAAAATAGGGTAGACATAGGAGGGTGTTACAGTGGCATCATTTAAGAAAAGTCAAGGGACATGAAAATCATCATCTATGCTTAACATGTGCACTAAAGTACCATCAGCTCTGGAAATGGGATGAAGTGGATGAGGTTTTCTCTGTAGATGCCTTTAAACTTTTTGAATTTTGAAGATGTTTATATTAACTATCCAAGGAATGATTTGCAAATGTAGCTCCATTTCTCTTTACTTTGTCTCCTCCCAAATGCTCCTCCACCCCATCTCTTTCTCTCTGTATCTCCCCCAATCTCTGCTAGGAATACTATTGTTCTTTCTCTTCTAATAAAATCCTACATTTCGAACATCATGCAAATCAAGCTTCCTTTGCTTTGTGAGTTTTTCTGCACAAGCCAATCCCCATTAGGCATGATTTCTTTTTCCTCAGGGTACCTCTAAGACCCTGCTGTGTACCACTCATCACATTCAGCAGTGGCCACATTACATTGCCATCCATCTCTCTACTACAGACTCCATCTACTACTTTAGATGGGATGCTTCCCCAGGATTGAATGCTTTTCTCATCTGTACATCTCCAAACCTCTAGTGAATAGTGGGTTCTCAAACTACAGCTGCTAGCATTAATATTACAGAAACAGGAAGCTTGTCACTTGGGGCTCACTGCAGACTATCGCAATTCTGATTGCCTGTCTGCCCTTTAATAAAGTAAAACACAATGCTACCCAAAGGGACATTCTAAGGTGAGTTTCCAGAAATTTGTACCCATTGTATGCTACCTGGCAGTGTCCGGTGAAAAAACACTATAAATATTAGAAAAGGGGGCCTGAAGGAACTCACTCAAGCTAGCCTCTAGGCCCAGGCCAGGGTCTGCTTATCTGCCCTATCAAGGATCCTAGCTTGGGCCCACTGTGTATATACTACCACAAGGACCACTACCTGTGCAGGAATATGCTCAACCAAAATTGTAGAAAAGTCAAGCTGTTATGTAACAAACACTGTTACTTACAGTAACAGCTCCATAGTCTGAATTCTATAATTCTTTGTTAATATAAATAAGTACATACATATAATCATTATTCTACATCAGATATTTTTTTCTAAGCTATATCAATGCAAAGCTTTATGAAAAGTCATTCTACCCTTTTTATGTAAAATGTGTTCATTAGGGACCTACTATGTGCTGGGCACCATTGTAGGAAATCAATTCATACCTAGTGAATGCTGTCCCAACCTCCATCAAGTCCACAGACATTAAACATATTAATCTACACAGTTCATAGCCTTTTGCTCTCAAATTTAGTGCAAATCCACTTGAAGCTGAGTACAGAGAGAAACACAAAGAATACTGGATGGGGGCGGTTTGCAAGGACTTAAAAGGAATAGGAGAAATCACTGCATTAAGAGGTGGTAGTAATGGGCTCCCAACAGCACGGCTCCCCTTCCACAGCAGCTTATCTATTTCTTTTCAGATGTACCGAGAAGCACCAGTTACAAGCGATACCTGCATTTTATAACTGGATCTCTAATTGAGCTGACACATGTCACACATTGCTTGCCACTAGAATACTCTATTAGTGAAACATGAACTGGAAAGGGGATGGGGAACCTCAAAGGAACAAACCTGAGCTCTAAATTTGGTTTCTGGTTCATCTGTACCACTAAACTCTTCCTATATCTCTGGGTCATATAGTCTGACGAATAGCCAACTATTTTTAGCATCGATAGGAAATAAATTGTATCTGCTACAACCGTAAAGCGCACAATGCTTTTCTAAGGCTCCTTCTGTCTGGCCCCTATGCAGCCATCGGCAGTGTCAACCGCTGGGTACATTTGGAGATGCTTTTGCTCCTAAATGCAGGCAGGACAAGGTGCTTCCTCTTGCCCTCTAGTTCTCTCCAACTCTGCTTTGCCTTGTGCTGGTCTCCCCATCTCCCACCATCGTTCTCTCTAGCTCAGACATCAACCCCCGCCATTATCTTACTGTAAAGGCTCTTACAAACTGTCATTGTAAAGTTCTCCTTACATGTTTGAAAATAAATGTCCATTTAATTTCTCCAGGAGCCTTTGCATGGGATTCTACTCTGTACTATGAGGTCTCTGCCAAATAGACCATTTTCTCCAGCAGGAGATGTGGACGGGGCAGGTGAAGTGAGTCAGACTCAGAAAGGCAAGGCCCAGGTTCTTGCATGTAGATCACAGCTAACAAGCTTTATGCTTGGACCTAGCTATGTGGGAGCGCGTAGGTATAGGGGTCAGGAAGCTAGAAGGAGATCCATGAAGGAAGAGAAGAGGCTTCAGGGAAGACGGCAGGGAGGGTAACAAAATAATTGATATGAGTGTAAGGGCAAGAGAAGAGCAGAGAGATGCGGAGAGGAACGGAGCCATTAGCCAAGGCAGACTGTAGGAAAATGCCATAAGGAAACAGGTTGCTTCGTGCACAAATTTTTCAAAAATTAAATTTAATTTAAAAACAAGAACATGGTCTGATATAAGTTCAAACTGTAAGTCCAATTTAAAGAGCAGGTTAGTCCCTGGAACCACAGATTCCAACCACTTCAGCAGAACAAACACACTGCCCTTTCCAAAAGGAGGCTGGATGAGATGATGATGATGATAACCTCTAAATATCACTTATTATTTGCCAGCTACAGGTGAGCAATTTGTGTACATGTATTTTTAAAAAATCTTCACCAAGAATCCCATTCTCAAGCCCCTCTACAGATGAGGCTGTAGAAGCGTAGACTTAGAACAGGTCCTGGTGGTATCGAGAACTCTGAACACCAGTAGATGTGCTGAGCACATCTGTGGGGCACTTTCAGACACACAGCCTGTGTAATCCACCGCTCCATTTATCTAAGCTCTGGTAGGAGATTGCCACACAATGTTTCATCAAGAGAAAGAAATGACAAAACAAACAACAACAAAAAAAGAAATCCCAAACTCCAGGGCTAGGTAAAGGGCTCATCAGGTAAAGGTCTGCCTTGCAAACATGAGGACCTGAGTTCAGATCCCCAGCTTCTATGAAGAAGCCAGGTACTGGTAACCACTTGTAAAACTAAGGAAGATCCTTGGAACTCGGTGGCCTGCTAGTATGGCTGTGCAAATGAACTCCAGGTTCACTATCAAAATCTAAGGTGGGGAGTAAAAGGAAGACACCTACCTACCAAATTAAATATGTACTTCCTTTACATGAGTAAAATTCAGTGTTTTAAATAAAATATTCATCTTCAAAGAGAAAAAACAAAAAGAAGACACCTGGCATTGGTCTCTGGCCTCCACAAACACCCACATTCACGAATACACACAAACGCATATACATATGAATATGACAAGTCCATACTTCTCTCCTCTCCAGCCTACCTCACCAGTCACAGAGTCAGCCAGCACCCAGGAGCACCCACAGAGCTTCCTGGCACCCCTGCCCCCTGCTCCTCCTATAACCCAACTGCAGCATAAGGTTTCTCCCTCCTTGTATTTACTTTTTTTAATATTTATTTTATTTCATTTTTATTTTTATGTGAATTGGTGTTTTTCCTGCATATATAACTATGTTATGGTGTCAGATCTTGGAATTGTCAACAGTTGTTAGCTGCCATGTGGATGCTGAGAATCGAACTCAGGTCCTCTAGAAGAGGAGTCAGTGCTCTTAACCACTGAGCCATCTCTCCAGCCCAGCGTTTTTACTTCTTATTCCCCCATTTCTGCTCTCTCTAAGCCCGTCCTGCCTGAAGAATGGGTTTTGCAGTCAAACAAACTGTTAAATGTACAATTTGGATGCTTGACTAACTTATATCAAGGTTGACAGAAACAGAAGGCCAACATTCCAAAAGTTGCTCACACAACCACCTAGCAGGCAGTGAACGTGTAGCAGAACAAGAGCACCTTGTTGTAATGGCGACAAGCCGCAGACACAAAAGCAGAGATGTGGCCAGGGCCATCTCCTCTCAGACTACCCAGTGGCCCTGAAAGCATCCAAAACAAAAACAAAATTGCATCTTAAAACATAGCATCATAGTGCTGGGGAGAGCGGTACTAACACTATGAAGACTTGTGCAATCTCAGTGAAGAACTGGGTGGAAAACACCACCAAGAAATTGAGCAGGAAGGAACTGTGGTAATCGGAAGCAAAGGGGTCAGTGTATATTAACTGGGTTTTTTTTTTTTAATGCCATGAGAAAAAAAACTCAACTCATATCTGAAGGGGAGTGGAAGCAAACCCCTGCAAGGCCACTCTTAAAGGTTTTATATTGGTTTCTGACAGGCCAGCACTACAGTCCGCCAACTGTCAATAGACCTGACAGAACCACTTAAGCTAATTAACTAGTTAGATCTTTGAAATGCAAGGGAAACTGCAATGCACAATTATCCTAAAGCTGCAAACTGCTAAATAAATATTGCAAGCCTTTGGTAAGTAAATAACATGGCCAGTTTATGATATATTATTATTGAACATGACAGAATGCAGTTGAGTACACAAAAGCCAGCAAAGTTTTAAAACCTTGAATTAAATATATATATTAAAGAAAAACAGGTCACAAACAGAGGAACCTACACTATTGTCCAGCACATTAAAAAGCTAATAGTTAATTGAAGGACAGGTCAAATCAGTAAGTTTATATAAATAGGCATGAACATTTAAAAGAAACTAAGAACAATCATCTATAGCCTTCTTGAATAAAAAAAAGAAAAGATACTCAAAAATATAATTTTTTCAGCCATTTGTCTTGCAAAATTCTGATCATTATTTTCTTTATAATTAGCTATTAGACTGGAGAGATCACCCAATAGTTAAGTGCTGCTCTTGCAGAAGATCTAGGTTCAATTCTCAACACTCACATGTCTGCTCACAACCATCTCTATTTCTAGTTCTAGGAGATCTTTTCTGACCTATACAAGAACCAGGTATGCACATGGTACACATACTTACATGCAGACCCACAGTGATAGAAATAAAAAAATGACTCTCTTTTAAAATAGCCAGCATAGTACAGTTTTTTTTAAAAAAAAATCAATAACCAACCTTTCTAATTAAAAAGGAGATCATTTTGCAATAATATTAAATGAATGAAAAGTAACATTCATTGTAGTCATAAAGTGAATTGGGTTGAAACAAAATTTAAATGGAAACTGTGTTGCCAAGGTTATTGCCAAGGTTATCACACACTCAATTTTTTCTGGGTTCTAGGCATGCCTGCCTACCCCTGCCCAAGTAATTCTGCTAACACTTGGTATGCTGAAGGGAGGGTCTATCTGCCTCCTCTGCCAGGGTCTAGCCTAAGGTCTGGTCCATAAAGCATACATATGAAACTGGAGGGTTTGCTTTCAAACTGGGAACCCATTGAGAAGGAAATCCCATTGGTCCTTGTGTAGTCAGTGTATACAACAGTGTCTGACATAATAGCCAATTACATATTGTAACTATTAATTTTTATGTAAATGTATTTATCTATTTTACATCCCACCACAGTTTTCTATCCCTCCTTGCCTCCCGGTCCCTCCCCCTCCCCCCACTCTGTTCCCACCCCACCACCCACTCCTCCACCATTAGTGTTTAGAAAAGGACATGTCTTCCCTGAGTATCAACAAAACATGGCATATCAAGTTGCAGTAAGACTAAATACCTCCCCATTTTAAGCTAAAGCTGGGCAAGATGTCCCAATATGGGGAGTAGGGTCAGAGATAGGCCCTGTTCCCATGGTTAGGAGTCCCACAAGAGGACCAAGGCACACAACTGTCACATATATGCAGAGTAACTAGATCAGTCCCACGCAGGCTCCCTGGTTATTGGTTCAGTCTCTGTGAGACCCTATGAGCCCAGGTTATATCAGAACTGTTATGAAATAACCTAATTTCTAATTTACTGTAGGCAGTCTGGGAGATTTGAATGAACTTCTAGGTATCTCAGTAACAAAAGGTTAACTTCCTAAAAGACAATAGCTAATTTATTAAATAATGGTGAGTTGCTCAATTCACCCAGAGACAACTAATTTCTGAATATGAGCAAACCATCCACATACTTATTTTCCCTTCATTTATTTGTCCATTGATCCAAATAGCTTAACTGCAGACACCTGAGTAAGGTGCTGATCAGCTATCCAAAGTATTGTGCCCAAATACATCACTCAAATGTACAAAAATTTTATAGTGCATGAGGACTCCCACAAGCTTAGTTATCCATCTGCCACTACGAAGTTCCTGATGGGCAATGACTGTCAAAAAATGCTATGTTATTACAAAACTGCTGCTGAGCCAGACTTAGTGGTGCTGTCCTGTCTTCCAAGGTACTAAGTCAGGGAGATGGCAAGTTCAAAGCCAGCCTTGACTACAGAGAGAGCTCAAGGCTAGCCTAAGTGACTCAAGCAGACTGTGTCTTAAGCATAAAAAGTAAAGAGAGTGCTGAGGAATATAGCACAGTTAGAATGCTGACTAGAAAGCACAGAACCCTAAGCTCCATGCCCACTACTACCAAAGAGGAATGAAGAAATAATAAACAAACAAGTGAAAAGAAAATTCCTCTGTAGTCTCTGGAACTGTTCACATGAAGCCCGTAAATCCTATGATTGGGGAGTGGGAAGCAGCATGTGAGCTGAGAGGAAAACATGGAGGCGGCTAAGGAACTCTGACCCTGCGCATCATTACTGCACACCAGCATCCCTTGTCTGTTACTTATTTTTGTCTCTGTTCCTGCATGGTACAGGCAGTGAGCACACTGCAACATGAAAAGATGACCTTTGTCCTCATCTTCAGCATCATAGATCCCTTCAGCAACCACTTCTCTGCAGCCCACCCATTCTACAATCTACTCAGTCTTAGTCACACAAGTACAAACTGGAATGGGATATATTCCGCTTTATATAAACACAGTGTTCTTATATATGGACTGTTTCTGTTTATTTGCCAGCATCAAAAACTCCTCGATTCATGGATTAGCTTTATAGATTCATTTGGTGCATATGTTTATTTATACATACACATATGAATCTCCTCCTGTAATGTCAGCTTATGTGTTGTATAGTTTCTCAGTCATTCAAAGTGCTCTTGATAAATAATCAGAGATGAATATTCTCACTGACAATCCTATCTTCTCAAACACACAGACACTAGGGTGCTGGCTTATCTCCATCTAGGGCCCTGGTCTGGATGGCAACACTAGCAAGTAGATTTCCTTGAGGCCCAAGACAGCCTAGAGGTTTTAGGTTGTTGTTTCTTTTGTTTCATTTTTTAAGAGATGAGATCTGAACATATCAGAGTCTAGGGTGTCTGAACATGACAATAAAGGAACACAACAGAAAAGGGAAGAGGAATCCAGCAACACTCCTCAGACTAAAGTCCAGAGAACATGTGCTACATGGTGCAATGAAAAGGTGACACAATGTGGCTTAAGAGGACAGGGTTTCCTTTGGTCAAGCTGTGAAGGTTTCAGGCAGGTGGGTTGATTGGTCCAGCTGTTCTGGCCACTTACTAAAGCAACACATCAGAACATAGGCACATGGTAGAGCAAGCTGCTCACTGCATGGCAGCTGGCATGCAAAGATGGGAGCCACTAAGATCTAAATATCCCTTGTAAGTGCATGTTCCCAATGACCTAACCTCACACACACACACACACACACACACACACACACACACACACACACACACACGCGTGCGCACGCGCACGCGCACAGTCACATCCTAAAGGTATCACTATGTCCTACAGCACCAAGCCTTTAATACAGGACTTAGAAGATATTCCAGATTGAAAGGACAGCACTATATAAGGACAGATCTAGAGCTCAGGAGTATCTGACAAGTATACAGATATAGATTGATAATATACATAGCCAAGAGTCTGATGTAATACACACATCCAAATTCCACGTCCAGGGAAACTCGCTGTGACAGTAATTGACTTAGTTCACATTTCAATGCATCAGCTTTTAAATGAGAGTAGAAATCATTTGGATTAACCACTTGACTAGCTTGTTGGAGAGTTAGTTTAGAAAATGAAATGCAACAGAACTCTACTGAGGAAGAGGTAATGAGATTAAACTGGAAAGGACTGGTGTCGAGCCCCCTCCAGAGCTGTTGCTCATGTTTCTCCAGCCTTTGCTCCAAACCTGCAATACTACTGAAGCAAGCCTACGATACCTACAAAAGCCATTCTGACTCAATGTCTGCCTGAGGGGGCACCACCCCAGCATGGCATGACCTCAAAAGCAGTAAAGGGCAGTACACAAGCGGAACAGTCCAGTGCAAGATGAGGAAGAGGCAAACGATGGAGGCCACAGAGCCCACACACACTGTGATGTTATGTAAATTCAAACTTCCTGACGCAGTCCATCTAGTCCAGACAGTGGTGGCCAGTCCGCAGCAGCATGCTTCACTCTTGTTCACTGTGTAAAATTTGTGCTTTGTCTAATGACAAGGCTGTGAGTCCAAGTTCTAGCCACTAACTATTGTGCTCTGCCCCTCCCACCTCAGCTCCTATTAATAGCAGTCCTTTAGAATCTCCCAATCAATATGGTAAGCATATTTCCCTAATGTACTGCAGTACTAAAATCAGTTTTTGCAATAAGTAAGTTGGACAAGCCCAGGTTGGATAAACTATCCTTACAAAGAAACTTGAGGGTTACCAAAGCCACAGAGCCTGCTGGGAGAAGGTCCACATCAGAGTCCATGATCCCTGGAAGCCAGTTCTGTTCTTGAAAATAAAACTCTGTTGTTGTTGTTTTTTCCTCTGAATCTTTCTCAATACAGACAATTGCCTTCTCCAAGTCTCATTTGAATATTTTCATTAACTTAATACAAACCCAAGTCTTATTACATATATTACAGGACACAAAACTAACAAGTTACAATGTTTGAAATCTTGTGTTTTTGAACATACTCCAAAATAGCTTTTATATTCTTGTCCAATCGAAACACATTTGTTAAAATTCCAATCACAGCAGTATTTTAAAGGATCCCACTGCAACAGGGCTGGACCATAAACCAATGCGGTTGCTCAGACTCTGAGCACTTGACCTCGGTCACGTAAGAACACTGACAACAATCAGTTGGCTTTCAGCCCAGAGAAGCTTTCAAAACCAGTTTGGAAGCACTTCATAATTTTAAACACTTTACAATGAATGCCTTTTGTACGGACTCTTCTTACACTCTTTCTTTAAAAAAAAAAAAAAAAAAAAAAAAAAAAAAAAAAAAAAAAAAAAAAAAAAAAAAAAAAAAAAAAAAAAAAAAAAAAAAACTGTGAAGACCATGAGCAGACTAAGTTGTTTAATGAACAAACAAGGTCAACAGACTCCATTAATAACAATGCTTTCAGTTCTAGATTACCTGGGAGACAATTAATTCCTTGTTTATCAATGATACCAAAAGAAAATAATAAGCTATGAAGAAAAAAAAAATGTAATTCACTACAACTCAGTAACAAAACAACCATAATGCTAAAGCTGTATGCTATAAAAACACATCCATCTGAAGTTGGAAATTCTATATGGAAATGAGTGAGACACATCTCACATCTCTTGAATGCATCCTGGAAATAGTCTATTCTAATAAAAACCATGTATGTGCACACAGACACTTCACAGAGCATACACAAGTGGTCATCCTATATGAATTCAGAAAATAAAAACACTGTATCTTAACAGTTATTGTACAATTAAAAAAACAACCTGCTGAGGGGCCTGGACAAAGGGTTCAATAAGAAGAGTGCTTCCCGCACAAGCATAAGCAGAGACCAGAACAGAGATCTCCAGAAGCCACATAAAGAGCCAGCCAACATCCCAAAACAGGGGAGTCCCTGAAGCTCACTTGCTGGACAGACCAGCCTAATCAGTGAATTCATAAATGATAGATAGATAGATAGATAGATAGATAGATAGATAGATAGATAGATAGATAGACAGATAGATAGATAGACAGATAGATGGTAGGTAAGTAGTTAGTTGGTAGGTAGGTAGTAGGCAGAGAGACAGAGAGCTTATTAGAATAGAGAGAAATAGAAAAAGTCAGCCGAGATCACCCTCTGGCCTCCAGACACACCACCACCAACAAAAACCACTGAATCTTTTTTAATTGGATTTGTGTCTTCACTCTTGATTCAGATGTTTAGCTATCATCTTTTCATTTTCCTCATGGCATCTAAGTCATTAAGCAGCTAAATAATTCCTTTTTAATTACTCAGTGGCATTTATAAGTCAACACCACAAATCAGAGACTGCTGCCGCATGATCACATATCCACAAAAGGTGAGATAGGGAGAAATGAATGATCATTCTCCAGAACTATTTCCCAAAGGGTTTTTTTTTGGGGGGGGGGTTTGTGGTAAATGCGTATCCATGTTTATGGAAACCAGATGTCAACCCTAAAATTGTTTCTCAGGGTATGACTACCTTGTGTTTTTAGAGCACGATCTCTCTCACTCACCTAAGCTTACCACTTAGATAGAACAGGCTGGCTGGCTAACAAGCCCAAGAAATCCTCTCATTTCTACCACCCAGCACTAGGATTATAAACATACACCACCACACCCAACTTTTCATGTGGCTCCTGGGAGCAAGTTCATTATTTTTTGCCCTATCTTTTAGTGCCCAGTTTCCAAAACTTTATATCATACATTGTTCTTAATGTTTCCATAAATTTGCACATATAACCCAATCCCATAAGTATCCCAATTTTTCAGAAGAAGACATTGAGACACAAAAGATTGAGGTAACTTTCCTTTCTTATTTGTTTTAGTATTTGCAAAACACTCCTCACTTTAATGTGAGACAGAAAAAAAAGTCCAAATAAAACAGGATAACAAAAATTTGGAAAGGAAGGAACCATAGGGTTCTCCTATTGAATGTAGAAGTCCATAAAAATGTTGTAATAAACCAAAGTATGAATAGCTAAGTCTCCATTGAGCAGAAGCCCTCACAATTGTATAAGAGCAAGAGAACCATAATAAGTTTCACAAGTTACAATTAAATCTATTGTTGAGCTTAGGATAAAGTTTATATTAACTAATAGGCTCGATAATGTTGAAATTCAAGTATGCCAGTTTCTATTTTTAAGTCACACAAATAGATAAGAGAGAACTGCAATCAAGAAGAAAAACAACATTGTGATTTATTTAAGCACCTCAAAATGTCATCGCAAAATGGCCCACGCGGGGGAAAAAAAATAACTACTTCGAACTATTTGCCTTTCACAATGCATATTTCCATTCCACTTGGAAAATTTAATTGTGTTTTGTGTGTGACCTTTAAAGCATCATTGTCACAGCTTGATGGTAACATCCCAATAATCTCAATAAAGCATCTACTGCAGATGGGAGGTCATAAAATCATAATAGAAATACTCAAACTTTATAATAGTATTTAGGAGAAATTTCTTTTCTAAAACTTAGTCTTTGCCTCTTCAAAAAATGAATATTGTGCTTCCAAGTGACTTTCTGATGAAGACATAATAAAAATGCTGAAGTATGTCTGCCATTGTTCTCTGAAGTGCTGAGCATCACCATCACTCAGTGCCTCAGTTCTCATTAAAACCATCCTGAGAAGCAGATTTTTAAGCCTACCCTCCACACATGCTACTGTGCCATACACTGTCATGCTGAGCTTGCTCTTTCTCTGTTTTTTTACGCATGTATTTTCTGTATGTTATTTTCTTTAAAGGATGCTGCTTTGCTGAGAAAAATTCACATGAAAGCCACATGCTACAAGCCAGACTCAGCTCCACAAGGGTGGGCCATTTTGTGCTTCCACTCTGCTTCCTGTGATGGCCAGCTCAGGGGACACCAACAGCAGGCATTCTTTCCTTCTGGTTGGCAGATGCAGGGAGATGGGTCCACAAATACACAAGGGCATAAATACCAACTAAAGAGAGTGCCAGACATTCATTGGCCTTCAAATGCAGGCTGATGATTAATGGTACTTTTTAATGGCTATACCCTTGTACAAATGACATTTGCCCACATGCTGACCAGTATTTAAAGTGTACTTTACAATTTAAGTTTCCAAGAAAATAAGAGGTAACTTGTATATTCTAATATTAGTAGGTATTAAATCATTACCCATAGGTAGTATCAGCCCCATAGATCAGACAGTAAAGCTAAGGCTCAAAAAGCACCTTCACTGCTCATGGTAGAGTAAGAAGTGGTCAGATTCTGGTCACCGCATCACTTGGACTAGCATCAAAATATAAGCTTCTGTTCTCTATCAGTTTGACTCTCTCTCTCTCTCTCTCTCTCTCTCTCTCTCTCTCTCTCTCTCTCTCTCAAAAATGTTTTCAATTGGCCCTCATCCAATAGCAGCATTCCAACTTTTAAGTCACCACATTGAGTCTTTCACTATAACACACTGTCCTTTGAAGCAAAAAAACTTCATTTAACTTTCTATATTTCAGACACCTTTTCATCCTGGTTTTGCATCTGTATCATGTTCAACAATGTATAACTGGTACTGGTCTTGCATCTGTATAATGTTCAACTGATGTTTTCATACATAACTGGAACTTTGTGCATTCCTCAAACCCTTAGTCATATAATTATCCTAAAGTAAACTCTTCGGTGTTTAGATAAGAGGCTAATATCATCAAGAATGGCTCTGGCCACGGGGATGCTTATGGACTGTCAGAACTCTGTTTATTCTTCAGAGTACAGAGTGGAGCAGATGGATATTAAGCTACAGGTAGCTTCAGGGAACTAGCCAGGACAGTTTTCAATGATTACTCTCCTCACAGTGGTACTAGTTACCACCATTCTTGTCCTCCTGACCTCTGGCTTGTTAGACATCAGAGATGGGCCAAATAAACAGGCCTATGTGATATGGGATGTCTTTGTGCATGCTGTAAATACCATTGGATAATAAAGTAATTGTTTTGGCCTATGGCAAAGAAGCTTAGATGCAGGTGGGAAATCCAAGCATAGGTACAGGAGAAGGCGGGCAGAGTCATAACAGACTTAATCCAACCAACCTAGAAGCAAGATGTAAAAATACAGTTATGCTATGAACCACGTGGCAAGACAGATTAATAGAAATGGGTTGAATTAAGATGCAAGAGCTAGATAGCAATATGCTTGAGACATAGGCTGAACAGCATGTAATTAATATAAGTGCTTGAGTCATTATTTGGGGCTAAATGGCAGCAGGGCTACAGGTGAGTGGCCATAACCATGACCTTGAAAGCTAAGATTGCAACTCCTTTTAAAAATTCTCTTGTGTATCACAGTCTTCCTTTCTCATGTTAATATGAAAACAAACAAATGAACTGCCTGCTTGTGTTATATTTACTTTCAATGCTGTAGTAAGAACCTAGGAACCAGAATTCCAAGATGTAAATATATACTAATTATAAAAATTGTCCCAGCGTTTGTAGATTTTCTTTGCATGATCCTATTGTTCCACAATTGACCATGGTTCAACCAGGTCCTGTGAAGAAGTCTGGATATCATCTGTAGGTTTTGAACAGTTTATTGCAGCACATTGTGTTTACCAATCTAGCTTTAAAAACATACCATGCTTTGTCTTCTTGGGCATTTACTAGAGGCTTAGAATGTGTTCCCCAAAGATAAAATGGCAGACTACATATATTTCTGTGTAAGAATCCCTCCCCATGCCTGAGCCTGCCACCCTAGAGGTAACCACAACCTCTAATCCAATCCTTTGTATAGTCTTATGAACATATCTATTCCTTTGTATACTACAGATATTAAGCATATTTTAAATACACATAGATTCATGTATTTCAGTTCTATCTGTATTTATAAAATGGGTTGATGTCTGATGTAATCTTCAGGGCTTACTTTCTTGTTATTAAAATTCTTTTGTTTGAGGCTGAAACTTCTGAAATGGTGATGGTTTCTGGGGGGAAAAAAGCAAAAAACAAAAACTCTCATTCACAGAAGCAATAAAATGCTGCCACAAATGTCAAACCCAAAATTTTCAGAGTTCTAGAAAATTAACCAAAGATATACAACAACCTACAGCATTATTCAAGAAAAAATAACACTGATGCTCTGTTGGAAGCTCAGCTTACGGCATTTTAACTTGACCTAGGGCATCCATTCTCTGAAACTCTGTGGTAGCCTTCAAAACTAGCAGCCTCTCATTGACAGTATACACAAAATATGCCATCCCTGAGCCACAGGGAAAACACACCAGATTCAGAACTTTGCAAAAAAGCACCAACTCCAGTGCTACAGCCCTTTGACCCTCCAGCTCCGTGGGAAATCCCAATTCACAAAGCATTAGCATTATTTGATGGCCATGAGAGCTTACTCAGCAGAAAAAGACCTATCTCTAGGGCTTTTGTCAAAAACAATCAGCTACAATTGATTAACATCACAGCTATTAAGTTTGCCATACCAGCTAGGCAAACAAGAGTCGGGTCAAAAACTTAAAAGGAGGGTTCATGAAATAAAATGTCTACAAGGGACATTAAAACTCTATGCACAACTAACTGTGGGGTTATTTGAGTGACTAGAGATCTGGCAGGCCCCTAATCACTTGCTGATGATCTTGAGAACCTACACAACCAAGGAGTAGAGACTAATTTTACATTCACATACTACAATCTATCTGATAGTGGAATGTTTAACAAAAACACAAAGCTCCCAAATGCCTGGGAGATTTTTTGGATAAAATCAATTTCCTAAGTCTTAGTTTGCTAATCAACAAACCAAGAAGAAACTTCAGTAGCCACACATAGCACAGAGCTGTCACTTCTTCAGATGAGTGCAGGGAACACAAGCCACACAGGGCCACCACAGTGACAGAAGACACCCTGCGAAGATGCAGAGTCCCCAAGTCTATATAGTGAGTCATTTAAAGTTCCCAGTATTCAACAGATAATGATGAGACATGAAAAGACAAAGCATTGTCTGTGCACAGGAAAAAGCAACTGATGGATGTTGTCCCTGAGGAAGCCTGGATGAGGGATGTAAGACAAAAACTTAAGTTTAGCAATCACAGATATATTCAAACTGTGTCTAAAATATTAAAATGTGAGAGTACTATCTTATAAGGGAAATACTTTTAAGGAGATAGACATCATTTAAAGAAAGCAAACAAACTCTGAAGTTGAAAAGTACAACAATCAAGAAAATGCTTGCACTAGATGCAACGCAGAGATTGCGTAGCAGAAGAAAGACCCAGCAAGCTCAAAGACACATCAATGGGGACTATCTAGTCTAAGGGAGAGAAGGCTGAAAAATGAACACAGTTCTGACATCCCTAGGGCAGCCCATGGCAACATCATTTAAAAATATCAAATGCAAGGGTTGGCAAGATGGTTCAGAGGATAAATGTGCTTGTTACTAAGACTAACAACTTGGGTTCAATTCCCAGGGCCCACATAGTGGGAAGCAATGGTTCCTGCACATTGTCCTCTGAAACCATAAGCTCACCATGGGATGAGCATATATACAAATTAATACACACAGCTAAATAAATGTAATTAAGTGTTTAATCAGCTGCATTTCTCTATATGACAACAGATGATCTATGAATAAAATTATAGCACAATTCCATTCATAATACCATTATAGTGAAGTATTTACAAAGGAATTTAACACAGGAACTAAAAGATTTTCAACCTAAAATCCAATATTCATTGTGAATCAAAACACTTCAATGTTATTAAGGTGCCCATTCTCCCTAAATTGATCTACAGACTCAAAACTATTCTTATCAAAATTCCAGGATATTCAAGCGGGTCCTCAATTATTTATGGGAATGTAAAACATTTAGAATAATCAAACCTATTTGGAGGACTTCCAGAGTCAAAATTTCTATGGAGGCCAGGTGATCAATGAAAGGTAGTGATGAGAGAGAGAGAGAGAGAGAGAGAGAGAGAGAGAGAGAGAGAGAGCATTGAAGAATAGGAATCTAGACAAAAGTCACCCATTTAAGGTAGAATGGTTATTTTAAAGAAAAGACGCCAAGGCAATTCAATAGAGAAAAGACTGCTTAACAGATAAAACCAAAATTTCTACATCAAGGAGATGATCTAAGACTCCCTCCCTCCAAACAATGTGTGCAATTCTAACTTAGAAAGACCACAGACTCAGAAACATTCCCTATCGAGTTGAGGCTAATTATTTCTTACCCTCAACATTAAAGGCACAAGGTATGGAAGGGAAATATTGGTAAATTAAACCTTATCAAGACTCACAAACTTTTCATTTTAAGTCACCATGAAGCAAAGGTGAAGAAGAGACTAAGAGAGCATGCTCACACGCCACATATCAGAGAAGTAACTTATATGCAGAAAAATTGCCAAGGCATGGAATGAACCAAAATATGAAGACATTTCATCACAGCAGGAATGAGAATGGGCAATGATTGCAGGGAAAAAAAATTAAGGTTCAATATCATTAGTCATCAGGACAACACAAGTTAAAACTGCAAAGAGCTGTTATTTCATACTCACTAGAATGACTATAACATACAAAGAAGACAGTTACACGGGCTTGAAAAAATGTAAAAACAACTGAACTCCTGCACACACTGCTAGAGGAAGTGCAAGTATAGCCCCAGTTTAGAATACAGTCTGTCAGTTTCTCAAATGCTTAAACACAAAACTACCACATGATCTGGCAAGTCTATCTAATCCAGGAGAATTAAACCTTTTTTTTTTTTTTCCACACACAGATACATTCAAAGCAGCCCAATACATAATAGCTAAAATTTGGGATGGGGGGGACACCAAAATATGCATCAACTGGTGAATAGAGAGAGAAATTTTGTTTTATCTACACAGCAAAATTCTCTTCCATAATAAAAAGACACAGATTGCTGACACATTATATGAGTGCAGAAAAAAGTTAAAAACCCTATTTGTGATGAAATGAGCTAGATACAAGAGACCACATGCCATATGCTACCATTTCTAAAAATACTCCTAAAAGGTGCATCTATGGAAAGAGCAGAGGAGTAGGTCCTTGGGGAAGGAAGGAGGAAACAGTTAATTATACTTCCTGTTGGTGGATAAGGGTAAATTAAATTGTTTTAAAACATTTATGGTGGTGGTTATACAACTCAACTGTATGCTTGAAATAGGCGAAATTTATGATAGGTAAAACACACTTCTATTAAGTTGTTTTTAAAAACTAACAAGAAGCTACATCACTGCATGCTTACTATGTCACATTCCACCACACAAATGTGCAGTTTGTTTATCTATTTCCTTTCTGCTGACCATTTTGCTTGTTTCTAAGACTTTTGCTGCACTGAATGGAGCCAGCACTAATATCATCAATGTTCCCAGCATATATGATAACAGCTTCTCACAGCTATGTAACCATAAACTCTGAACTGCAATTTAAATGAAATTTCAATTTTATATATCAGGGTGTTTTTTTTTAAGTCATAGGACAATCTATGCATCAGTGCCACAACAGGGATCCATGAGCTGTTCTGTGGATTTATATCCTTCCCATACAACTTTTGGTTACAGATGTAAGCCAAGAGGCTAGAGGGAATCAGGCCCACTCACTTTAACTGCCACATGCTTGGTTAATGTATATGCTCTCTTATGATAAATAATCCAGTTGTTTTCCAACTTCTTGATTCTGAACAGTACTGCAGTGAGCATCTCTGTCTGTAGAAATGCTGCTCTGCAGCCACTAGCATGGTTATTGTAAGTGGAAACGATAACAAATGTTGGCAAGGATGTTTAAGAATTGGAACTTGCATACAACCTAGGCAGTGACAATGATATACCCACTAGTGAATATGTGTTAGTAGTCTTCATAAAGCTCGACATTATGACCATGCAACTGTATACCTTTGCTTAATCCTGAAGGAATTGTAAACAGGGTTTCAAAAGTGTTCTTGTAAACCAACGATCACTTGCAGTAAAGGTGTTATGTACACACACATTAATTTTATTCAGTTAAAAAAGGAAACAAAAACAAGCATGGTGGTGCACAGCAATAATCCCAGCACCAGAGAGGCTGAGGCAGGAGGATCACAGGGAGTTCAAGACCAGCCCAGCATAAAGAAAAGACCCTGCCTCAAGAAACAAAAGGAACAACGAAACCTCCCAAAAGAATGAATTTATGATTTATGCTACAAACATGTGCTAACCATAAAAAATGACATGAAATGCATCACACACAAAATGAAATAAGTTACAGAGTTCCACGGGGCATCTGGGAGAAGGAAGGAGAAAGAGCTGCAGACTTGGTCAGAGATTCTCCTCAGAATACCAGGAAACAGACATTGGTGACACTGAATGAAATGAGCACAGCTAAGTCATCTACTTAATACTTAAAATAACAATTTTATTCCAAGTATGCTCACATAACACTATAATAAAAGGTGTGCTTTTAAAAATGTGTTCATGCAGTTGTGCAAAAGGTGACAAGTTTAACTTTAAGGAAAGATGTGACTTCTCTTGCTTCTCACCATAAATCAAGACAGACAGAGTGACTTCGGTGACCATAAGAACACAACAGAAGTGATATTCTAAGATGTCAGTGTCATAACCCAGGGAGCTTAATGACTTAAGGAATATATCTCAGGGGATTCCACTGTGAGCATGTGCTGGAGAGGGCATGGATGGACTCACTGACAAACGGTCCTTCCTCATACCCTCTTCTAACTATTCCTACCCAAGCATCACATGAAGGAAGCTGTCTTGACCTTCCAGACCGGCTCACCTACTGCTAAATCCTGCCACATAAGCAAACTGCCCAATCGTGCCCTCCAAAATTCCTGACCTATCAAATCATGACAAATAATAAAGCATCTGCTGCTTCATGCCCCTGTGTCTTGGGATCATCTGTAATACAGCTGTAGGTAACCAAGCAGGCACCAGTTCATTACTCTGAAAATTGGTAAAGGAAAAAAAAAATCAAGCATCCATCCTGCCCTTCCAGGACAATATTTAAGGGTAACCGCACAGCTCCCAGGAATATGGTCTGTAAAGAATTCCAGCTAAGAAAAGCATAAGGAATGATATAGATAAGAAATGCAGTCTGATGCCTCAGAAGGAAGGTTCTGGAAAATCAGCAGTGCATACTAAAACCACAAGTGAAGGTTCACACAAACCCGAATATTCAGGCAAGCACATACCCTAGCAATCCCTACATAAAGAGAGGGGCAGCCGCTATACAGTTAGAATATTACCACATAAACATATAGAGTCAGATGTAATGCAGGGGATATAGTTTGCATCTGCATTAAAATAAACTAACCTTTAAGAGCCACCTTCTGAAATGACTGCTGAACTCTGAATACAGACAGGAAATTAGATGATATTAAAGGTCTGCTCTGAGTTTCTTTAGCCATCAGAATGAAACAAAGATTACATTGGAAACAATACTCACCAGTTAGGAGTGAACGGGAAAGAAATCATAGGTAAGAAGATTTTGTAAATGTTGGGACTATTATAGTCTCTAGATAACAAGAAAAAACAAACAAATCAAAACAAAACATCCCCACTAAGCCCCTAGAACTGATGTCACTCAATGCTGCCAGAATGCAAGGGCTCACTATCCTGTTCTGTTTGGCTTTTTTGAAGTTTCAAGATGAGCATGATGAAAATGTTTCAGTTGTTCAGCTACTGTCTGGAACTAGCCTTGAGAATTAATATTGGGACAAGGCTATTTTTATAATATTGGCACTTGGCACTTTCCATCATAAACATGGGGTGTTGATGTACTTCCTGATCTCAAGTCATTTCAGTAAAGGTCTTGCATGTTTGTTGTTAAATTTAACCTCAGATCACATATAGATTTGATCTGTGATTATGTGATAAAATATATTTTAATTGGGGTGAGGGAAATAGCAAGCATGAGGACCAGAATTTGGGTCCTTAACACCAATGTAAATGTGGAGTGGGTTTAGTAACTCACTTGTAATCTCAGCACACACAAAGAAGAGATAGGGAACCCCTGGGTCAAGATGGCTAAATAAAATATACTTATGGTGAGCTCTGGGTTCAAGTGAGAGACCATGCCTCAAGAAATAAGGGATGAGGGATCAAAAAAAAAAAAAGCTGACATCACACACATTTATTTTACATACATACAAATATGCATATACACGTGTGTGCATACTACATACCATATACAAAGGCAAAAATAATTTTTAATTTTTTAACAACATATGTACTTTTTGACTCATAACAAATTCTCTATATAATTGATTCTACTACAGGGAAAAAACAAATGATAAAAATATCATTTCACTTATGGTTTCAGTTAAAGACAAATTTTCAGGGAGGGTTCTACAGGAGACATCTTTACTTCTAGCATTTCTAGAAAGAGTAGCTTACCCTCACAGTGCTATTCTCAGCTCTGACGCAGCAGCAGGGGTCATGTGTGACTGACAGGTCAGGGGAAATGAAGGGCGGCAGACACCCTGAAGAGTTCTCTTGAACAATGTCTACCTATTATTTCCCTGCCAGCCCAGGGCAAGTACTGCACAAAGGCAGCAAACTGCAGAAGACAAGAACGACTATATACAACCTCCCTCCTAGGTCTTCCTTGTCCCTTCTCAGTGTGATATTAAGTCTGATTCAATATCCAAGGCTTTTCAACTCCCTTCTAAACCTGACCTGGTACAAAAGGTTGAGGAATTACTTAAAGAGCTATGTATAATTCCTGAGTGAAACTTCCAGAGCTCCAGTTCCAAAAAAATAGCCAGAACAGACCTAGGCTTTATAGACGGGGTTCTTTCCTTTGGATTTTTAAACCATTAGAGCACTTTATTTAATTTTGCTAGATGTGTTAGCACCACATGGTTGCTGTAAAAATGCCACATACCAGGTAGCTTCTGGAAAAGGCTATTCTCTCATAGAGCTGGAAGAGAGGCCAAGATCAAAGCATCTGTGGGCTGGCTCTCTCTTGGAAGCTCAACAGGGAGACTTGTTCTATCCCTCTCCAGCAGATGCAGACAACCCCTGGAATTCTTAGGCTTGTGGCACTGTCATTCCAGTCTGCTCCGTTTTCTCAAGCCATGTTCTCGGTGTTTGTGTGACATCACCTGCCTCATCTGTTGTTGGTGACAGTTGTTGATCAGAGTCCATTAAAAATAACACATGACTTCACCTCCACTGAAGTCTGTCTTTAAAGACCCTACAGGCAAACACTGTTATATTCATGAGCCTTGGGTAGCCATAACTTTTGAAGAGGCAGGAAGAGGGTACTCTTCAACCCCACATCAAGGAGATACTTCCAAATAAAGTTTGGAAAATAAGTGACTACACAATTTGTTTTTAAATTGTTTTTGTCGTTATGGTGTTTTACTTTGTTGATATAGGCTCTCACTTGGAGCCCTTTCTAGCCTATAACTTACTATGTAGACCAGGCTGGCCCCCAATTCACAGTCTGCCTCTGCCTTATGATTACTGGGAATGTAAGGTATGCAACACCTCACCTGATCCCACAATTCTAACATATGACTCAGATGAATGAGACAATTGTATTAGTCAGTAAAGTCACTGTCATTGGTAAATATTTTAAAAGTTGACGAGGAATCCCCAGTTCTCATATTTGACATGTTATTGATCCTATGAGGAAACATAATTCTCTACCAGCTAGCTATTCAACCAAACTGGAAGGGCACACTACCACTTAGGTACATCAACCTGAAGCTTCTGTCTATGAAAATAATAAAATTTCTTCTCTAGTTCATCCAAAGCAGCAAGAAGAATGCATATGGCACCCATCCATACTTTACTTGCAAATTTTCTCAGCTAAATGTGCAAGTGCATGATGACAGGTTCTATTTTCTGTACAAGGCACAGAAAATTCAGGTAAGCCTTCAACCTCTACCTAATAAGGCTATGTTTCCCCCACTTCCCAGTGATAAGTCCCCCTTTTCCTGCTGAGCCTGTCTCAGAGCCAATAATATCCATATTCTACATGTAATGTGTTTAAGACAACCTGATTATTTTGAGGTCAACCTCACAATTACTCTAGCTTTTACCTCCTGACCATATCTACACACATTTAGATACCTGTTGCAGAATCATCCACTTCCAGGAACCAAAGTCCATAGTCATTTTCTTCTGATGCTATAACAAATGGCTAGGAGAGTAAGCCTTAACACAGAAAAATCTATTTTCTTCCAGTACTGGAGGCCAGAGGTCTAGAGCATTAGTGTCAGAAGGCTGTATCCTGATGCTGCTGGAGTAGTAGTTCCTGTATGGCTTCAGGGCCCTGCTGCAGCCATCTTCAAAGCTGGAGCTGCATGCAACACTTTCTCTGCCTGCTTTCCTCAATTGCCCTCTCATCCACAGGAGTCTCTTGACTTCTCTCTCAAAGACACATGTATAGCATTTCAAGTGCAGCCAGATGATCCAGGATGACCTCCACATCTCAAGATCCTCCAGAGAAGATCTAAAGCCTCTCTTCCAATAAAGACAGCATATACACAGGTGCAGGGATTAAAGCTGGACATTGTGCTGGCCACTACTCACCCCTCCATAACCACTTAGAATGGTCTCCCCCCCCCATGAACTTCTTTGCCCTGTTTTGCCCTAATTCTTTCAGGTAGTATCTATCTACTTTCTTGCCCTACAGCTTTTATTTAAAATGTCTTATCCTTGCCTGGTGCTGGGAAGATGGTTCGAGTAGTTAAAAGTACTTGCTATTCTTATAGAAGACCTGAGCTTTTCAGTTCCCAGCACCCACATGGAGCAAGTCACAAGTGCCTGTAACTCCAGCTATATACCCTTTTCTAGCTTCCTCAAGCACATACATACAGATACTTGGCACACACACACACACACACACACACACACACACACACATACACACAAAAAAAAGCTTTAAAAACAATCCTTTCAGAATTCTTTTGACATTCAAGATTAACTATCACAGTAGGTGACACTGAAAATGTTACATACTTTCTGCATAGCATAGATTCTTTGTGTGTAAATAAATAACTGCAATACTAGCAGTTTCATAAAGCTATTAGAAGGATTAAAGTGAACTCGGCCATGTAAAATGGTCAGAACAACACTGACATATACTAAGAGCTACATAAACTTTATCAAGTATTTTATTAAGCAATATAGTTTTCAGCTTTTTAATTGTGACAAACATTAAATTGCTACTTGATCCATTTCAGCATAGTTCCATAAAAGTAACTCTACTCATGCACATGGATAATCATCACTACCCATCTCTACACCTCTCCGGCAATGATACACTTCAGCAAACAATAAAATGAGATGGAAATGGACATTGATCTTGAAAACATGGAGACCTGGTTATAGGATTCAAAGCTCTCCTGTGGCTGGCTTATGTGGCCCTTTTGTGATGCCAGAGGATGCTAGATTCTATTAAAATCCAACTACGGAGCAAGTCAGTAGAGACCTGTGCCCAATGCAAAAAAAACTAACAAAGGTTCATAAAAAAATAATCAGCATGAAGATGGGCTCAAAGAAGATGGAATGAGGGTGAGCCCAAGGGGGAAGAGACTGATGGAGGTGAAGGAGAGGGAGAAGAAGCTCCTGTCTGCAACCCAGAATGCAAGGCCACCCACATTCACTGGAACAAGGGAGTCAAGCCCCAGTGCCTTGGCTTGGGGCCAATTTAACCTGGGAAAGAAGGCATGTGCCTAGAGGGGTCACCTCGCCAAATAATGTGTCAGTCCAAGATGGGACCCAATGCAAATGCACTAAAGGGCACTTAGACCCAACTAACTGAGGAAGGTCTTCTCAAGTCAGAATTCCTGATGCAGCACTCTCTCCAAAGAGTTCTTTAAACACGGTAGCCTGTCCCAGTTGTGACTTTGTGTCTATTTTTGGATATTAGTGTCAAGGGGGACTTAATACCCATTAATATACTATATATTTATATAACAAAATATAAACATGATGGTATCATCTGTGACAAGCAGAAGCCACATGGTTCAGTAACACTCCTGCCTTTTGGAACTGGACCAACAGGAGATCCAAACTGGAGTCTCCTTAACAACATGTGGTATCCTTGGAAACAATCCACAAGTAGACTGGGTACAGCTACAGAGGGGAAATGTTTATAGAAACCCAGTCAACTTCCAGAAGAAAAGGAACACATCTCAGCCCAGAATACAGAAAACAACTAAGCATTAGAAAAACCCTGAGAGGAAACTGTTTAGCTCTGGTATGTTTTCAGATTATTACTGAGGTATAAAAGCTAATAAAGCTAAAGCATATTCTAGCTCTAGAATCATAATTTTCAAAGAGAGAGAGAGGAAGAAAGTAAGGAGGGAAGGAAGGAAGAAAAGAAGGAAGAAAAGTTTCCCTCTTGTTAGATACAAAGCATTTCACATAGACAGAAAAAAATCATATGTATTCTGATAAAAAATATATTATTGTTATTCTAGAAGCACCATTAACTGAGTAATCTATGTATCTGACAACTTCATTAGCTCCAAAGTAGTGAATACAAAAAGTGAGAATTTGTAAAGTTGTTAAATTTTCAAAATTACTATTGAAACCTTAGTAATCTCCATAGAATATAATATATTCTCTCTATCTCCTTCTTCCTTTCTTCCTTCCCTCCCTCTTTTCTTCCCCCTTCCTCCCTCCCTCAAATATCTGGCAGCGATAGAATTGTAAAGGAACTGTACCGCACTGTACAGAGCTAGAGGGACACAGAGGAACTGCTTCTATGTTCAAGTGTGTGGCCTTGAGAACAAGGAAGAGCAAGAGAGTCACTGTGTATAGAAGAACACTCTAGACAGAGTGGCCACTCAGAGGGTCTCAGGCTAGAGCATAAAGCTGCCCTAATTTATTTGGAAAAGGCTAGAAGTATTTAAACAACAGAAACAGTCTGCTCAGTATTATCCAACAGTGATAAATACATATTTTTCTGTTCATTGTTTAGAGTGGGTCCTAGTTAGATTTCTACTGTTAAGACAATGACCAAAACCAACTTGAAGATAAAAGGACTTACTTCATCTTATAACGTCTAGGTAACAATTGATCATTTAGGAGTCAGTGAGGGAACTTAAGGCAGGAACTGGAACCGTAACAGGCACCATGGAGGAATGTTCACACTGGCTTCTCCGCATAGCTGTCTCTGCTTGCTTTCAGAAACCTACCATGAGAGTATGCACCTCTCATATTAGTCATGTATCAAATATATGTGTGTGTGTATGTATGTGTGTGTAAGTGTGTGTACGTGTGTGTATGTATGTGTGTGTAAGAGTGCGTATGTATAAGTGTGTGTATGTGTGTATGTGTGTGTCTGTTTATGTATGTAAGAGTGTGTATGTGTGTGTAAGTGTGTATGTGTGTGTGTGTATGTGTGCGTGTGTGTGTGTATTGTACACACACACTTGCCTATGGACCAACCTGGGGGACATTTCCTTTTCCCAGATGACTCTAACTTGTGTGAAATAAAAAAAAATAAATAAATAACCAGTCTAATTGACCCCTTGTCAACTCACTTCATAAAGATATAACCATTCTTTTCTTTCTCATTTGTCTCCAAATCTCATGTTAATATCACATTATAAAACATACAACTTTAAAAGTCCCACAGTGTTTTAAAAAAATCCATCATTTAAAAACTCAAGTTCTCATTTTGTGACTTATTTGTACCTTTTGCTCACAATAGCTTCACATAGCACTGCAAAATCATTCATATATTGATTGTATTGGTTGGGAGGGGGAAATGCTTTTGGGCATGCCCTATTTTATATTGTAATGATTGAAAAAAAAACAAAAAAAATTCAAGTTCTCTTTAATTTCAATGCCTTTTTGAAAGTACAAAGTCTCTTTAAAAAAATTCAACTATAGACTTGTAGTGGGATTATGTTCTGTTACATTGTAAATAATTGTCCCACCTACTGGTTTAATAAAAGCAATCTACAGATTCAATGCAATCCCCATCAAAATCCCAACACAATTTTTTATTGACCTTGAAAGAACAGAGAAGGAGACGGTAGAGTGAGAGGAGCAACAAAGAGGGAGAAAAAAGAGATGGGGATCTTGATAGAAGAAGCCAGTGTGAAACTGGAGAGACAAGGAAAACCCACCAAGAATCCACAGGATGTCCCTGGCTAGGTCTCCAACCAATAGTGGACGGGGTGCCTAGTCCCCTATAATCAAATGAATAACCAGCCAAAGTGTCTTCACAGAACCTACATCTAATAACAAATGGAGGTGGAGGCAGAGATACATGGCTAAGCACTGGGCCAAGCTCCCGTTACAGCTGGAGAGTGGGAGAGAAGAGTCTGTATGAGCAAGGGCATAGGGATTATAAGGAGGAGTCCCACAGAGATGGCTGGCTGAAGCTCTAGGGAGCACACTAAATGGCAAACAGCCCCTGGGGAACCATAGGAAAGAGAGCTCGGCCATCCAAGGTTAGTCAACTGTCCTTTGGCATGGACAGGATGTGGAACCTTGAGGGGTGGGATCAGACTGTGTTCCTGTGCGTAGGCTAGTACCTTGGAGCCCATTTCCTACAGAGAAGTGCCTAGCCCAGTCTTGATACTGGGATGAGAAAATCAGACTTGCCTGGAGTAGATAGATGCACCAGCTGAACTGACCCACCTTGGGACTTCTTGCCTCTTTGGGAGAGAGGATTGGAGGATAGGAATGGGGGAGGCTGAAGGCTGACAGGGAGGGATTGGGGGGGGAAAGGAGGGAGAGCAGGGGGATACATGGAAAAAAGACTTTTTTATAAGTAAAGAAAAATAAAGTGGCAATTAATTAAAATATCAACTATAGATTTGTAGTGAGATTATGTTCTATTACATTGTAAATAATTGTCCCACCTACTAGTTTAGTAAAAACACTGATTGGCAGAAGGCAGGCAGGAAGTGTGGGTGGAGTTATCAGACTAAGACAATTCTGTGAATAGCAAGAGCATAGCAGAGACACCAGCATTCTCAGAGGAAAGAATACAACCATAATGCTCCGAGAAAAGATACCAGGCTACAAGGCTAAACAAATTAATGGAACTAGATTGAGATAAGATTAAAGAGCTAGCTAACAATATGTCTGAGCCATAGGTCAGTCAGCATAAAATTAATATAAGCTTCTGTGTGTTTCTGTGGGACTGCGGGTCTGGACCATAGGCCAGACAGGCCAGAAACTTCTTATTACATAAACTCTTAAGAAATAAAATTTTAAAACATGTTAAACATTTCTTATTTCAAGTAGGCAGAACCACAGCATAATTACCATCACATCCAAAGCAAACTAAAATAACACTGTAAATAGTTCATTCAATGTCTGATGTCCGAGACTCATAATTTTCTGGGCTCCAATGAGCTTGGGTAGCTTCTGGCTTTGCCATCCATAGTACACACAACGTGTCTCATAGATGTCAACTGTCTCTTAAATTCATGTCAACTCCTTGATGGTGGACATGAGATGCAGCATTGGCCTCCTCTGGACCACAGCTTCTTTGTGCTGACCAGCTGGCCAGCTGGAGCTAATGTGGCAGTAACACTCAAGTGAAACCTTTGCTCCTTTGTTTTACGGGGACAAGCTGGGGGTGAGAACAGCTATGATTAAGAAAAAAAAGAGCATCATTAAAATGAAGTCTTGTAGGAGATTTTTCTCAGGGTCGGTACACAGACATTATGGCAGCCTAATTTGACAATATGTCACAGTCTCCCATTTGGTACTGGTTTTGAAGCATAAAGGGGTAATGGAGAGCAGCTGAGGCTTGGCACTATTTGAGAGACCAACCTAGGCTCTTGCTGAAGGTGCAGCCTAGCTGCAGTGGAGATCCTACTACATGGAAGCTACCAAGACTTTGGGGTAGTAGTCAAGGACTGAAGGTGGCTTGCATCTTAAAGAAAGCAATTAGGAGGAAGTGTATGGTGGTATCGTTTTTTTCTCATCTACTGATTTGATAAAGATTTTCTGATTCCACTGTCTGTCTTATATTTTAAGTATCAAAGTAAAAATTAAAATGCAGACATCTATGTTGTAGGCCTGCCTGTGTAAATGTAAGCTCACAGTGTGTGCACTTATCCCCACAGCTGTGTTTATATACATATGCAGAAACATCTGTATCGAATAAACATAGCTGCCACATTGGAATGTTGGACAACAAGATTTACTAACATAGAGGGATATCCAAAAACGGTTTCACAGAACATGAAGCCACTGATGTCCTTAAGATGTTCATAACCCCATTATGTAAAACAAGAGTGGGCACTTCTGTCATCAGATAAAGTTGCAAAACATGGTTTTTGATGGTGGTAAATTTATTCATTTGTTCGTTCCAGAATTTCACAAACCTAATACATAAATGTACATCTCATGACTCTTCTAAGAAAAGGATATGGTAAGCCCTCTTTCCAAACTTCCTTGAACAGAAGAATCCTTTCTGGCAAAGCCTCTCTAAAAGGAATTAGGGGTTTTGAAATCTTTCAGGATACATTGTTGCTGAAATTAAAATAGGTTCAGGGGCTGGGAAGAAAGCACAGCTGGTAGAGGCTTGCTGTACAAGCATAAAGACCTGACTTCAATCTCCAAAACCATGTTGAAGAAAAGCCAGGTTCATGCTTCCCTAGGACTCTTTGGCTGGCCAGCCTATGGCCAATGAGAGACCCTGGCCTACAGGGACAATGAGACATTTGGCCTCAAAAGCCAAGTTGTATGTGTGTGGGGGAGGGGCTTTAGAAATAACATTCAAGATTGTCCTCAGGTCTACACACATGCACACTCTTACCTACAGATGTATTCCATATACACAAAGACACACAGGAAAGTATTTAGACTAAAAATCACACACAATAAGTAATAGTAAAAGACAAATTTTAAGAAATATATAATAAATTGAAGCTTTAGCATTTAACAAACTTAAAAATTAATGTTAAAAATTGTATTTTTCAACAGCTGTTTAAAATAAGTTCCATTTCAGAAATCCCCGGGGCTCTCCTTGGCTCTTGGGATAACATAAAGTAAAATTCTCTGCTCATTGGCTATACCAAATTCTTTAAGGCCTAAGCAAAGTCTTCATAAAAATTTTAATTTATCCATAAACTTCAATAACTTAGTAGCCTTACAAAGTGTGAATAACAAGTAATCTAAAATTTCCATTAACCTTTAGAGACAAAAGAGGTCTTGATGGCTTATATTTTGAAATGTGATACTCTATTATGGCTCCTCAGGCTGAATTATTTTGGGTTTTTTGTTTGTTTGTTTGTTTGTTTGTTTTTTTCAGAAGAGCCTGAACATGTCTCTTTAAAACACAGCAAGGCATTGTTTACTGTTGTCCTTTGAATGAAATTCATTTGTCCAGAAGGACGAGTCTCCTCATTTACATTATTCAGACGACAGTGGCATTTAATGGGCTCTATGCATCAAAGATGGTTGACAGTCATTAACCTTTTAGGGCTACAGTAATTTGTGCAATTAACTTAGGTGAAATTATTTTTTGCGGTCACGTAATTAATTGCTCATGCCTTTTAAAAGAATTATTGTACCTGAACAAAAAGTTACATGAAAACAACAAGACCACAGTGTTTAAGATCAGGTCCTCAACATGAGAAAGTACAACCAGACTCATCTTTTAAAACAAAACAAAACAAAACAGATATTAAGTATGTAAATGTGCACTTAAGGTGCTTGAAGACAGAGACCCCCCCACCCCCATCCCACCCCACCCCAAGAAACTGTCCAAGTTGCCAGATAATACTCTACAGATCTTATCTTCATTTTGGTTGTGGTCTTCGCCTTTAATGGCTGAGTCATCTCTCCCTTCAGCCTCCATCTTGCCTTCATTAAACACATATTTGCTAAGGTTAAAAAAAAAAATCACCCTTTTTCTAAGTTTATAAATGTTAAGAATGGGATGATATAACCTAATAATATTTCACTAGCAATGTTACATGGAATGATCTCATTTTTCTTCACTATGTTCAGGCAGTATGAAAAATAATAGATTCTACTGTTGTCTTCTTATATCGAGTACCTTGCTTATCCTTACACACCCAATGTGACTTACTCCTAGTTAATCCTGGCTAATGTCTGCAGGTACTTACACTCAGGAATAAAGCAAGGAGACTGGAAGACATTCTTTTCTTTTACCCCAGACATAAACTGCAGAGCTAAGACAATGAGGCTGGCCAGAGGTCAACAAATGCAGTAAGAAAGTAAAGTGCTGAGTTAAAACAGCCCACAGCACTCCCTTGGGAGACCATTCTCAATGGATCAGATGCCATGCACAAATTTTTTTTTAAAATCATATTGTGAGACATAAGATTTGCAATGTGTGCATTCTTCTATATGCTTTAACCAAGATACCTAGCAGTTTTCCCAAAATATAATTTTGTCAGCATAGTCAGGAAAAAAGTAACATCATAACCCAAAACACATTTCTTTAAAGTAAAATAAGCTACGTTAGTCAAGTATTCATATAAATATAAAGTTTTATAAATGTGCATAATTAAGATTGCAGGTAATTCTATATGGTACAGTAGAGCACAGGAATGACAGCCTGGGGTGAGATCTGGCAGAGTTAGGAGACCAGGCACTGACGCTGTTGGTGATCTAGCGGAGGTGATACTTCAGGGTGAGCCAAATAAAACTGCCAATCTTTTATTATTTTCCACCAATAAACATCCAGTTTTCTATGGCTAAATCAACACACCAACACTCTGGAGTCAGAGATATGGGGTGATCCTGGTGTCAGCACTAGCTAGAGTGGTGATTGGGGGTGTGTAGTTCACCTGATCTGAGTCTAGGTTTTCCCATCTTGAAGATGTGGTAATAATGGCTTTGTGTAGGCTTGTCCTGTGCATGCTGCATAAGGAACACAGGAAAGCTGCTTAAGTGTTTGATCTGAACAGGATAGTCATCATAATTCTCATTATAAATTCCTTGTGTTAGAGATAAAAACTATTGTCTTAGCTTCTTTTTGAACAAATCTTAGCTGTTAGCAGTATTCAAAACTGCCAACTAAACCTTTTAAAATTAATTTCTACCTAAAATAATGGTTAGTACCACTGAACGTACTAAATCAAGGCTCCATGCCCACACATGCACTCCCTGCCATCCAATCCTCCCACCTCAAACTCTCCCAAATGATTATATCTATGAATGCTCCTTCCTACCCACTCCCTGCCCAGAAGCCTGGACCTTCTTTCTTTGTTACCTTGCTGTTTCAATGCCCCAAGTGCTAGATAGGCTACTGATGGAACCCAAGGATTCATACATACTGAGCCAGCAGTTCTCAATCTGTGGGTCGTGACCCCATTAGGTGGGAGAGTTGAATGACCTTTCACAGGCATTGAAAGACCATCAGAAAACACAAGTGTTTGCATTACAATTCGCACTCCACCTAACGGAAAGGTCTTTCCACAACCCTCTTCTCCATCCCAGGTCATTCTTTCTCTTCCGTTCTAATTTGGCCAGCTATCACTTGCTCCAGGCAGACTTCTACAACAACCCCCTTTGGGGTAACTCTTTTCATGCCTCACAGAACATGGGATTGGGGTAGGAGTTAAATGTTTTGATGCTGTTCACTCTCCTCCACAGGTAGTCTCTTTTTCTTTTTGAATTGTACTTCCTAATGCCCAGCACACTGCCATCCACAATAAGCACTTATGGAATAACTGAGTGGATTTCTGGAAAACTCTAAGACTGAAAGGAATCGTGATGGTAAATCTGAAGAAATAGAAGGAACCTGTGTCAGCTGCAAAGTCTCCCCAGCAGCAGCTCAGAATAATCCCATTATCAGTGCAGCACAGGCTAGAAAGAGCTGGAAGACGGGCCAAGTAATTAGCCAGAGGCTGGAGGAATCATCCCTACCTCCTACTGCAGCCACTCAGGAAAGGGTGGGAAGCCAGGACCAGAGCGGCTTATTGACAGTAAGTTCTGGAGGAGGCAGGCAGCAGACCCCTCTGCCAATAGGACAGTTAAGTGAAGACTCTGCCCCCTCTCATCATTGAAGTTGAGCTCCAGCATTTGCCACTCGCTGACTAGAAAATCTTATATAGCTGAGGAAATGCACGTGTAATAGAGTCTTGAAAACAGGAGCAGAAACACAAGCAACTCCAAACTTTCAAGGTGAAGGAATGCCATGAAGAGAAGACAGCAATCTGAGCGACCAGAAGGAAGGGGTACAGGGATGCTTGTGGGAGCTGAGGACTCATACTGGAAACAACCTGATTTCAGTGACTCCTTATGCACATGGGCACAGTCTTGACCCCAAGAAAACAGTGAATGCAATGAGCAGGGGACTATTGCACAGTGACCAGACCCAGAGAAACTCACAAAGGGAATGCAGTCACCACAGAAAGAACTAGGCTACTAAGCACAGGCGTGACTTAGTAGCACACCCACACTTTCATATTACCTGATATTACACTTGTTTGTTTCCCTATGAAATTAAAAAAAAAGTCCAGAATATAGAGAAAAGTGCCAGAGGGAGACCATATGTTTTCTAAAATGCCTACAGGACAGAAACATACAAAAGCCAAAGCCTACAGAGAACCTTTGAGATGGAGCAACATGCAGTGAGGACCCGAACACTGGCCCAGAGCTGTTCTGAAGACAGTCAAGAGAAGCACAGATTGGAAAACCACAAAGGCATGAGCAGCTCAGCAGCACACGGGTTAGAAATCCAAGTTAAGACAGCTGGGCTAGTAATAAGCACCCACACAAGTCCCTGCCCTGGGCAAGACTGTGAAAGTACAAAGCTGTTGATTTACCAGGGTGATTGTGCACATCCAAGTTTCAGGGAGTACAGAGGAAGGGGACTCACAAGTGCTAGGAGCAGTGGAGACAAAGAGCAGCTCTGCTGTGAATGAGACTGGTGCCCCTATAACAGAGCCAGGTCTTTCTTGCATTAGCCATTTGGAGAAAGCCCAGCTGGCCTGCTGACTCCTCACCCACTCTGCACCCTACAGGGACACTTGCCAAGTTCAATGCCTCAAGCTCTATGGAGAGCCTGCCCTAAACCCTCCCACTTTGGGGAAATGCACATAGCTGAATCAGAAACATGTGACAGCTACCAGTATTAATGAAGTCAGGCATCCATTCATAAAAGTGAAGTCAACCCAGAATCATCAGGTCTTAGAGAAGAACCGAAATAGAATAAGAGACAAGAGCAAAATGAACACACACAACCAGCTCAGAAAGAAAGAGAATTCTGTATCTAAAAAGAAAAAAAGCTAGGCTTCTATTTTTTTTTTAAAAAAAATAATCTAATCAGTACCCTCAGAGAGATGACAAGAACTATAATACCCTTACTAGAACAGAATGCTAGAAAAACTAAGGACAAAGAATTTCTTGAGGCAAAAGTAATTGTCAAACTATGATTTTCAAAGCATGGTTTGGAAAGTAAAAGATAAAAAATTGACATCATGAAAATTATGAAAATTACTAATGTAGAAAATAAATAACTATTTGGAAGATAAAACAAGCAAACACACAGTGCTGGGGATGAGGAGGATAGCAGAATGCATGTGGAGAACCCAAGAGAAATTACCCACTAGGACAATAGAGACAACAGAGAAAGAAACTGAGAAAGGAAAGAGAAAATGCACATAGGTCAAAGGTTGCTGGATTTCATGATAACACGTACCTCTTTCCATTTGTGCTCAGTCCTGACCTTCACACAAAGGAATACAGATGGGACAGGGCAACCCCAGTGTCAGTCCTGGACGATGTTCTGCTGCCCTCCAGGAAACACACAAACCTGCTTTCCTGCACACATTTTGTAACCTTCTAATGCAGGAGACTCTTTAGTCTGTGTAAATCTAACAGATGCAATGTATTTTCTCATTGTTATTAATCGCCAAGGCTTTTAGCTAACTTAGTTGAGAGGTAATGACTTGTTTGAGATAGGTCCTTATGGAGGGCAGACTGGCCTTAAGTCACTACGCAGTCAAGGATGACCTTAAACTTCTGATCCTCCAGCTTGAGGCTGCTGATGCTGGGATTGCAGATGTGGACTAGCATGTCTGGCTTATGCAGGGCTGCTAACAGAAGCCAGAGCGTCATCACCATCAGACAAGAACACTACCAAATGAGCTACATCCCAGTCGAAGATGCTACCTTTTTTCCCCAATACAGATTAATCACATAAAGAAGACTACAAATTTTAAAGAAATCATGTATCTTGTGAATGCCTAGAGGAGAGAAAGCAGGCTAGCCAAAAATACATAGGATCCTGGGAATGACCAATACTCATTGTGACCCAAAAGACCCCCTCACATTCTCATAATATACAGCGACAGTTTGGAACCAATAGACAATATAGATAAGACTGACTGAATGATGAAAAATCAGAGTTTGGATAAGCTAGGCTAGGAAGAACTCTACACTTGTAAAATTTTGCATTATTGTTCAATATTTTAGTCTTAAATAAGAAGACTAACCTTCTATCTGAAAAGTACAAAAAGAAAAGTGAGCTAGGGCAATGGCTCAGTCAGTGAAGTGTTTTCTGTTCAAGCATTAGGAACTGAATTAGTTTGACCAGCACCCACATAAGAGTTGACTGTCGAAATACATGCCAGAAATCCTAATGCTGGGGGGCGGGGCAGGTGAAGACAGGGGGTTCTTGTAGTTTACTTGCTAGACAGCCTTGTCACACTGATGGGATCCAGGCTCAGTAAGAGACCAACAAATAAGATAGAGATAGGAAAAAAACAATGTCAGTCTCTGGTGTCCACACACACTGTACATGGCCATGAATATACACATACACCCCTAAACATACACAAACTTCCTAAAAAGTATAATTTGGAGGCAGACTTTGGGAGAATATAATCAATTGTGTGTGTGTGTGTGTGTACAATTATAAAGAAATTATAGTTTTAAATTATGAAAGTATTTGGTCTTATTTTTTCCCAATAAATGATTTCTAGGTTTACATTCAAATCTCTCATTAACTTGGAATTTTTGAATTTTTTTATTACATTTATTTATATATTTTATTATGTGTGATAATAAATTCCACACTGTGTGGAAGTCAGAAGACAACTTTAGGAGTTGGTTCTTTGCTTCCACTGTATAGTTTTAGGGATCAAACTCAAGTTGTTGGGCTTGACAACTCTTGCCCATGGGGCCATCCCCCATCTCCATGGAATTTTCTTGATGTAAAGAAGAAAGAACGTAACTAATGTTTTATGTCTAAATATCAGCAGGCTGCATTAGTCAATCAACTTGATCAGGTACTTAATAATACGAAAGAAGTTTTTCAAAAGTGACTTAAGAAGACAGTAAACATTTTCTTCTGCATCTGTGGATGGAAATTCAGAGATTAGTTCTGTGGTTCTAGTTTGGCTGTATCTCATGCTAGTTAAGACGTCTCCCAATCTGAAGTCATCTGAAGGGTTCACTAGGACTGGAAGGGGCACTTCCAACATTGTGTACTCACACCGTCAGCAAGTAAGACAGTAACTACTAATCAATTTTATTTCCTCTGCACAGGGACCTCCCTCAAGGGTGGATGGATGTTCTAGAGAGAGTAGCTGGCTTCTTCCACAGCAAATAATCCTAGGGAACATAGACAAAAGTTACAGTATATTTTATAAGCTAATCTTGGTACACACCATCATTTTCATGGCATCACTAGTTATCTTAGTCAGTGTAAGAAGTATATATATAAAGATGAGAAGACACAAAGCAAGAATCAGTGGCAGTCGTCCTAAAGTCTGGATACCACCCCATCTTTCCTCTAACTACACATGGAATATATTTAATGTATATTAACCTCTCGAATCCACTTGGGTTTATAGCTAGGGTTTGTTTTTTTTTCCATTTGCTGACTTTACTGAACAAATATTAAAGTTATTTCATGATTACACCTTTATCAACAGCTTGTTGTGTATAAAAATGAGTCTGCTTTTCTTAGTGTTAATTTTTCTTTTTTTTCTTCTTTATTTATTTTGTATTTATCAAAAAAACAGTGAAATGAATTTAAAATGCTGAAAAGTTAACAATAACTATAAAGAGGATAAGAATCATAAGCATGGCTTATCAAGGGTGATAATGCAAATAAGATTGCTACACATATATTTACTTTGTGTTCAGCTTTCCCTCTGAATTTTTTTTTCCATCCCTGTAAATCCTTATTCAAGGTCCCTTCCCCTCCCACCACATCAGGCCATTTTTCTTCTCCACAACTCCCCATCCCCTCCCTGGGGAGGGAGCAGACGGTCCTATGGTCCCACTGACCCAATAATGTTTAGATCAGTCTCCACTCCTGGCCAAATCCAGTTTTGTCCATCCTCCCTCAAGAGTGAGTCAGGTGTTCCTATAGTTGGAGTGGCGTCTGAAGGGTCAGTCCAGGGTGTTTCTGATCCCAAGCTGTTCAGTGGTTGTGGTTTGCAGCTCGGGCGTGCTTGGCTTTTTTCAATTTTATAAAAAAAAAAAAAAAAACCCTTAAGATATTCATGCAAATTAACTTCCAATTAACTATAACCTGTGATTGACTACTGAATTCTCTGACAGGCTGTGATAGGTGCTATTTAAGAAAAATGCTGGTGCAACATGCTAAATGATGTGTAATTTAAAGATTTACTAAAAAAAAAATTTGTTGAATATCTACTATGTGGCATACACAATCACAGCAGTTAGACATACAATGGTAAACTAAGAGATACAATCCTGACCTGGGAAGATATCTTTGTAAAGTATTTATCTTGTAAGCAAGTAAAAAGACACAGTTTAGCCCCCAGCATCTTCTAAAAATCTTTGGGCATGGTGCCACAGTTTGTAATCCCAGAGCTTGTAAATACAAGGATCTCTGGGGCTCACTGGATGGCCGGCATAAAATTCCAGGCCAGTAAAAGACCATTTCAAAGTGGGTGAACAACATTCCTGAGAATAAAATCCAAAATTGACCTCTGAACTAAACACACACATACACGTGGGTGCATCATTCCAATATATATATGTATGTATGCATGTATATATAATTTTCCAAGTCCTCTAGTGGAGGGTGACAGGCTATTAAAAACTACATAAAACATATAATTACAAGTCAATGAAATGACTGAGTAGATAAGATGCTTGCCTCCAGCACCTTCATAAAGGTAGGAAAATAACAACTCCACAAAGTTATCCTAACCTTCACACATGAATAGGCCTTGTCATACATAGACCCATACTTTCATACAAAAATAAAGTTAATTTTTTTTAAAATTTTTTTTTTAATTTTTTTTAAACACTTTTATTTATTTATTTATTTATTTGCCTCAGTATTTGCCTGGAACTGGAACTACAGACAGTTGTGAGCTGCCATGTGTGTGCTGGGAATTGAACCCGGGTCCTCTGGAAGAGCAGACGGTGCTCCTAACCGCTGAGCCATCTCTCCAGCCCCAAATAAAGTTAATTTTATTGCAAATACTATGAAAAAAATCACAAGGTCTAAAGTGGTATATACAACAAAAGAAGCAAGTTGATTCTGAATGGTCAAGAAAGGTCTCTGTCAAGAGTTACTTATTCTAAAATTTAAAGGAGGAGCTGGAGTAGACCAGGATATTAAGTCATGGTACATGTAGGCCTGCAGTAACAAACTATGTATTCGCTCTTATAAAAATCTATTTCTATTTGGGTTTGGACTAATAAAGGGGATTTTCTGTTATTGATTAAAACTGGTTGTTGTGGTCTTTATGAGAGCTTCAAATTTTTGTAGAAGTAATCTGTGAACAAATGCTTTAATTACACCTACACTTTGTCTACTTTTGTAATCATATTTCATATAATTACTTTACTAACTCTTTCACTCATTAATAAGTTTCCTTTATGACCCATTTTTAAAAGTTTTATTCGTATTTTATTTCTTTGAAAATGGTGTGTATTTTTATTACATCCATCCATATGTCCTTTCTCCAACTCCACTTAGAAGCTCCACTCCATCTCCCTCCCAAGTTCATGCCCTCCAGTTATTATTTTTTATTGATTCCCACTCCCAGCCAAGTTAGTACTGCTCATGTGCATGTGAGAGTGGGGCTACCCACTGGGGTATGAAGAGCCTCCTAACAGCCATGTCCCCACAGGAGAATAATTTTCCCTCCCTCATGATTCTCTCTCCCTCCCTCAATAACCACTCACTATCAATAGCTTCTCCACCATCACACCAAAGTTTTGACTAGCTTGCTATTTGTGCAGAAAACCACAGTTGCTATGAATCGATCGATGTGTGTAACAGCCATATCAAGTCCAGAAGCCAGCATTTTACAGTGCTTCTCTTTATTCACCAGCTCTTAATTCTACCATGATGGTCTCTGAGATTTGCATAAGGAAGGTTAATACAGATGATACATGCACAGCTGAGCGTCAGATTTCTTCACATAACCCATGGATACTTCTTAAAGAACTTGTCTCTATTGGAAGGTTTGAAATTGTGAAAGTAGTTTTCTGTTGATTAAAATGGCTGTTTTAGTATGTATACAATCTACAGAATTGTGTGCATGTAATTTGTAAACAAGGAATTTAATGGCTTCTATGGTTTATCTGCTTTTGTTTTTCTAATCATATCTCATATAATAATTTTGCTTCTTCACCATTTCCATTTATCAGTTATTTTCCATCTAATAACAATGTATCATACTTTCCAAAAACCTTGCAATGACACTGGTAACAACCTTACTTGGGAATTTTAAATATCTTTATAGTTTCATTGTCTTTTTAAAAAAATCTTTGATTAATTTAAAATAGATTATTTTAAATATTTTAAATATTAAGATGGAAAATACTCCTCAACCTTTCTATTTTTATTACTGAGAGTTTTTTTAAAAGAAGAAATATTAAGTTTGATGAAGTAAGGCTCTTACATCTATTGAGACCTTATGGGTTTTCCTCCATTGGTTTGTTCATAATTTAAATTTTATGAAATTCCTTAATGCCAAGCAATCATTTTTAACACTGATGGAACAGAATAAATCCTATTTGGTTATACTTTCACAAATCAATCACTAGGTTCTAGTTTCTAAATTTTAAGTTTTGACATCAAAAGCCTTGTGTCTTCTTTTTCTTCTGTTTTGTTATTAAAATACATTTTATGTTAGAAACACAATTTTAATATTAAAGCATGGAACACAGTAGATTTTGAAACAAAATTTATTTCCTTTGCATGTATGTTTTCAGCTCTGCCAAGCAGGCTGCGATGGCATGCCATTCTGAATCATGCTCTGTCTTCTGAGCTAGCTTCGTATGACAGTGTGTATCATTTATGGAGCATTGAGAGAAAGTAACAGACTCCAGAGACCACAGTAAAGGTACTGCATTTCTTTGGGAAAAATGCAGAAATAAAGCCATTTCTAGGTTCTTTAGCTCCAGACACAGAGATAGTTTCAGGAACTCAGGGTCCTGCCCTCCTGGCTTGGACTTTTCTGTCCTCAGATTAGCTGTTGAACTCACTGCAAAATGGTGTAGAGGTAAGAAAACTATGCCAAAGCACAATGTCAGGCTCAACTTATCAAGTGTTCCTGTCGTCACTTATATTTTTCATATAATATCTGAGGCAGTATTTGCCTAACTACATTTTCTTCTAGCTTCATCATTTCGGCTCTTAGTTCTAAGCTTGTGATCTACTTGGAGTTGATATTCATATATAGCATGAGATAAGGCCCCAGATTTGTGGTTTTGCAGGTGGATGTCCAAACCTCCTGATACTATTTGCTAAAAAGACTATTTGTTACCCACCATCTACCCTTGACAATGAGTGATGTCAGGACAACTCCCTTCTCATTAATTGTCTCTTAAATCCTCAAGATCACACTCTACCCCAACTAGCCAGCCACCAACCAGCTTCCTAGAGCTGAGGATGGGGCAGATGCCTGACTAAAGAAGAAACACTATATGAAGAAAACAAGTGGTAGCGAATACCAGGATGATAACCACTTTAATAATGGCATAAATAAATAAATCCCAAACTAAAAAGCTTTTCTCTCTCATTAGGAACAATTTAAGTGGCTTAGTGTGGTTTTCATTCACCAATAAAACCACCTGTGTGTTGTAGGAAGTGAGGGGCCTGCTCACTAATTTCTCTTGCTTTCTTTTAATATTGCTAGTCTATTTTCTTCTGTCCTTAGCTTGAATCATTTTTGTTTTTCTAGAAAAGTATCCATTTTCATTTGTCTCACATTGATAAGGATATAAGCACATAAAATGTATCTTCATTGTTGTCTAAGTCCCCCCCCCCTTTTTGTATGTCTCAAATAGGTTACCTACAATCCTCACCTGGAATCCTGGGCATTTTCTCCCCGAGGAAATATACTGAGATTTGCCAACCTTCCTGTTATTATTTTGTGGACATTTCCATATTATTAATAATTTCCCATGCAATTTTTTTCTAATGTTTGATATATGATGCTTGATTTTTTTGTTTGTTTGTTGTTGTTCCTTTTGTTAAAAACTATTAGAATCTCATTATATTAGCTTCTTCTAATGAGCAGCTCTGATCACATCTCATGGGATTCATATGTATTAGGAGTTTCCAAACTAGAAGTATTTTCCTCTTTAACCCACTCAAAACTGACTGAGAAGACAGCTTGGGAGGCAGATAAAGAGGCTAGGTTTTGCTTTGTATTTTTTATAATTAGCATTTTTCCAAATTATATTGCTGCTAAATGATATATTTATATTGTTGTCAGTATATTTAATTTTAGATCATAAATTATTTATGATCTAAAGTATATTGTTTGGAGCTAAGTATCCCCTTAGTAAAAGTAAGTACTGTCTATTGGCAGGTACAGCTTTCAATGTATTCCCACCCTTTAATTATCAAAAGACTTATAGCCTCTGTTATTTTCTTACTCTCTAACTTAACGTGTCCAAAAAGTATGTATGTACCATCCCTCTTCTTTCATTTCCAATAATGTGCACTGTGATGCTACTTACCCATAAAAATTCATGTTATAACTGCAGCTTACATCTTTCATCTTTATAATTTGTGGTCTATTTTAAAGGTTTATCTTACAATAGAGTTATTACATTCTCTTTGCTTGTGTTTATCAATTTCTTTCATTTAGGCCTTTGAGTAATTTCATTTTGAATGTACCTTTTATAAAGGACATACGGTCAGATTGCTTTTGTTTTTTCTTAGATTGGTGAGTTTTTAATTATCTAATTATAACTTGAGCTACTTTTTCCTTTGGATAACCCAACTTCCTGAACCTTTGACTTAAACTTGGTAGGCTGCTAGACACCAATCAATGAACATGAAACATAAATATACCCTAGTTTCCCAGTGAGTCAGTAGGCTGTAGGACTGCATGCCAGCCTCTACCTTCACAAACAAAGAACAGGGATGGGGAGATGATTCAGTTGGTAAAGCACATGCTATAAGTATGAGGACCCCGAGAATGTAAAGCCAGGTCTCTGTAATCCTGTAGTGAAATGGGAGACAGAAGAATCCCCAGAAGCTCTCAGGCCAGTTATCCTAGAATATGTAGCCATGAACAAGAGACCCTGCCTCAAACAACATGGAATAGAAGTACCAAACCCATTCCAGTCCTCTGACCTCTACACACTCACACTCACATGCAAGCATGCACAACATCATACACCACACACACACACACACACACACACACACACACACACACACTCTAAACAGCAGGGAAATAAGTTAGAATCAGAGTTCTTTCTGCTATGACAAACATGCATTTACACAGCCTTCTAAGCGATAGATGGAACATAGCAGTGCATGAATAAAAGCATTACAACACATACAACACACACTAACGATGTAGCTGGATGCAGCCACTGCCACGGCCTTATAATGCTGGCATTTAATAGACAAGATGCCCGAGACAAGCCTAATTTGTGTTCCTCTGCAGGCAACCTGCTCTATCTCCTGGGATTTTCTTATCCTTAAAATTCAAATATTTTGCCAAGCAGGTCTATGTAGGAACCTTTTTCATTAATTTTGGAGGGTTCTCAGGGGTCCCTTTGCTATTTACTCATCCGCTTCTCCAGCACAGCCGTTAATCGTGATCTCCCTGACTACGGTTCAGCTTCCTGCTGAGTTAAAGACCCGTCCTCTGTCCACTACCTCCACTCTCCATGTTTGCATAGTTCTGTGTTTCTTCTGAGCATCCTGCACGGGTTCATATCTATCGCCCACACCACTCTTCCATCCTGGAAACCAAGTCTTCTTCCAGGTGTCTTAGACCAGATTGAAAATTTTGCTTCTCATACTTTTATTCCAACCAGCTTCTTTGACACTTCAATTTTTATCTCAGCTGTTCCTTCTTAGGACTTGATATATTCTTTTGGTTTGGTTCAGTTTTCCTCAAAGCCATTGCCTTGTCCATTTTTTTTTTTTTTTTAACCTAAGGCACCAAATTTTCCAGACCAACTCTGCTATTGCTTTTCACATATAATCATTTCGGAAGAATAATGTCTTTATTTCCCACCCCCATACTCTACACACCCATGAGCCCATAAGCCACATTCAAGGCTTCCTCCATGTATATCTGAGTTCCCGCCAGAATGGGCAGCAGTTCCTTAGTCCCTTCTGTGTCCATTAGTCACTCGCAGGCTTTCTGTCTCAAGTTTAGACTCAGGCGTGAGATATGTCCCACTCTGGCCCCATGGTAACATGTAACACATTTGTCTGATAAGCCTGGAGATAGAACTTCCTGCTGAGACTATGGTCCTTGCGTTAGCCGTGACACCCACCATTCATCATTCACTACACGGGACAATGGGGTGCACCCTTCTCACTCTCACCACCTGCTTCAGAAAGGCTCGCTTTGCTTGGTTAGTCACTGCTGAGGAGAGAGCCCACATCATCAAGCATGCAGTCACAGCCCTAAAAGCTCCTCCTTTGGGTGGACTGCACACTTTAAAAAGTCTGCATTTTTAAATCAAAGTAAACAGAGACGGAGAGATGAGCTTGAGGTGAACACTGATTCCAGTTTGAGAGTGCCAATTTTTGCAGCTCAGCATGACATTCTATCTTCCAGCAGTCCCTGTGAGTGGAAGCCTTCCTGCAGCTCAACCCAGTAAAGGGCATTCCAATGTTCTAGTTTTAAGAACAGAACATGAGCTAAGGGGTCCAAGGCTATTCTCAACCCATTTCATACACCATACTGTACAAGGGTTCTGCTTTATAGCAACCTCCCCACCCAAGTCTGTCATCTTCATCAATATTTAAACAAGACTCTGGAAGCTAGATGTCAAGCCCAAGACATCTGCCATTCCATGAGCCAGAAATGTCAGCCATAAGAACTGTATTCCTTTTTAAAGTAAATACATCATCCCCCATCATTTTAGTAATCACTCTGAAAGTATAGGCTTCACTCAATACATACTTTTCTCTTAAATGGCAAATACTTCTCCCTAACATTCCAAAGTTAGACTTGTAAAGAACAATGAACGGCAATTGTTTCCTTTTTCCCTTAGGGGTTAACATTTGTGTAGTGGTCTCTGGTGGCTGGCACACCCTGTGCTGATGAGAAAGAGCCATCTGCTTTACTGTCTGAAAAACACCACTTGTCTGCAGTTCCCCTGCTGGTAAGGAGAATGTACTGAAACCAAGTACTCCTGAGGCCAATCTGCTTCTGAGACATCAGCCATCTCCATACCAAAACCACACTCAAAGTCTACACATTATCTCCACTTAAAATCAGGCTTGCATTCAAACTTTATCTTGGGCTTCTGTTCACACTGTTTATTATGTCTTGAATACAAGCAAGATAATAGTAATGGTACATTCCTTTTAAAGATTGTAAAAGTCCTGTTCTTGTGGTGATAACAAACTGTCCCTTTGGACAAATGACATCACTGACTCCCAGGGCCTGAATTGTTAATGCTGTGAATTGGTGCCAAAAGCCAGTACAGCTCAGTGCTGCTCTAAATTATCCACATTCCAAAGAAAACAAAAACACTGTATTTACTTAAGGAGCACATATACTACTACAAACAAAGTTCATCACAGAAATAGAGGTAGGTTTTTTAAGGTTTTATTTTTAATCATGTATATATGTACATGTTTCTGTGTAAGAACATGCATGTGAATGTAGTGCCCACAAAATCCAGACGAGGATATCAGATCTCTTGGAACTAGAGTGACAAGTGGTAGGGACCAAATTGAAATACTCTCTAAGAGCCTATCTCTCCAGCCCCCAAAGCTTTATTTTTAACAAATCAAAATAAATGTACCACAAACTTTGCAGATTGAGCTCTTAGTTTTCTTTTTTTAGTTTTATGTAAGCATGTGGGCTGTGTGTCTCTGTGTGTGTGTGTGTGTGTGTGTGAGAGAGAGAGAGAGAGAGAGAGAGAGAGAGAGAGAGAGAGATAGATAGAAAGAGAGAGAACATGGAGACCAGAGGTTCATGTTGAGTTTTTCCTCTCTTTCTCCATCTTATTTTTTAAGGTAAGGTCCCTCATTGAACCTGAAGCCTCCTGATCTGGCTGTAGTGATAGCCAGCAAATTTCAGAAATCCACCTCCCTCCTTCTCCACAGATCTGGGATTACAGGCAAATGCCACTGAGCTTGGCTTTTTAAGTGGGTCTCCATGCTTGCATGGCAATCTCCCCAACTGTAGGTTTAGTTTTCATTATATAAGGAAAAGAATTTCCAATCTTCAACCAATTCACATAGGTTGATTTACAATTCTTCACAAACAACTCTTTAGTAGCATTATGAATAATACCTAGGGAAATGTCTTAAATCACATTATTTCAGTGTGAAGTAGAAATGACTAAATGGTTTTCAATACTTGTTCTATATTGAAAATATCATTATTTCCTTTTACTCTGGATGACAAGTGTTCTAAAGTTCAACTAAGAAGCTGGACACTGAAGTACGTTCTGCAGGCCATCAGACCTGTCACACCTACTCAGTTACAGAACACAAGAGCCATAGACAGTACAGAAACAATGAACACAATCTGGATTGAACAGAACTTTATTTACAATATTTTGTGTTGTAAAGGAAGCATCAGAAAACAGAACAGTGCAGAGAAGCACTCAAATTTAATATAACACATTTCACAAAATTACACATGATTCTTGACTCTTATGTGAGGAAAAAATAGTAGCCGTGTTTAAGATCTGTAGTAGCAATCCAATGCTCTGTAGAACAGCCTTCACTCTGTGTTTGACCATGTGGCAAGCAATGTTCTAAAGTCTCAGCATTAGTAGGAGGCCATAGTAGAATGGGATGCTTATTACTCAATACTAGAATTACAAATGGCAAAAATGGGCTGGGGGGGGGTTACTCAGTGAGTAAGAGCTAAGAGTTCATTGCAAGCATAAGAACCTGAGCTATAATCCCAAGCACCCATGTAAAACAGCAGGCATGGCTGTGTACACCTATCACTCATCATTATAACGGGCAGAAACAGTACAAATTCTGGGGCTTGCTGGTCACCAGTCTAGTTAGGTTCAGGTTCAGTGAGAGACCCCACATGAGAAAACAAAGTGATAGATCAGGATACCTCAAATCCTCCTCGGATCTTTGTATGGGTGCATATATGGGTGTACACACACACACACACACACACACACACACACACTACACCTTTAAAAAATGACAAACGGGTACACCAAGTGCCCAGTGGCATGCACCCTGGCAGAGTACTAGGAATTTTCCAGTGCATCTCCTGTGACTGCCCTCACAGCTCACCTGCTCAGTCCTACCAACTGAAGTCCTAAAGCCTTCAATGCTAGCTATAATTTCCAATTCATCCTTTCTACTCAGCCTTCTCTACCCCAACCAGACTGTTGTACCTCAAGAGCACAAAAATACAGAAGTAAGCGATGTTGAATTTGCAAGCCACTGATAAAATCTGGGACAAAATAAATGTTTCCCACAAAAGTGAGCTAGGTAATAGGTGATTTTTAAATATCCATATCAATAGCAGTCTCTCAGAAAGAAAAGCATCTTTGATGTGAATAACAACTGCATAGCAGTTTCTGATTCTGAGGTAAGAAACTGAGACCCTTCCTTCTCTTAGGGAGCAGACATAATCATATCTGAAAAATGACTCAACAATATTTAGCTCAGTCCTTCATATTTCAACTCAGTTCTTAATATTTCATCTGTTGCACATTGTTTTGCTCACAGATGACATTGTTACTAGGTATAATTTTAGTTCAAGAACAATAAAATACTCATAAAAATGTGACAGGACTTCTTCCTGTTTCTCTCTGAATTATGACTTCTGCAGTGAGCAGATGACGGGCTGGCATCGCTTTCCAGGGCTCGCTCTGCACTGCAATGTTCATCTTTAAAGATAGTGTCAGCAGGAGCAGCAGTCAATAGAGATGTAAGGATATTTCAGTTATTCAAATTTTCTAAGAGAAGCATTTTCTTGATTCTCATTTTGTGTTGCAATTTTGGTATGATAGTTTATAGCAAAATAATCAGTAAATAAGACCTAATCATCATCAGTACCAACAATGTACTGCATTCCCTGCAGTTACGGGACTCTATTATCTGATCATAGTTCAGGCAAACTAGGATTTAACTAAGAGCAAAGAAGCAGAGCGTTAAGCTGGCAAAAAGAGTGAAGTCATCCTAGTTTCAATCCCAAGTTCATAAGACAGAGCCCATGGACCAGATATACCCATTCTCTTCCTCTTCCCCTGCCCCCACACACTGGTTTGCAAATAAAGCTGTACTGGAGTGTAGCCATATCTGGCAGTTTGTGTACTTTCTATGACTGCATTTACACTACAATAATAAATATAAGTAACTGTGATGGAGAGGTGTGATACAGCCTGAAAAGCCTAAAATAATTTCATATGGCCCTTTACAGAGGATGATTACAAACCCCTGGTTTAGACAATTCCTCTGAAGACAAATATAGAGGAAATTACAAATGTAAGCAGGAAAAAAATGGGCACATAGAAAGTTCTACAAAAAGAATTATTATCACTAGGCACTTGCTTTTCAGATGAAAAGCGTAAGATGAAGTGTCAGTCATGACATCTTGAAATTTCCCAGTACACAATGAGAAAAGAATCAAGCCAGGACCTAGAAGGATATAACACCCCCAGCACAGCAGCTGTGTAGACAAAACCCTCAGGTAAGTAGCCCAGCCAACGAGCACACGACAAGCAATCCCATGCTTCTCCCCCTCTATGTGAGTCATCAACCTTTAAGTCCAGACCACATGAAATAGCTTTTTTTTTTTTTTAAAGAAAATAACTACAAAAAATGATATTCCTTAAAATGTGTATGGGAGGGGTTGAGTCATCAATAGCATAAAAAGAAAAGACAAAGAGGGAAACAATATTCACAGTTTCCCTCCTCCGGAGATAATCTTTCCTTTTTCTTTAAAACTCAAGACACTAAGTAGCAAAACCTGTGCTAGACAAACAGGTAAAAGATACAAACCAAAAGCAAATTGAAAAGAAAAGCAAAAGCCCTTAAGCATTTTCAAAGATCTGAATCATCCTCAAGAGAAATGTAAATAAAAGCTACAGAGACAGCCCTTCTCACCTAGCTGGCAAAAACCCACTCTCTTGACAAGGCTGAGGAGAAGCTGAAGGCTGCAAATGCTGCTGCTGACAGAGTAAGGACAAGCTTTCCACAGCTAACAAATTACACATGCAAAATTACCCAACACTTCCACAGCTGGGAAGAGCATTGAGGAAGATCTCTATTACTATTAAGGAGTTAATTGCCAGGATATACTGTGAAATAAAAAAAGAAGATGGGAAACAGACCTGAAAATACTACCTGTGCAGAAAAAACACCAAATGTTACAACAAAAATAAAAATAATCACTTATGGGAGCACACTGGGAAAGAGTAAAAGTTGAAATACCTGGAAAGTATTCTCAAAAAATAACTTTTTAAAAATGTGGTACCTCAAGTGTTATTCACACACACCACAGGGGAGGGCGCACACAAAGGCAGAGCAAGTATTAACCTAAAATGTTCAGTGGGGCTGAGAGATGCTCAGGACAGCACTTGCTCCTCTCTCAGAGAACCTAAGTTTGAAAGATAAAAACACTTATTTTGGCTGGCTCACAGTAAGTACAGCTCCAGTCCAATGCCCTCTACTGGCCTCTGCAGGCACCCACATGTATATTTCACACACACACACACACACACACACACACACATGGGGGGGAGATCTTTTTTAATATTCAACATAAGGAAATGGAAATGAATGTTTATATAAAATTAATAAAGTTCCTCCACTAGTACCTTACTTGATGACTACTGTCTACTCTCCTGAGGGGACTTTCTCCATAGTGAAAAACAGCAAAGAAATCCTGTTTTATTCAGTTCTTTTTATAATGCTGATGTTACAATTTTTAAACTTTCTTCATATTTAGGGTTAAGCAAATCTGTATCCCTGTTAAATTATATATATAATTACATATATATATTTATATTTTTACATATTTTTTACATTATATATATATATATATATATATATATATATATATATATATATAGAGAGAGAGAGAGAGAGAGAGAGAGAGAGAGAGTTATTCAGGCCAAAAGAACAAAACAAGCAGATGAAAATATAAAGTGCAGTAAGTGAAGAAGGACAGTGTTGCAGCACTTCACAGGGCTCCAAGTCTCCAAGCGCACCACTGACAGTGACAGACGTCCCATCTGGCCTGCAGAGCTCTGAAGCACCGCCCCCCACCCCCTGTTGCTCCCTGCTCCTGACTTCCCCTTACCTGTCCCTCTCCCAGAGAACAAGAGCTCCTTGGGGTAAACTTCCAGGTGGTAGAAGGGCACAAGATGTACACTGATGTCTCCAAACTGGAAGTTAATAAACTTGGTCAGCATTCCCACTACCACCAACCCTTAGCAAACTGGGTTTCTCTAGTTCACCTCGCTTTTCACAGGCCCTGGCTTGACAGTCCCAATGCAGTCCTCATAGCCTCTAACAGCAAGTTTATAGGATATAAGGTAAACACAGTGAGCACATGGACATCACACACTCATTCTAAAGAACACTAACAGAGCAATATGAAGCTTGTGTGTGCAGGACTAGCAACCTCAAAATAAAACATTCTGATAAGAGGAACCCAAGTTATATTCAAATGGACAGAGATGCATGTTCACAAGTGGGAAGACTCTCTAGACGGTAAACATCAATTCTCTCAAAATACATCTATAGATATAATGCAATTCTTGTCAAAAACCCTATAAAATATGAGGAATATAGACAAGAGTATGACAAATTTTATACTCACAGGAAAAGAAACTAACGGCTAAAGTAGTTTTAAAAAAGAAAATTAAGAAATAACCAACTTTTGAGAGCAACCATAGCTATAAAAAGCAGAACCTGAGACATAGTCTGGGTGGAGCTAAGCAGCACAATAGAAAACCCCACAGCAGACTCACACACACTGAATGACTTTTTTGGCGTAGAATCAAAGCAATTCAATGAAGTACAAATAGCCTTTCAACAAATGATGCAGAAACAATTACACAGTTATCAGTTGAGGGAAAAAACTTTAGACACAATTAACTGCAAATGAACTACATCATGAAACATAAAACTATACAGTTAAAGATCTATGGGATACAATCTTTAGGATTCGAGGAAGGCAGACTTCTTATATTCTATACCAAGAACATGATCCACATGAAAAACACTGGTCAGCTAGACTTCTTCAAAATTAAAATGTTTCTCTGCAAAAGATCCCACTAGGAATACTAAAAGCGAGGCTTTGTAGATACTGTTGCCCAGAAAGCTTCCCATCGGTCATGATCAACTGTGGTGTTTCATGTATGGAGAATTTCTGTTTGGTTTGGTTGGGAAAGGGGGATGAGGTGGCTGTTGTTGTTGCTGTTGTTGTTGTTGTGAGAGATGGGGCTGTGAGAAAGGGTCCCACTACATCGCCAAGCTGGTTTTGAACCCCTGATCCTCCTGCCTCTACCTCTCAAATTAGAGGAGTGTGAAGCCATTACTAACCCACCTCTACAGTATTCTTAAATGTATTATTCATTAATGAGAAACCCTCTGGCTTCATTTTCTTTGAGCCATTTGCACACTAAGATCCAAAGGTAGGATGGATCTTCCATATTCTGACCACTGGACTGTAAGACATGGTTGTAGGAATTCCTGCTTTCACAGAATCACTCCAAGATTTATTATGTCTCAGAGTGTTAGTTTATATGCATAACATTATTGGTGGGAAGACCATAGAAACGAAGAACTTGACTCTGGAACATTGTGGCCCAGCATCTTTTCATGCAAATGCTGGGCTGAACACAGAGAGCTTATTTTTCATAGTTTTTCCACTGTCAAGACTTGAGTGGCTAAATAGAAGGCATGTAACCTCTGGCAAGAAGAACGGAGAATGAGATTCATGCACACCATGAAACACTTGGGTCCAGGAAGCTGTGGATGTCTCTAAGACATGTGACCTGTGTTTCCATCATATAGACCATCCTGCTCAAAGGGTAGCACTCCACTCCCTTTTCTTACAAAGTCCAAATATTGATGCTCTTACAATAGTTCTTTAAGTCTCCATATTTTTTATTCCACTGTCCATACACATCTTGATTACACAGTTTATAATTAAGAAATGCAAACAAAATAGTGAACAAAAGAACATGAAGAAACAGGCTACATCGTGAAAAAAATCTATAATTTGATGTTCAACATAGAACAAATAATCAAAATATATAAAGAACTCTCAAAATTAAACAGAGGAAAAACAATCAAAAAATAGGCAAAACATAAAATGTATACAGGGGGTAAATCAGCACATAAAAAATGTTCAGCACCAGGGTGCGGCAAACACAAAACAACAAATAAGGTATGGATATACAGATATCCAAGGATACAGTAGTCTCCCTTATTTGGACTTCATTTTTTATAGTTTGAGTTAGCTCTGATCCACCATGGTCTGAAAATATCAAATGGAAAATTCCAAAGGCAAAAAAAAAATCATGTTTTAAGTAACTTTCATTAATATATATTATATTTTTTCTAAACTATAGCCCCTGGTTTTAAAGCAACATCAGATGAGGTTTCTTAAAAAGCAGGTATGTAATTAACATATAACCCAGCAACCATACTCTTGATAATTTATCATTCCCCTTCCCTCCCCCAAACAGACACACTTTATAAGCACAAATATTTATAGCATCATTATCTGTAAGAGTCAAAACAAGCACTCTCAGTGTTCTACAAGGTGGATGGTCTACCACACACACAACAGTATCCATAACAGTAGCAAAATTACATTTATAAAGTAGCAATAAAATAATGTAAGGGTTGTGGTCACCACAACATGAAAAACTGTAGTAAAAGATCACAACTTTAGGAAGATTGAGAACCACTGCTCTATGTGAAGGCCCTAAACAGCAAAAAAAAAAAAAAGAAAAAAGAAAAGAAAGAAAAGAAATGCTGATATTCACAACAATCTAGATGAAACACCAAATAATTATCCTTAGTTTTTTTTTAAGGCAATCTCTAAAGATTCTCAATTACATATTTCATCTGTACAACTCCTAAGATGATAAACATACAGAAATGAACACATCAGTGGTTTCCAAGGGCCATGAAAGGAAGTAGGAGAGAAATGGGTGTGGCTATGAAGATGTGACAGACCATGGTGATCCTCCGAGTATTTTGTCCTTTAGCTCCATTAAAGTTGAGGTCCAGATGTCACTGTGGATCCAAAAATTCTCCATGCAAAAATAAAGAGGGTCATTCTGCATCACCTCTCACAACTCTTTCTGAATCTACAATTACTTCAAAATAAAAGTAAATAAATAAAATTTTGTCAAAACCTGACACTTCTTTAAGATTAAGTATGATACATATTTGGTCATGGATTTTCATGAGTTAAATAGAACACAAAATAAAACTTTTATAAATGAATCATACTTAAGGATAATGCAAGCTATCAACCTAAAATTATCCACAATTTCCTTACATGTCCAGTGAACTAACCACATAAAATTAAACCTACAAATATCATAAAAATAATATCCAAAAGGTAACTTTTGGTTGATTCAAGGCAATGTCTTATTAAAAAGGAGAGACTGTGCAAATAACATTTTCCTCAAGTTTAAGTTTCAATACTATTTTTCATTATAGTGTTAGTTTATAAAATTATTCCAAATTTCTACAAAATACATTTAAAACTATGTACTTTTTTTAGATGTTTTAGAGAAATAAGTCATTAAGTCATAATTGGAAAAAATTAAGCCATGATGTTATGTTAGAGTTTGTAAAAACAAGAAAAATATTTTTAAGTAGAATTTCTTTAGAAATGGCAACTCTAAGAAAAATCAGGAATTTCTTATATGAATTTTCTCCTGTTCAATGTTCACATTCAAACACAATCATAAGGCTCCTGCTCCAACAGCTAACAGTGCAGCATAAGAAAATAAGAAGATTCAAGCAGGTGACAGGAAAACATTCCTATTAAAGGAGACTTCAAATGGGTAGAAAAGAAAAACTGAAGGCAGCCTGCATTGAAACCCTGCTCACACACACATTTGTGTACCAAACTATGTGAAAACAGATTACACACCATCATAATCGGCCACCTCGAGCCTCAGGGAGATATGGGGTTCTCCCAGGGTTAATTTCATCCAGATTCTACAGGCAGAGTTATTTATCACAGCACAGTCCTCAGATCAAAATGCTATTATAAGAACAAGGTCCCTTCACTCAGGAAAATTATTTTCTTTCTTTCCTTTCCATCCTGTTCTAAAATCTCAATAATAAACTTTAAATCCTTTAGGTCCCAGAGTTTTGCAATAAAGCCTGGTACCAAGACATAACTCAATGTAGAGAAAATGAGGCTTGCCACTGAAGAATTAACCTGCTCCAAAGTGTGGGTCTACAACACTAGGAAGAGGGTTTTAAAACTACCTGGTTATGCAGACATCTGACTTCTCACCTAATCATTAGAGGGGCTTAAATAATTGCCCTGGGGAAAAAAAACGTCACTACCTACCATCAGTAGCTCCCTCTAAGACCAGTGTAAGACTTTGGATAACCATTCTGAGAAAAATCACCTATTATCTTTAAATGACTGTTATTAGACATTACCCAACTGTACTGGAATGAACTAATTATAACTTTTTCTCCCTTCTTTCTCATAAACTTAGAGAAACACCCCATCTCCTTTACGGGATCAGAGGAGAGAGTGTGTAGTGGTGGTTCCAGACAGGCAGTAGTATCATCAGGAGCAGCTCGTCACTCACACTGGACCTGAAGCTGCTAAAATTCAGAAATCATTGAAAATAAACCAAGGAAAGAGTGGGATGAAATGGGGAGAGTAAGAGGCGGGAATGAGTGGATAAAGCACAGGAGGTGGACACAGAAGGAAGAGACACAGGAGGTAAGGGAGATACAAGAGGAGGAAGGGGAAACAGAAACAGAGAAGCTGCTAATAGGTGGGATAAGAAAGTGGAAAAGTAACATAGAAGCATTATGAGAGAAACAACATTAAAAACACTCAACACAAATGCTTTAAAAACTTAGTATCACTTTCAGTTAAGTTTTTAAATTAAGTGACTTTAAATAACAATTAAGATCTTTCTGAAAAGTTACATGGAAGCCTATTACTATAAAGTTTCCCAGAACACACCTCTCTCTCTCTCTCTCTCTCTCTCTCTCTCTCTCTCTCTCTCTCTCTCTCTCTCTCTCCCTCCCTTCCTTCCTTCTTCTCTCCCTCCTCTCTCTTCCTCTCTCTCCTCTTCCCTTCCTCCCTCCCACCCTGCTTCCCTCCCCCTTCCCCCATCTACAACAAATCCCCTCAAGGCACCATGGAGTAACGAATAAAAAGCCTAGTGTCAGGAATGAGCTACTTCTTTGGCAGTTACTAACCAGTACAGGATATGGCATTGCTCAATTATCCTCTAGAACAGTAGTTTCCTGACTGTAATTTTTCTACTGTTGTGAACTGTAATATAAAAATCTGTGTTTTTTGATGGACTTAGGTAACTCCTATGAAAGAGCCATTCAACACCCCTGCCCAGAAGAGTCCTGACCCATAGGTTGAGAACACTGCTCTAGAACTTAACAGCAAACCTCTATTGCTGCAGACACTGCATGCTCAATTCATAAAGCATGATAAAAGAAAGTTGGTGTTTACCTGGGAGTATGTCTGTACTAGCTAGCTTTCACATGCATGTTAATAGAGGAAAAGTAAGCATCCATCTTACTCACCAGTGAATCCTAGAAACTACAATACTGGCTGGCGTGGCAAGGCATGTCCACCGATGCAAGAGTGGCAAAAACAACATGAAAGTAACCAATAGTTTCCAATTGTATTTAAATCCTGTGCCACAAGAAGAAAGCCATACCATAAGATAAGAAGCTACATCCAGACAGACCCTAGGTCCTAGTGAGAAACAACATACATACTCTGCTAAATGGACATAGCATTAAACCAGCTCCTAATGACTCATCCTCCTTCTCCCAACCCCTCACCAGAGAAGCTTCTGTTTGCAGTACATGGTATTTAACACAGAGACCCACAACTAGCCTAGGTGCAGACAACAAGAACGTAAGGAATGTTCAGTCCTAAGTGACACATATATACTGCGTCCTCTCCTCTCAAAGCTCTGGGATCATTGCAGAAAAGAAGTGGAAGAGCCAGAGGCAAGCAAGGCCACAGGAAACCATGTCCTCTAGACATAGCTGGACATACAAAATCCTAACTGCTTTCACAGAATGCACAAAACCTGTGCAAGCTCAAGCCAGATTAAACCACAGATTGGAGATGGCAGTTGGGAGGAAATCCCTCCCCTGCCTATGGAGCTATTGGCTATTGCTAGCTGCTAGAAGAGGAAGAGACATTTTTCTCTAAGAGTGCAGTAGCCCCTGGAGAGGCGGCCAGGCCCCAGTGGAAGAGCACACACCTAAGAATATTTGGGCAGCACAAACTAGTCTTGATAGGCTTTAAAACAATAATTAGTAATAATAATATAATATTAATAGGACACAAAGTTATATTGTTAAGGAGAAATGTAGAGCTGGGGAAGGAGGGTGAAAATGATTAAACTATGTATGAAATGCTCAAAGAACTTATAAATGATTTTTAAAGTAAATGTAGCAAAGATCATAACACTCATCGTGAGTTATCTCTAAAATTTCCATACATGCTTACTTAGAATTATCATTTTTAAAACACAGTAGCTTGGCACTTTAATGTTCAACCCAAACTTAAAAAAAAAAAAAAAAAAAAAAAAAAAAAGACAGGCATGTGACTCACCAGCCTGAGACATCAGTATACATGGATACATGGAGCAAATAGTGATCTGATCTGAGGACTCACAATCCAATGTGCCCCAAAATTCACTTTTGTCCATGTCAAATACTTCACATATATATGGGAAGCACCATATGCCACATGGAAATTCCCCAACTCCACTTTCCCTCCCAACTGAGCTTCAATTGTGTAAGGAGGTCCTTACCTCCCTATGAAGATAAGGGACCCTAAGGAAAGGACTCAGCTGGCAACAGTGAGTTAGAGGTTACAAAATCTGCCCAATCAAACACTATCAGCTAGTCACATACTCCCACAAAGTATCAAAATGCTTGGAAAAGAGTTTTGATACTTTGTAGGAATAACAACTGCCTTCAGCAACAGAGTTATCAATAAGACAGGATCAGTAATTTAAGAGGCTAACTGAGAAAAAGCACTGAAAGGTAAATGTCTCAATTTGTTTACATACAGATACTTTCTAATCCTTTCCCTCAATAAACACTCAAGACACATTTCCTTCACTGACAACACTGGCTTGGCCTCTGAGCCAGCCAGCACAGAGCTACCCACTAGTTAAATCAACCTGCTTTGGGATACCTGCTCTTCTATACACCTGTAGGTGACTTAAGAGCATCACTCACTCATGAAACAGACTGCGTACAGAAGCTGTTCTGTCCTGTACTTGACTGTGGCTAGCCAACAATAGAACAGAGTACAAAACTAATTTGACTCCTGGCCTCGTAGAGTTCACATTATAACCCTAAGTAAGCAAACTGACAGTGGGGAAAATGCAAAAGAAGGGGTCTTCTGATAAGGATGATGAAAACCAAAACTAAGAAGGGACTCCTCCATCTGTCCTCTGATGACAGGTGGTTTACAAAGTAGAATGACAGAAGCAGACACAAAATTATTGTTCTATTTTGCTCTAGGTGATAACAGTGACTCCAGGCTGGGGCATGTGCCTTACTTAACACTCATTCTGCAGAGCCATCCACCCTCTAGGTCCTAGAGTTTGAGAGAACTCCCTCCTAGGATTTCCTTAATGACATAATCCCTCTCTGCAGAAGCTCCAGGATACAATAAAGAGCATCACACCCCCAAGGAACCCCACAAAACCTAGAGCCACTGGCTTGAAACTGCTGAACTCTTCAAAGTGAGACTCTTATGGAGAAGCTGCCTGGGGATTGCTGCTTCAGCACTATTGTCCTCATAGTGCTACAAACAGAAGCCCCAGAATCCTGAAAGGACATTAGCACTATGGGATCACTGCAGCAACCTGTTATTAGAAAAGACACTTTAGAGAAGGTACCCAAAATGTTTGATTTGAGTATATTGCTGGCCAGGGGTCAAATCTCTCATCACAAGCAAAAGTAAATAATTTAAAACCTAGAAATATAGCCTCATATTCTTGTGACAGTATCCTGACAGTACAGTGCTCCAACTGCCAGCTCACCTAAGTTACTGGCTGAACTTCTCAAATCTTTGTGGAATAAAAGCTTAGACAAGGAACACATCCATCCTACAGGTACATAGCCTGGAGTGGAGTACTTTTACTCAGGGAACCCAGATCCCTGGAGAGTGGAAGTCTGGAATCCCCTGGCTCTGTTCCTCCATGAGCTACACTCTGCAGAACCAGGCTAGCTGCCAAATGGCAACCCACACACAACCAGCAATCCAACAAGAAAAGGCAGCCATCCCTTGACACTCTTAGTGATCACGAGCCTTGCCCTTACTAACACTGTACCTCCAAGGGCTTGCTCCGAGTTCCTGTCATCAGCAGAAATGGAGGAGGGCATCCTTGAGGATAATGCTAGATCCTGCAGTTCTGAGCAACACAGTCTATAAAGTCTCTAATTTAGAAAACAAAGCAAAACAAAACAAAAACTTACAACAACAAAAACCCACTGCATTTAATGTTCTAAACTACAACCCCATAGTGGGCATACCATTTTTAACCCAGATTTACTAAAAAGAGAAAAATGAGTGGTTAAGATGTTTGATGTTCTTAGTAAATCATAAAGCCTATATCCTGGCACCAGGCAGAATGCATGCTTATTTATGGTGGTGCAAGTGCATACAAAGGGCTTAGAAATCAAGTCTTCTAGCGTATGGCTGCCAATTAGATTAATTTTCAAAATCAATAGCAATGCTCGGAGCTGCCTCAACCGTCAATCCTAACTGCAGAGCGATTCCAGTGAGCACTTAATTCTGACATTGCTTTTATAGAAAAACGTTTTCATGAGTCATACCTTAACTGATGCTGCAAGCTTAAAAGAACATTTAATGATTAGATTGGCTAATCATTCCAAATATTCCCCCCTCATTAAAATAAGTTACTATCGAAACAAACTGTCAAAGATCACAGTGCCAGTACAAGAACTGAACAAGAACAGCTTCTGCAACAGTTCTAGCGTCTCTGCATTACTAAACACACATTCTAAACAGCAAATATAATTGAGAAATAGATCTGCTATACAAAGCTAAATATACAAGAGGAAAGCACAACAGAAAATCACTAATAGTATAAGATTCACAGGTTAGCTTCTCACTGTTAAGATGCTGTCACCAAGGAGGCACTGGGCACAGAGTATCACGAACTCTTAAACCCCAAAACTTTGTTCATTCAAGGCCTTCATCTTTAGTACCACAGGCCAAAATAGATAAACCAAGGTCTTTATCGCCAACTCACAAACTTGGTGGGGGGAGGTCTTGCTTTTATTTTTATTTTTCCTGTTTTGTCTTGTTTTGGTTTTTTTTTGTGGGGAGTATATTATTTTAGTTTGTTTGCTTCTTCAGGAGAGCAAAGCACACAGAACCTCTAAGAGTGTCCATTCCTGATGATAGAAATACACAACTCCTGTGAGAAATGGAGGAGATGCTTAAATAGGTTGATGTGATTTGATAGCTATTCTCCTTATGAGATCAGATTTTCAAATGAAATGCTTCAAACACTGAGAGATGTGATGTACTATATGTGCGTAGAACAGAGTGTGCATCTCTGAAATTAGATGTCAGGAAGCAAGCCAATAAGAGTTCTGAAGAAAAAAAAACAAGTCAGAAGTTCTATTTAGTTACATTACATTGTAACAAACCATTGAACACTTACCTCCTAGCTTGCTTCAAAGAAACCACATTCAGAAAGTACACAAAAATTACTGGAAAGAGAAACTAAAATGTAAAGATAATGAAGATATTAAAGGTAGCTGCTTCACAAAACCATAGTTTACCATGCAAATTACACTGCAGGAGCTGGTGGATAAGCTCCTGGAACACCAGCCTTAATCTTTAAAGAGGTGATAACCACATGGGCTGCTGGGAGCTGGTGATGTCCTGCTTCATGTCTGGGTGGTGATTGCTCAGGTGTTTATTTTACAGTTGGCTGAACTGTACATCTGCTTTATGCACTTTCTGTTACATTTCACCAAAAAGTAAAAAGGCTGACAAATTTTAAAGGAACAGTAAACATTATGTCAATTTTTAAAAACTACAAGCATTTACATTTAGTAAGAGGCTTTACCAAGATTCTGAAAGGCTATACCATAGAAATTTATACAAGGTAAGACCTTGGTCAACACTATTATCAGAAAGCAGAATGATGGAGTACCATATTTCTACCACATTGCTCACGGTGGGAAGGGGGCGTGAGAACAAAGTGGGGAGGGCGATCACAGGTCTGACAGCTGTGTGGTCTTTGGGAACAGAAGGGGAGGTAAGGACAAGACCAATCTACCCTGTAGGTGTATCCTGGAGTTTTGCATTACCCTTCCTGCACAGGAATGAGAGAATACAGGTGATATCACAACCCATTTAACTGATAATTAATTTGAGAATTAAACATACACTTAGTAGTTATTTCTGAAATAGTATCAGAAGCCTCTGTTGAGTATAAATGGTAAGATAGAGATCTACAGAGAAAAATCTATGGGCTGCTGGGTAGGAAGCTGAAGGAAGACTTATTACTTCTGTGGAAGGCATACATGAAGAAGGAAATAGAGAAGAGTAAAGGAGATATGAGGAACTGACACAAAGAACATCACATATCCTGTCTAGAGACATGGAGGGATATATATATATGTATGTATATATACACACTATATATTTAAGTAACTGTTACCTATTTTGATGAATACTTATATTTTAACAAAGAACACCTGCTCTAGTTTCAGAAACTATTCACAATCTTTACATATACTATAGTCTGAAATTTTCAGTTAATTTAATTTTTGAAAGCCTTTTTTTCAAGTTTTAATAATGTATGTCAATTGAATTAACTAATAACATGGCTGAAAAAGGATCCAATGTGACCACATATGTCTCACTCTAATAGAATGAAAGAAAATGAAAAATTTAAACCTCAGTTTAGCTATAATCATATAATTAGAGTACCTCTGCAGATTTGAGAATGTAAGCCACATTCACAGACATTAAGTTTGTCTGGAGGATTATTTTAAGCATCTACTGTCACACAGCAGAAAAGCTTCTTTAACATGATCAGCTGAGTTTACCTCTAATAGTTTCTTTATTTAACTTTGCTCAGGCTACTTTCCCTTCAAAATATTTAACCATGGTCTAGTCAATAATACTTTGCCCTCACCCTTTGGGGCATATTTTTTAATAAGGGCAAAGGTTAATGTCTTAGCTAGCAGAGCTATTTTAACAGTCTACCCCAGACCTATAGTGTCAATATGAATTGCCAGTGAAACCCAATCAACTGCAGATGATTTAATAAATGTAGCTATGAAATACACACACACACACACACACACACATAGGAAATTGTATAGGAGTGATTTCACTTGATTCCTTCAAGAAGCTGTTAAAGTACTAACAGAAACAGATTTTCTAACTAAAAATGTTAAGATAGTTAAATACAACTTTGATATGTTCCCCATACCAATATTTACCCAGAAAACTAATATCTGGAGTGATGATAGGTACCAAGTTTCCCTTCAGCATCAGTTTTAGCTTTCCAGATGCAAACAGGAGGCACAAAAGAAAGTCACATTATCTTTAATTGGCCCACTTGTATCTATACTATCTAGATAGCCCTATCTAGATAGTGGTCTAAAACCTTGATTTAAAGTCTACTGCTACCAAGACAGCTGTTACCAGGCAAATTTCATAAACCCACAGAGTGCTATTGAGAGCACTAAGGAGCACCTGTGTGGAGGTTGACCCAAGTCATGCTCAAAGAGGTAAAGCCTTGTCTCCCACTGATCTTCGTGTAGAATCCAGAATGGACAGTCCATCCGTTAATGATCAATATGACCCTTTATGAAATACTCTTTGTCTCAGTCATTAGAAGTTTCTAGTCATGGCAGAGAGGAGGCATCATTGCTTCTAAAAGGTCTGAAAACCAACTCCAGTAAATTCAGGTAAATTCAAAAACTGCACTGAAGGCATCGTTATTAAGGCTGTACTTGGCTTAGGACATGTCAGAGATGCCCAGCATGTATAAGAAAGACCCTTGGTTCCATCTATCCCTAGCATTCCTCACACAAGAAAGAAGCTTTATGGTAACTTTTTCAATTTTATAAAGAACGGAAACAGAGGGTGTGTGTTACTAATTCAAACAGGGACATAGATTTAACCATTCATTTGTGCCTTAAACTTTTCAGAAATTATGGATACTTAAAAAATCAGGAGACATGCGAGTTCTACATTCAGTGCATGTTATAAATACAAATGTGAAAGGAGGTTACACCTACTTTTATTCTAAATGCATCAATTTTCAAAATAACCCCAAGATGATACATACTCATGTAAGTGTGGAAGTAGCTAACCAGAATGAAGTCAGGCACTCTTAAGGAAAGGATAGCAAAGAAGGATATAATGGGCTTAATGGTTGTTGCATTTTTTCCATGCCATTACTTACATCATCCTCTATTCAAAAGAGATTACAGAAGAGTGGAAAACAAAGCACAGAGAACTAAGTGCCTTAGGAAAGAGACTGAATTGGGTAATGTGAGAATTTCAAAGAGAAAGAGCTAATGAGAGGGTAGAATGTGATCACCTCACCGAGAACATGTACATATGCTGCTAACACTCACATGAACCCTGTGTGACCTCATAACAGAACTTCTGCACTCAGCCATGTGCACAGCTCAACCTACATCCCATGCTGGGTTACTTCTTCACACCTAGTAGCCATTCTTATTTTGATTTCCAGGTCAGCTCAGTTCATTACAAGCAGTCATGAATGCCTAAATATTTACATGCTCTTTGGCACTTTAAAAAAGTGAAGAGGAGCAGCAGTAATGATAGTAATAATAATAATAATAATAATAATAATAATAATAATAATAATTCTGTAATGAACCAATGACCAGAACCAATCTAAAAATATCTATATTATGTTTTTCCCCAAAAACAAAAATGGGAAGGTATGGTACAACATGAGGACAAATAGAGATTCCTCTGCTACTGTTTAAATATGAGTTAGGAAATAATGTTCCTCAGCTTGTCAGGGCCTTAAATTCCCATAAATGTGAAGCCAACGACTCAAAACCCAGGCTCAGCTGGGGCTGCAGTTCTAGTAAACACAAACCTCCTGCTTTTGGCAGTTCCTCCTGCCACCCTCCAGCACACAATCCCCAGCCTTCGGAAGACAGAGTTCTCAAGAAAGTCCATTGAATGAATGTATAAGTATCAAATATCCAAATGTAAAAAGTACAAATTATGTCCATTTGCACAATTACTAAGTTCAGCAACATATTTTTTAATGAAGTTTCTTTCCCTATGAATAAATGTTTTCAATTAAATGTGCAAAAAGTTGTCATCACCCAGAGATAGACTATTTCATTTCTAGACTGAGATACCCTATCACCTCTTGACTTACTTCTGAAACAACTCCTTGCTGATTAGAGAAATCACACCATTTCCATTACTTAAAATTTACTGGAACTTGCTTTACAGTCCTGTACACAATCAGCTGTGGACCTGTGTGTACATGAGCAGAGTGGAGCACACAGAAACTAATGATCTATGTTATGTCTATGAGGTGAAACCCATCAACCATGTTCTTCAAATCATTTCTAGCCTTCTGAGTCAGCCAGTTCATCAATTATTCAGAAAGTTGTGCAAATGCCCCACTCAGGTTGCAGATTTAGCCATTTGCCTTCTCTATCTGCATATTCTTACTTTCTAGACTTTGTTCCTGAGCTCCTGGATGCGAAAGCCCCTGTGTCTGCTGAACCAAGACACTAACACTGTGTAGTGATCTTCATCACCAATGGTTTCTGCTTTGATGTCTATTTTATCTGATATCAATACAGCTACACCAACTTCCTTTTGATTAGCATGAGTCTGAAATACAATTTTCCACTCCACTGCTTCCTGTAACCTTCTGTTTGGCATATGTTTCTTATAAGCTGAGCAGCTTGAGGTTTTGTTGATTTTATCCAATCTGACCACATTTGTCTATTAACTGAATGATCTAGTCTATTTACATTTATTGTAATTACTGGCATGCCAATTTCTAACTAGCACGTTGTCTATTATTCTTGCCCCTCAGTATCACTTCTCTCCCAGGTAGGCAAGGGTGCTAAGTCATTTTTCCCCTTCACGTTTGTTTTGAGTAATGAAAATAAACTATTAGGGAAACAAAAATGACATCAATTTTCATTAATTTTTATGTGATGAACAAATATAACTTTCCTAGTGAATAAATTCTCATATTTTTGGCTGATAGCAAAACAGAAGAGATAAAATCTTCATGAAATTTCAATACTATTGCAGTCAAGTCTTTAAGAATAACCAATCATGAAAGCACAAAGCCGCACACGGAAAATAGTGGTAACAGTCTCTCAGGACACTAGCTGTTTAGGCAGTAACCAAAATAACTTCAAATCTGTTTCAATTCTTGTAACTTAACTTTTTATAATAATATACAATGGTTTCACTGAATAACCATGTATTCAGTATTATTGATCCTGTGGTAGTAAGGTGTCGCTAACAGAATCTACCCTATCATACTTCCTGTAATGGTTAATCTTGGCCATCAACATGATGAGATATAGAATCACAATAGAAACAAACCAAAGGGTATATCTATAAAGGTGTTTCCAGAAAGCTATAACTGAATAGAAAACCCACTTTGCATGTAGAGGCACCATTCCGTGAGCTGAGGCTCTAGATGGGATAAAAATGAGAGATGGAGCTTAGCATTCATTCATTTCTTTGTCTGCTGAATGTGCGTGTGATTTGTCAGCTGCTCCAGGCTCTGCTGCTCTACCTTCTGGCCAGGACAGACTATATCCTCAGACTGTGACCCTGTGTCTTGTCGAGTATTTGGTCAAAGGAACTAGAAAATTAACTAATAGACTTTCTCTTTCATGCTTAGCCCCAAATATAAATGAGTTGAAGAGATAAATAGAAAGATGACTCAATGGTTAAGAACACTGGCTGCTCTTGCAAAGAACTCAGGTTTAATCCTTAGCACACACATACCTGTAATTCTAGTTCTAGGGGATCCAAGAACCTCTTCTAGCCTCCACAGGCACTAGGTGTAATGCAGACATACATGCAGGCAAAATGCCCTTGCACATAAATAACAATAAAATCTTAATAATTAAAAGAAACAGTTGAAGTCAAATTCTTTAGTAACAGTATATTTCATCTTTACTGGTGAAGAATCTGATAATTATAATAATCTTACTAATTTTTAAAAATTTTCAAATCCAATAACATCCTGAGAAATGAACAAACATCTATAGTTTAGCATTATAAAGCAGTGGAGTTAGTATGAACTGTTAAATGAATTTAGGAGTCAAAGCTGAGGTACCCTCAGCAAAAGGTTACCACTGGCCTCACAAACTAGATAAGACTGGATAAGATTTTGTCTTGTGACCCAAAGACCTCCTCACAGACCTACAGTCGATTAGAGTCGGGAAAAATAACTTGGGCCCAAGAAAGTTTAAGGCAATCAATTATATAAAGCAAAATGACATTATCTGAATGATTAGTAACTTACAAGAAAAGAAATAACTGCCAAGAAGACTGAATACAGAACTCTGCTGGTCAATGTATCTGTCCCACTAGACAAACTACACTAAAAACAAAGCAATAATCAGGCAAACACTCCATCAATTTGGAATGGCAGCAGACAGTGTGGATTCTTGGCTTCAGGAGTTCACAACACACTGTGCACACATCCACTGTGAGCACATGTCTGGCAAAGCATGCTCTCCCAGCAGTTATAACTGCATAGGCAATGACAAACTTTGTGTTTCAGTTTTATTTTTTTTCAAGTTCATTGTTAAATGACAAGCTATATCATTTAGAGCATATCCATCCTGCTATCATTGGCTTTGGTAGGTATCTCCGTTTGATCCATTATAGAGACTGGCTGACTCAAAGTAGCTTTGAGGATCTCATCATCAACAACATGCACTTCTCCAGCTATGCTACACTAAAGAACTAGACTAACTCTCTTTTCCAACTGTTTATCAGCAGTCAAACAGCCCCAAGGAGCATGCCAACTCTGGAAGCTGTCTTAAGACATACATATTGCGGCAAAAATAACCTCACAGGCTCCTCTTACCTATACCATTATCTTCCTACTCTCCAGCTTTCACAGAGCAAGCTCTTCCCATGTGTCAAGACTCTTCCTGGACACATCATCCAGTCACACTCGGTCATGCTCAGGCCTAGGAACCAAGCTGAATCGCATCTACTGTTAACCCAGTTCTTCCCCTCAGCCTCTCCCAGCCCATTCCACTTTCCAGGCCCCTCTTCAGACAGTGACTCCAATGACAACCCTCTCTGTGGAGATAATAAGCTGCAATCTAATGAGGACAAGATCCTGCTCTTATCACCACACCACATCCCTCATAAAGTCAAAGTTATGCACCTACACATAGGATTGTTTTTCATTGTAACCACAGGGCAGGGGAGGACAATGAAGGACTGAGGAGCAGAGCACTAAAACTGTAAGAGAGGCAGAGATACAGAGGACATGAGGAAAATGACAGAGCTAAAGTTCACCTTGAGAAACTACTGCCTAGGGGCAAAGAGGAGAAAGAGCGGGCCAGCCATTACTCTGTGTGACAGGTACAAAAGGTGGGTACTCACTACACAGCTAGGCCAGAGCTCACGTGGGAAGACACCGACTTTCAGAGCACTTCACACTTAGTAGCACCTGTTCACATCAACCCAAAGGAGCCTTACATAATTAACATTGGTAAATGCTCTATTTAATGTCTGCTGCCATATTCCAGACTCTCTCCATCGCACTTTCTATCATTGATTTCATTTGATCTATCTCAAAGGTCCTAACAATAAATAATAAAAGATAATAGCTCATCTTTATTGACCACTTAACTTTATAACAATTTTGAGTGACACACCAGTATCATTATAGTCTATACATAAAGAAAACTGGATTAGAGAAGATAATTAAATCGCCAATCTAAAAGCAAGACCAAGTAAGTGAAGCCAGACAATGCACCTGAACACAGCATTAAAATGGAGTAGGCTGGGGAGATGGCTCAGTCAGAAAGTGATGCTTTGTAAGAATATCCTCATAACCCACATTTACAAAAAATAAAATAAAGATAAGTGATAGTGGTAGTAAGCACTTGAAATCCCAAATCTGAGAAGACAGAGATAGGTATATTTTTGGTTATCTAGGTTGATCGGGGATCTCTGGTCTTCCTTCACCCACCACACACACACACACACACACACACACACACACCCCAAACACAAACACAGCACACACAGGCACACACACACAGTATACACACATAGGCATACACACACAGCACACACACAGGCACACACACACTCACACACAGGCACACATACACACAGCATACACACACAGTATCTCAGAGCATAATTAGTTTGCTCTCTAATGTAAATGCCATGACAAGATTACAGTCAAGGAAAGCACAGAGACTGACCTACCAAGATCACAGGATACAGGGATGCACTGGAATCTCACTGTACCTAATCCCTATTCTAATAATACTCTTCTTGTGTATGTATTACAAATTTAAATATTTATAAAAGAGGGTTCTTACATTTATACTCAACATCCACTTGTTTTCAAAAGCTACTTTTCCAAGAGACCATAAAAGAAAAGAAAAGAAATATATGTTATGGTATTGTAACAGGCTAGATACAAAGCCATACTCTAATGCATAAATTATTCCCTAGGAAATAATAAAGTACTTAAGAAACTTAGATTAACTCTTTCAGGCTACTAGGGTATCATTCACTGAAGTAAATCTTTAATTTACTAAAATGGAACCGAAGAGGTTCAGAAGCTCATAACTTCTCCAAGGCCACAGGAAAAAAAAAAAAAGGAGGAAAAGGAAAAACAACAACTTGTGAAGGAATTTAGGAATATAAACTAAAGTAACAAAATGAGGTCAAGCAACAGGAAAATACCATTCCAACAGATTCACCTCAAGAGCTGGGCAAGACTGCAACTAAAGCATGGCTAGAAACACCTAGGCCTCCGGGTTAGAAAGCCACCTGGGACAGAGTATGAGACCAATGCTAGGACCAAACCTCACCCTAGCACCGAGCAGACAAATAAGGAGAGCTGATTGCTCCTGCTTCACCAGATTCACTTAGAGGGCTCTGGGAAGCATTCCCTCTCCACCAGGCACTGGGGTGACAGGATCTCTGCCAGCCTCATCACATGGCAATTTTGACTTCCTGCAGGCCTGTCTGACAGTACTTCCACCTTTACCTTCTCAGTGGAAGGAAGCACATCAGCATCCTCGGGTCTCCAGGAATGGAAATAGCATTACCTATCTCAGACACTCGAGATGATAGAAACATTACTAAAGCAAAGGTAATTATGCTCCTTACACTAGCAGAAGATTTACGTTAAGGGCTCTCAGTAGTACACAACCGCTATAATAACATGAAAGAAATCATTTCTGCTTTATGCCATTGGAGAGGGCTTCTTGGAGGAAGTGGCGGCTTCTAAGCCGGGTCAGAGAGGACCAGGGCAGCTCACCAGACTAACATCTAGCTGTAGGAGACAGCAAGGAAAACATAAGGAAAGCCCAAGAAGACAGAGGGAGGCAGCACCAACTGCTTCAGGCAGCAGCAAAATGAACTACAGACTAGCATATAAAACTCTTGATTTCTTAGGGTAGTTTGGGGAACTAGGGATCCGATTTAAAACCTTGTACATGCTAGGCAGGGGCTCTACCACTGATCCACACCCCAGCCCCTCACTGGGGGATTCTAGGCAGATGTTCTACCACTGAGCCACACCCCAGCCCCTCACTAGGGATTCTAGGAAGATGCTCTACCACTGAGCCACACACCAGCCCCTCACTGGGGGATTCTAGGCAAGTGCTCTACTTCTGAGCCACACCCCAGCCCCTCACTGGGGGATTCTAGGCAAGTGTTCTACTGCTGAGCCATGGCCCCAACCACTCTTGTCAAGTGTTCTACCAGTGAGCCACATACCTAGTCCTCTAGATTTCTTCAGTTAAAAAATAAGGGGACACTGTTCCTACATCTCTAGCTTCTTTTCAAATGCAGCCTTACTGTCTTTCTTCTTAAAATTTGTGTTTCTTGTCACTGTCCTCCTTTGGTATTTTTACCATGTGTCATTTCTAGTACAGATATAACCAGCCACACTGGCTATGGCTTCTTGTTGTTAGCTATTCTAAGGTCCCTTGCTCTTCTGTGTGCTTTTTATCTTGTATCCTATTGAAAGACATTCAACTGCTTAGACTCCACATTTCACCTGCTCATAGGAGACAGAGTCTTTCAACACACACTTAAGGATTATCTACTGGAAATTCACACCTCTGACATCTCCCAAAACACAGAGATGTCTTCTCTTAATTGAACCTTCATCTTAATTGAACAGTCCAGAAGTGTAACTCATCCCATTGGAGTATGAAGGCAACCCATCAATTTGTATATGCCTAAATATAGCTCAACATTCTAGACTAAGGTCTGGCCATACTTTTATACAATCAAAAAAAAAAACCTATTATAGTGGTTTTCTCAGGACTGTGTAGTAGACAGGAGGTACTAGTACCTTGACTTACAGGTGTAAACTCTTAGCAAGCATAGGTCTGAGGTTACCTATGACCTTAAGACACTAGTATTAGGGGCGAGGTTGGAAGGCAGCTTAAGATCACAGCCCACATATGCAGCAGCCAGCCACCCCTTCCCTCTCATGCTCTTGGATAGAGGACCTGGCAGACCCATATGGGATCTGATGTGTGATATATATATATGGTATGGTCTCTATTTCTAATAGTTTCCTGTTATTATATAAATAATAAAGTTAATTCTGTTTTATCAGGAATAAAGTCAGCAGTTTCAATATACAGGACTGAGGATCAGTGGGAGCACATCTGCTTCATATGCAGGTGGCCTTAGATTTAATATAAATATCATCGCCACAGAGAAAGAAGGTGCTTCTGTACCTCTTCAATTCCATTTTATTAAATTAAAAGAAAAATTTCCTAAATAGTGCCTGGTATTCTGAGTAAATCCTTGGAAGAAAAAGAAAAGGCAGTGTTTTTGTCTTCAAAAGGTGATAACGTTCAGCTCTATCCCTATAAAAAGCAGAAAATCTACTAGTTTTGTAAGAACAATACCCTTAACACACTTAACCTAGCCATGAGCCAGGTGTGCTGGTACACGACTACCATAGCATTTGCAAGGTGGAGACGGGAAGACAAGGATATGATAATCCTCTTACAGGTCACCCTCAGTCACACAGAGAGGTGAAAGTCAGTCTGAGCAATACAAGACTCTTGTCTTAAATTTAATAAAAATAAAACTGTCCCATGTCCCAAGCTCCTTATTTGTGTTTAATGTGAGTGTTGGTGGCTTATGTTCCTGTGTTCTCTCAGTAAGCCCTGTATTCTTGCTATGAGAATTAAACAAGATGATATATACCACTTCTGACATATAAGTGCATAATAAATGTCTGTGGACTGTTGTCACTGATGAGGTACCACAGAACATAGTATATGTGGAGAACTTAAAGTAATTTTATAAAACCAGGTCCATTAGTTATTGGCAGGAAACAAAGAAAAAAAAGGAAAAGAAAAGAAAAAAAGGAAGAAAAGACAGAAACTGGGAGATGAAAGCCTTACAGAAAGGCTAACCATGGAACTGACAATGGCAAAGTCCCCAAGCATCATGTCTGAGATAAGAAGATGTCCTCAGTCCACCCCATCACATCTAACCATATCTTACTTGTACCCCATGTAGTATACAGCCAGCTTAGCCAGCAGGCTCAAGAGTCTAATCTCCCTTCTGAAGACATCAGAACCTCCTTAAAAGATTTCAAACAGGAAGGTACAAATTACTTTAAGTTACCATTTAGAAAACTTGCAACTCTAAATCTTAAAAATCAGACCATAAAACTATTTGGACATAGAAATATCAGAAATATCTATCTAGGATTCCTAGGACTGAAGTAAAAGAAGTAGATTCTTACTGTTTAAAAGACTAAGAAAAAACAATAATTAAGGAACAACATGTGATGATTGCAGTGTTAACAAACAGGATAAAAGGTCATTGCTGTCTGAATCCAGCCAGGGTCAATGTCATCCCAACAAACCCTGATCAATGTCAGCAATATGAGAAACTCTCCAATTCCATGGCTAAAGATTCATACTACGTGTAGTCCACACTGAAATGGGAAGGCATGGTCACAGGTGCACACAACACTGAAAGATTGCTGAGGATGGCTGTGGCTCAGGCCTAGAATTTGGATTTCTGTGAACATGTCATAGGCACCAGTAAGAGAGTTACCCAACTTCTATTTCCAAAAGCAATTTTCTAAAATCATGAAAACACACAGTATTGAATTATGGGTTGCTTTATTTTGTTGTTTTAAAGAGCCTTGTGGTACAAATGTGTAAGTAAAATATCTTAAAGTATTTTACAACATTGAGTCAGGATTTTATGTAACTATTTCTCAGAAGAGTATGATTTCTTTGAAAGTCACAGCGACTTCGGGCTATTTACATGGTATGTTTCTATTAAACCAGGAGGTTGGCTGCATCTCTTTGTAATCTCATTTAGCACATGTTATGTTCCTATACCTTTTTGCAATGTGTTCTTTTGATGTTAACATATTTAAGTAATGGGATAGTTACTATGAAACAACTCAGATCTTACAGAGCACAGAGCGTTATATCTGCAAAAACATCCACACTGTACAACCAATAAATCATCTGGAAATAAAAATCCTCCAACTCAAAAAAACAGCTCCTAATGGCATTCTTTCCATGCACTACCGTGCTGTAGTGATCAAAGCATGTTCCAAAGAGCCCCCGGCTTTTGCAGCAACACTTGAAGGCTTCCAACTTTTAAAAATAGATTTATTTTTAACTCTGTAATAAAACACAAGAGTCATTGTAAAGGAGTACAACTTCAAACTTTTCCATGTAGAAGTCCCCCAGAGCACCACCTTACATAGTGAGGTTCATCTGCACATGTGCAGGCCCTGCAATAAAGCAAATCTGACATTACCATACAAGGGAATGGCTCATGGTTATCATGTCATTAGACACAAAGGCTCAGCACTCATCAGTTTCTGTATCTGTGATAGCTGAGAATTTATGTTCTATGTCACAGAACTATATTACCAAGCACACTTCTGCAACACGCATGTGCCAAATAAAATTATACCCCAGGCAGGAACAGGCCCATCTGACTGCAACGTGCTTCTAGCATTACCATTATGTCCAGCAACAGCAAATGAGGACACAATATTCATCTATTCTGAGGCCATAATGTAGTTTTAATGTTTGTTGCAAATTTGTCGATCTTTCTTTTCTATTTATGATAATAACAAGAGCAGCTGTCACATTTTTATTCAGCATGGAAATAAAAACTTTCCACAATTCTCATTTAAGCCCTGTATCAGTATGACTAAAGTCCATCTAGAAATTACAAGAAAAACTATTTTAAAGCTAGTAACTCGCAATACTTAAATCAGAGTTTTTTCAGATATCATGCAACTAAAATGTAGGAATAATTGGTTGCCAAGCTTTGGGACAAAGCTCCATTTTGTAAGAAAGAAAGGAATTCTAGAGGTCATTAGCATATAACGTAAAGGAATTCTAGAGGTCATTAGCATAGTAATGTAAATGCACTCCACACTACAGAACGTACATTTCCAAACATAACGTACTGTGTTAGGTGCATTTTCCCATTCTCAGAGCATTTTTAAAAAATTGGTTATGAAGGGGATTTGGGTTTTTTTCCCTTTTGTTAATGGGAAAAGCATTTAATTCTATAGATATTTTTTCCTGCTTGTGCTTTTCATTGTACCCAATAAACTTCAGTAGGAAACATCTTTGTTATTGCTTTGCTTAATCTAACTAAACTTTTAATTAAAAATTATCTGCATTTCCAAGTTTTAGGGTCTTTTTGTGTGTTTCAAAGACTAGTGATCTGAAATGTACATGTCCTCACTGATGTATTCCCTTCATAAATGTTGCTTTTTACTAATAACATTTCCTTGTAATCATGTTTAGGGCTATACACTCTGTTGCTTAATTGTCTGACATATTAACCAATTCTGCTTTCTTTCTGTATTCAGATGTTACCTCCTTATTTTAATCTTTAACAACTGAAGCATAACTTACACTCAGCTTCATTTTTAAAAAGCAGTCTTCAGTCTTGTTTCTTGATTAAAGATTCATTGTTTTGAGACACTGTCTCATGTAGCTCAGGCTAACCTCCATCTCACTACATACCTGAGGATAACCTTGAGCTTCTACTCCTCAAGTTTCTACATCCCACATGTTGGGATTCACAGGGGTGCACCATCACATCCAGTTTAATCAGGGTTCGTGCATGCCAGGCAGATAGTCTTCATTCCCAGCGCCATTCACATTTTTAATTTTTTTTAATTCCAAGATAACTCTAAGTCCATATGCAGTTGTGCTTCAGCAATTCTATTCATCTTACATCAAGTTTGTCAATACCCACCACCACCGTACCTACAATGCAATCCCACACCAGCCTATGGATGCTGACACGGTCAAGATGCAGCAGAATGACAGCCTTCACACAGATGCACATGGTGGGCTCATTAGACACTCACATTCTTCCTACCTTTATCTGCTACTGAACTACTAGGATATGTAACAGTTTTCTGTTCACAATAGGTTGTCATTCACAATTATATAAATCACATCGTGCAATGTATAATCTTTTAGACATGGCTTTTTGTAATTCTGTATTGTTTCACCCTTTGTTCCTTTTTATTGTGAGAAACAATCATGATACAGATGTACTGCTGTCTGGGCAATCATTTACCCACTCAAGGATTTCTGGGTTGGTTTCAGAGTAGAGATTAAAATGTTTCTAGGAACATTTGTATACTGGCTCTTACATAAGTGTTTGCATTTCTCTGGGATAAATATGTAGGCCTGCATCTGCGGGGTTGCCAGTTTCACAGAGTGGCTGTACCACTTCCATCCCACAGCCATGTGTGGGTGATGCTCTCTCTCAGTCCTCACAGGCATTCAGTGATGTCATTGGTTTTTATTTTGCACATTTAACAGTAGTTTCTCCAGATGGTTTTCTCATTTTTCTACTGGCTAATAAAGTTGCCTATCTTTTTCTGGATTTGTTTACCATCTTATATGTAGCCTCTTTAGTCTGTGTCTATAGATGCCTTTTCCCCATTTCTAACTGGACTAGCTTATGTTGTCACATTCTGAAAGTTCTTTATACATTTTAGAATCTAATCTTTTGGGTAGTATATAGACATACTTACTACAAATATTTTCTACCAACCTGTACTCTGACTTTCTCTTCATGCAATCTTTTATGAATTAAAAGTTCATCAACTTACAGGATACATGTGCTTTTATGGGATATCATTTTTTAATGGATTATACTTTTAGCATGGCCTAGCCTATGTTCTTAAAAACTTTCTACCATTCTTTAAAGCTTTTATATTATTTACAATTAAATCAACAATTTGAGTTTATCTTACTTAAGGTATAGAATTTATTTTGTCTCTAGGTGTCTAACCATTCTAGCATCATTTTTTAATCGTGTGTGTGTGTATGTGTGTGTGCGCGCGCGCGCGCGTGTGTAAGCATGCATGTAGAGGTCAAAGGACAACTGATAGTAGCATGTTCTCTCCTTATACCATGTGAGCTTTGAGAATCAAACTCAGGTCATCCATCTTGGCAGCAAGCACCCTTACTCACTGAGTTATCTCACTGGTTCAATATTGCTATGTTTCTTGTTTATTCCATTGTTTTGAACTACAAGTCTATCCCCTTTGCCAATACCACAACACCATAATTGCTGTAATTATAGGAAAATCATTAATATCAGTATAGTCATCCAATCAATTGTATTCTTTCATAATATTGCTTTGCCTACACACACACACACACATACACACACACACACACACACACACACACACACAAATAAAGAAACAAAATAGCAACTCAGCCTAGGTCCTCAAAACAATTTTGCTAAGATTTTGTAGAAATGCATAAATTTGGAGCTGGAGAGGTAAATGGTTCAGCATTAAGAGGCCTTATTCTTGCAGAGAACTTGAGTTCAGTTCCCAGAACCCATGTCAGGAGGCTCACAACCATGTGCAGCTCAAGGTCTAGGAGACCCAATGCCTTTTTCTGGCCTCTAGGAACACCCTTACACATGTGGCGTACACATAAAATAAAACACTGCAAAAAGAGGTTGCATAATTTGAGAAGAATTAACACTATGATGCATTTTGTAGTATATGTGAGTGGTATATGTCAACGTTTAGGTACTCTGATCTCTTTCATCGTCATTTTTAAGTTTTCAATACAAAAATATTACACTTATTAAAATTTATACCTATGTGTTTTGTGTCCTCTGTAACAACTGTAAATGGCAATGTGTAAGTTTCAGTTGATTCATATCCCTTGTCAGGATATAGAAATGTGACTTTTGATCTTATTTGTAGTGATTATGTTGTTTACTAAAAACGTTCTGGGAACTAGAGAGATGGTTTGGTAGTTATGAGAACTGGCTGCTCTTCTAGAGGACCTGGGTAAAACATAAAATAATTTTTAAAATGAAATTTTTATTATTCTACATTTCTTGGGGTTTTCTATATGAAAAATGATCCAACTTGTGTTGGGGAGAAAGAATAGTTTTGTTTTTCTTTTTCATCTGCTTGCCTTTTGGTTCTTTTTCTTCCTGTGGTACATAGGCTAGAACTTCTATTACTACTTTAGAAAGGCTAAGTAAGAGTACTCATCTTGGCCTTGTTTCCAATTTGAGAAGAAACAATTCATTATTTTTTCAATGTAAAGCAGTCTTAGCCAGAGATAGTCTGGAGAAGATCTTCTTTATATAGCTGAGGAAAATCTAATTTCTAGTTATCTTATTTTTTTAATTATTAATGAGTGTTGAATTTTATTAAATGTCTTTGAGGAAATTAAATGGTAGATCATATAAGAAATTTCAAATGACTTAAAAATGTTCAATCAACCTTTGAATTCATGAAATCTCCTCTTTTGACTATATTAGATACATTATTGGATCTAATTCACTAGTAATTTCCAAAGAGTATGGTCTCTAAATCCATGAGAAATATGGGTTATAAAGTTTTGTTGATGTGTTTGATTTGAACTCATGGTACAGGGGAACTCATAAAATGAGTACTGAGCACTCTTTCTTGTTGTAATTGGTTCTGGCCCAGACTTTTTGGGCCTGGATCAGAGGTTTTGACCCACTCTTAGCCCTGGTTATCCTCAAATAATCACACATAAGCTTATATTAATTTTGTGCTGATTGACCTACAGCCCAAGCATATAATTTGCTAACTCCTTCATCTGAACTCAACCCATCTTGTTCAGCTGTGGCTCAGTACCTTTTCTCATAGCAGCATTTCAGCTTCGTTTCTCTGTGTCTGCTGCGTCTCCTCATCATGTCTGTGCTAGCTCTCTGGCATCTGTGTCAGGTGTGTGTATCTGCTCTGAGATGTTCCTGAGTTTTCTTAACCTGGTAACCCCGCCCACACTTCCTGTTTGCCTTTGGCAATCAGCTTTTTATTAAACCCATAGGTGGGACAAATATTTACATTACCAGCATAATCCCACTACACCTTCTGCTTTGGAAACAGACTAAATAACATTGGTGTTAGTTCTTCCTTGAGTGTTGGTAGGTGCTCTGTTAAAAAAAAAAATCTGGGTCCAGAGTTTTCTGTCAGAAGCTTTTCAACTAAGAATTCAGTTTCTTTAATGCTACACACTTAGGGCAGTAGTCTTCAAGATGTTTGTTTTATCTTGATTGAGATTGGTAGGTTTTAGATTTTGGTTGAAAAAATTTTAAAACAACTAAAACTAGACCTAGATATTATCTACCGTTAAGTTGTTAAATTATAGTTTTTCCTTTTCCAGCAATGGCTTTCATTTTATTGTTTAAACTGTATGATCTGTAATGATGTCTTCCATTTCATTCCTTCTCATTGTGGAATGTCTTCTGACTTTGTATCTTGGTCATTCTTCCCACAATTGTATCAGTTGATCTTTTCCAAGAATCAGCTTTTTATGAGTTTTATCCTTTCAATGTCATTGACATCCATGCTTGACTTTCTTCTACTTGCTGTGGGATTTCTTATTCTTTTATGCTGCATAAAGTGGTAGCTTAGATTGGACTAAACTTTCGTCTTTGGGGATGTAATCTTTTAATAGTACAAATTCCCTTTTTAGTACTGCTTCAAGCTACATCCTGTGTTTTGATATACTGTATTTTTACTTTTTAAATATTTAAGTCTTAATTTCATAAACTTAGACTTGTGTATTTAAAAGCATATTATTTAATTTCCAAGTATTTGAAAAATCTTCCTGTTGACATATTTTTAGTTTGATTCCATTACTCACAGAATATACTTCATAAAATTTCAATCTTTTAAAATTATATTAGGTTCCATAGTTCAAGATCATGACTATATTGATTAATGCTCTGAGCAAATGAAAAGAAATAGTACAGTCTTATTTATGAAGGCATTTTTTAAGTGTTCTAAATTAGATTCTGTTATTCTTGCTGATTTCTTCCCTAATAGACTTATCTTTTACAGAGGATGGAGTGAAGACTTATTTACTCCAGAGACTCATCTGTCTGTAACTATTTAGTTTTTTAGATTCGACTTATCTATTTCTCTTTTCTGCTCTATCAGTCTTCTGCTCTATTGTCTCGTGTCTTCTGAAGCTATGTGGAATGTGTACATACATACAGGACTGTTACATCTTTCTTTATTTTTATGCAATCTCTCTGTTTCTGGTGCTTTACTCTAAAATTCACCTTTTCTGACCTTATTATGGATGTTCCTGCTTCATTATAGCTGATATAATATACCTCTTTCCAGCCTTTGCTTTCAACCTCTGCCATTATGTCGAAGTGAACCACACTTATCAACCGTGTGGTTTCAAGACATTTTTACTAATTTCGCCAGTCTCTTTCCTTCAAGTGGTGTATCCTGATTATCTCACAGCAATCCCATGTGTACATTGATTTGTGACAGTTACATCCCAGTTCCCACAAAGGATCATAAATTGGGAACATTGTAGGCCAAAAATGCACTAAATACACAAGAGTCTGCATAAACATGCTCAAGACACTTACATTATCTTAGAGCTAGACAAAATCACTTCACACAAAGACTATTTTACAGGCAAGTAGTAAATAATGTGACTTATAAAACAATATGCTAAAATAAAAAAAGGACGATTATATGAGAATGCTATCACATTATTACAAAAACAAAAAAAAAATCCTAAATTGAACCATCCAGTCTGGGGTAAAGTATTTTCTATGGCGGCTCTAGTGGCGCCCCCATTCAATTATGTTTCTTCATTCTTGCCTTTCTGTGATTTATGAAAGCTTTTTATAATTCTATCATAATTAATACAGTGTTACTGTTTTATATTGTAACTTATATGCTATTAGTATCATTTTATCACTGTAAATGAAGGACAAAAAGAAACATAGTTCATTTAAACCCTTTCAACCAATTTTTAGTATAACTATTTCTTTTGCACATAGCATATCAATCTGCATTTAAATTTTAGCTTCAACCATTAAACAAGAGCTAAGATCATGGGCATACACTACTGCTGCACCTATTTTTAACTATTACTTTCTGAAGGTCAAAGACTCTGTTATCTCCCATGCTTTGGAGAACTTCCTTTGCTTAACCTTTAATAGTATGTTTGTCAGCAATAAATTCTCAGTTTTCTCCTCTCCAAGGTTTCATTTTCCATTTCAGTCCTGGAGGATATTTTGGTTGCATATAGAACCTGTGATTAATAGCTTTTCTTGTAGTACTTGGAAAGCTCTGTGTCAGTTGTTTCTGACCCCAGTACACCAGACAACAAGTTCCTCTTGCTCAGATTCCCCATCTTTGGTTCTAGAAGATTAATGAATGTATTAAACATGACCCAAAGAAACTTATGGAAAAATGAATCTGTTTTGTTTTTTTCCACAGGAACCACTATGGTAGGAAAGCGAAGGAAAGAACTGGAAAAAACGGAGATAGTATAAACAGTGAAGGCTTCTCCCCAGTGATGTACTTCCTCCTTAATCTCTTAATCTTCCCCAAACAATGCTACCAACTGAGAATGAAGTGTTCAAATATATGGGCCTATCAGGGACATTTTCATTCAGATTATCACAGTGGTGATTTAGCTTAGTATGGAATTAATTGAGTTTATATTGCTGGATGTCTTTTTACCAAATTCCGACTTTCATATTATTTCAAATTGTTCTTTTTTTTTCCATTATTGCTATCCTTCCCTTCTAGAATTTAGATGTCAAAGTTGGCTCTAAGAGATAGTAAAATATATTTTACTCTATTGTCCTTCAAGTTCACTGTCTTTGCTGACTGGCATTCCCCCTCTGCTACTGAGCCCCAAAACGTGGAGTTATTTTCAGTTCTATAATTTTCTTTCATTCTTTTTAAGTAAAAATAATTCTGCTTCTTAAGTGAAGCAGAATTATTTTTAAATAATCCTATTTTCTCATTTTTAAAAGAGAATTTATAAAGGCTTGTTACAACACTGTTTTCATGGTGTCTTATAATCCATAGGAGATGCATCTCAAGCATTGGCACCTTTTGAATTGGACTTTCTCACTAGAGTTATTTTTCTAGTTCTTGGATAAGTAATTTTCTAATTTCATCCATTGTGTGGTTGATAGTAAGATACTGGATCCTGTTCTATCTTCAATTGGAAGGCAGTTCCCCATTACAATATATAACACCAAGGACTAGTACCCATCATGACCTCTCTCTCAGCCATTACAAGGACAGAGGTGAACTTACACTGCAGTTCTACAGACAGATAGGGTGCAAGTTCAGCTCACTGACACCTTCCCTGTTGAAGTAAGGTTCCAACTCACAACTTCTCTTGCCTCCATAAAAACGGAGAAGCTTCCCCTTATTGGTTCAAGCTACCACCAGGGATGGAGGCATTGAAACACTAAGCAACCAATGTACCAAAGAAAAAGGGACAAAGGAAACTGCCAATTAGCCACATACCCTAGGGTTTTTTTGTTTGTTTTAATTTTTTGGAGCCCATGGGTAGGGAGGCTAAAGGATGCTGCCTGTTTGCAATGTCTGGAAGGGTAGGAAAGGCAGACCCCTTGGTGTTTGGCTGCAATAGGGCAAGTACTGAGACAAAACTTTCTTCTGTTTGACCACCTGACCTTGCTATTGGTGGGAGAAGATAGTCTTGTGGGAGTTTGTGTGTGTGTGTGCTAGTAGCTGAAGGAACTACAGAGAATGACTCAGTGCTGGACATGTGGCTGACAATAAAGAAACTTATAAGAACTCACTAGCTTGTCACTTCTCAAATCCTCAGGACAGCAACTCTCAGATCCAGTGGGCAAGTCTATGGAGTCTGTGTTGAAGATAATGGAATGAGATGTTCACCCATCTCTACTCTCCTCCAAATCCAATCCCCAGTCTCATCCCCAGCTCTGCAGCAGATCACCTGCTGTGGCTTCCCTTCCCACTTCAGACCCACCACATAGATCTTCCCCTCCAAACTTCTCTATCACACTCCTTACTTTATTCTAGCCCCCAATTACCGCAAGTACTCCCTGGAAACCTACAGATCACTCCAGCCAGGGAAGCAAGTAGGCTGACTGCAGATTCTCACCTCTTCCTCCATTCCTCCAAGTCCAGTTGTCCTTAGCCTTATCCCCAGTTCTACAGCAGACTACCTGCTGTGACCTTTCCTCACTCTCTGCCTCCATTCCCAGGAGACTAAGCAGATCCAGGTGAACACACTGCCTTTCACCCTGTGGACTCTCTCAGCTTCCCTCTCCTAGCCTAATCCCATTCCTAAGTGCCAGCTCCCAATACCTAAAAACACAGTTTACAAAGAACTCCCAGTGGATACTCCAGAAGAATTTCCTACCAGCCAACACACAACCACCACACTCTCCTAAGAAAAAAGAGAGGGGTCAGGTGGAATATAGTGGCATATGCTTTTAACCCTAGCACTCCAGAGGCAGATCTCTGAGTTTAAGGCCAGCCTAGTCCACATAGTAAATTCCAGGAAATTTCATTTCTAACTTGATGGAGGTGGTACACAAATTCTGGAGGCAGAGACAGGGGGGATTTCTGTGAATTCAGGGCCAGCCTGTTCTACAGAGTGAGGTCCAGGACAGCCAAGGCTACACAGAGAATCCCTGTCTTGACAAAGGTAGGAAAGAAAGAAAGAACAAAAGAGAGAGACAAAGAGAGAAAGAACCAGAAAGAGCAACAAAAACCAAGAAATAAAACATCCATCAAAGACAAGACTAGATATCAACACCTAAAATTACAATCTTCCCAATCCCAGATGTGTAAATGCTAGTGTGAAAATATAATGTGTCTCCACTAGAGTCAAGCAACTTTTGCCAGACCATACACAGTCCCTAAGTATTGCATAACAGCTGACACACAAGAAAAAGACCTTCAAATAGTCTATATAAATATGATAGAAGTCCTTAAAGAGAAAATAAATTCCTTAAAGAAATCTATGCAAGAACAAACAATGGAAAGAAATGAATAAAAGAGTTTATTTAATACCTGAAAGTGAAAATAAAAATCTAGAAAATAAATAGGTATTTGAACAGGAACTTCAGAGACAAGCCCTACCAATAGAATACAGAAATTAAAGAAAGAATCTCAGGCACTGAAGACACAATAGGAGAAATAGATACCTTGGTCAAAGAAAATTTTAAGTCTGAAAAAAAAAGAAAAACCTGGCACGAAACAGCCAGGAAATCTGGGTCACTATAAAAAGACCAAGACCAAATCTAAAAATATTGGAAAACAGAAAGAAAAAGAAAACCAGGTCAAAGGCACATAAAATATTTTCAACAAAATCATAGAAGAAAATTTTATTAGCCTATAAAAGGAGAGTCTATCAGAGGTAGAAGAAGCATACAGAACACCAAAAAGATCGACCAGAAAAGAAACTCTCCTCCACATACAATAATCAAAACACTAAATGTACAAAGCACAGATGCAGTAATGCTCTGCACACTCTAAGAGACCACAGATGACAGCTCATACTACTATACCCAGCAAAACTTTCAGTCACAATAGATAAATAAATAAGACCTTCTGTGATAAAATAAAATTTAAGCTTTATCTATGTAGTCCTACCAAAGGCACTTGAAGGAAAACTCCAACCAAAAGGTTAATCGCACCCAAGAAAACCCAAGGAACAAATAATCTCAGACTAGCAAATTAAGAGGCAAACACACACACACATACCACCACCACCACAACAACAAAATAACAGAAATCCACAAATACTGCTCATTGATATCTCTCAACATCAATGAATTCAATGTTTCAATAAAAAGAGATACACTAACAGAATGGATGTAAAAACAGGAGCTACTCTTCTGCCACATCCAAAAAATACACCTCAACATCAAGGATAGACATCATCCCAGGGTCAAAGGATACAAATACTCCAAGAAAATGGGCATAAGAAACAAGATGGTGTGGTCATTTTAATAACTGACAAAATATGCTTCAAATAAAAACTAACCAGAAGATATTAGAAAGAAACCAATATATTTAAAGAAAGAGGACACTGCAATTCTTAACTTCTATGCATCAAACACATAAGCACTCAAGTTTATAAAAGAAACTCTATTATAACTTAAGTTACATATTGACCCTCATGCACTGGTAATGGGAGCCTTCAAATACCCAACTTTCTCCAATAAACAGGTCATCCAGACAAAAACTAAACTGAGAAATGCTGGAGTTAGCTGAAGTTATAAATCAAATATTTACAAACCATATCACTCAAACACAAAAGAATATATCTTGCTTCTCATCACCTCATAGAACATTTTACAAAATTGATCACATACTCAGACACAAAGCAAGCCTCAACAGATACAAGAAAATTGAAATAAAACACTATATCCTATCTGACCACCATAGAATAAAGATGGATATCAACAATAACAGAAACAACAGAAAGCTTACAAACTCATGGAAACTGAACAACTCACTATTGAATGAAAAAAAGAATAGGTCAAGAAATAAATTAAAGACTTTCTAGAGTTGAATAAAAATGAATACACAATATAGCAAACTTATGGGACACAATGAAGATGGTTCTAAGAAGCAAGTTCATAGCACTAAGTGAAGAAGTGATGAAGAAGAAGAAGAAGAAGAAGAAGAAGAAGAAGAAGAAGAAGAAGAAGAAGTTGTTAAAGTTGTTACATACTAGTAACTTAACAACACACCTGAAACTCTGTAGCAAAAAGAAGAAACCACACTCAAAAGGACTGGATGACAAGAAAGAATCAAACTCAGGGCTGAGATGCATAAAATAGAAACAAAATAAACAAACATAAAGAGAGAAACAATAGAACTGTAAATTGGTTCTTTGAGAAAATAAAATTGAAATACTGTGGTGGTTTGAAACTAAATGGCCCCCAAAGGGTGTGGCACTATTGGGAGGTGTGGCTTTGTTGGAGTAGATACGGCCTTGTTGGAGGAAGTATGTCACTGTGGGGGGCAGGTATTGAGGTTTTCTATGCTCAGAATACTGTCTAGTGTTTCTGCTGACTTCCTGTTGCCTGCAAGATGTAGGACTCTCAGCTACTCCAACACCAGGTCTGCTTACCTGCCACTACGCTCCCCATCAGGATAACAATGGACTAAACCTCTGAAACTGTGAGACACTCCAATTAGATGTTTACAAGAGTGGTTGTGGCCATGATGTTTCTTCACAGCAATAGAAACCCTAACTAAAACAAAAGTCATTGTCCAAATTAACTAAAAGGTAGAGAGAATATCCAAATTAACAAAACTAGAAATTAAAAGGGAGGCATAACAACAGATACCAAGGAAATCTAGATAATTATAAGGACGTACTTTAAAATCTGTACTCCATCAAACTGGAAAATCCAAAGAAATGTATAATTTTCTTGATATATACTACTTACCAAAGTTAAACAAGATTAGATAACCAATTCAAACAGATCAATAATTGCTAATGAAATAGAAATAAAAGCAGAAATGAAAAGTCTCCCACAAAAAAAAGTCCAGGGTAAGATGGTTTTAGTGAAGATAGAATTTTATCTAACTATATCTATCTAACTAAGAAGAGTTCTTGCCAAAACTCCTTATATCATTCCATAAAGTAGAAACAGAAAGAATATTGCCTAGTCCATTTTATGAGGCCATGGTCACCCTGATATCCAAACCACATAAAGATGCAACAAAGAAAGAGAATTACAGACCAATTTCTCTTATGAACATAGATGCAAAAATTCTCAATAAAATACTTGCAAACCAAATCCAAGAATAGATCAAAGTGATCACCCAACATGATTAAGTAGGTCTCATCCCAGAGGTAAGGGGATAATTTAACATATGTAAATCAATCAGTAATATCCCCTATAGAAACAAACTAAAAGAAAAAAAAAACCACATTATTATCTCATTGGATGGAGAAAGGGCTTTTGACAAAATCAAGCACCCCTTCATGATAAAAGTCCTGAGGAGATTTGGGATACAAAGGACATACCTCAACATAATAAAGACAATTTACAGCAAGCCCATAGCCAACACCAACTACGATAGAGAGAAACTCAAAGCAGTTCCACTAAACAAGACAAGGTTCCCCATTCTCTCTGTCTCTATTCAATGTTGTACTCTCAGCTAGAGCAATAAGACAACCGAGGAATCTCATCAAGGGGATACAAATTGAAAAGGAAAAAGTCAAAGTATCCTTATTTGCAGATAATATGACAGTTTACATAAGTGACCCTAAGTATTCCACTGGAAAACTCCAACAGCTGATAAACACTCTCAACAGAGTAGCGAAAGATACAATTACTTTTTTTTTTTAAAAAAAAAAAAAAAAAAAAAAAACCTTTATTTATTTATTTGCCTTGGTGTTTGCCTGGAACTGGAACTACAGACAGTTGTTAGCTGCCATGTGGGTGCTGGGAATCGAACCCGGGTCCTCTGGAAGAGGAGACAGTGCTCTTAACCACTGAGCCATCTCTCCAGCCCCTACAATTACTTCAAAATAAATCAAAAGCCCTCCTATATGTAAATGGTAAATAGACTGGGAAAGAAATCTGGGAAACATCACCTTTCACAATAGCCTCAAAAATATAAAGTATTTTGGAGTAACTCTGACCAAAAAAAGTAAAAAAAAGTATATGATAAAATCTTTAAGATATTAAAGAAAGAAACTAAAGAAGATAACAAAGGATGGAAAGATCTCCCACACTCCGGTATAGGTAGGATTAACATAATAATAAAAATGTCCATCCTACCAGAAGCAATCTATAGATTCGATGCAATCATAATCAAAATTCCAACACAGTTTTTCACAGCTTTTGAAAGGATAATTTTCAGCATCAGATGCAAAACCTAGGATAGCTAAAATAATCCTGAATAATAAATTAACTACAGGAGGTATCACCAATTCTGATTTTAAGTTGTACTACAGAGCTATAGTAATAAAAGGAGCATCTTTGGCACATAAACAGACACACTGGTCAATAGAATAAAAATGAAAGAACCAGCCATGAATCAGCATACATATTGACACCTGATTTTTTTATATATATAAAGAAGCTAGAAATACAAACTGGAAAAAAAAAAAGACAGCATCTTCAACAAATAGTGTTAGTCAAACTGGATTGCTGCATGTAGAAGAATCCAAATAATCCATACTTTTCACCCTGCACAAAACTCAACTCCAACTGGATCCAAGATCTCAACATAAAACAAGGTACACTGAACCTGATAAAAGTGAGGAATAACCTTGACCTCCCTGGCACAGAAAAAGATTTTTTGAACAGAACACAGGCACTAAAATCAACAGTCAATAAATGAAACCTCATGAAACTGAAAGCTTCTACATGAAGAAGTACACCGTCATTTGCACAAAGCAGCAACCTACAGAATGGAAAAAGATTTTAAACTACATGTCCATTCATTAGAGGGCTAATATCCAAAATATATAAAGACACACACATGTTCATATATAGCTAATATATATATCCATATATAATATCCAAAATATTTTTTTAAAAACTAGATTTCAAGAAAACAAATAATTCAATTTCAATATGGCATACAGATCTAAACTCTAAACAGAGTCAAAAGCAGAAACTCAAATGTCCAAGAAACATTCAAAGAAATGTTCAGTACCCTTAGTCATCAGGGAAATGCAAACCAAAGCTACTTTGAGATTTCATCTTTCACCATCAGAATGGCTAAGATCAATAAAATGACTCATGCTGGAGAAGGTGTGGAACAAGAGAACACTCCTCCATTGGTGGGAACAAGAACTTGTACAGCCACTATAGAGATCAGTGTGACAGTTCCTTGGGAATATGAAAATCCTTCTGCCCCAAGTTGCAGCTATACCACTCTTGGACATCCCAAAAAGATACTTCATCCTACCACAATCTCTTGCTCAACCATGCTCATTGCTACTCTATTCATAATAATCAGAAATTAAAAACCACCTATACATCCCTCAACAGAAGAATGGATTTTAAAAAAGTAATACATCTACACAATGAATTATTAATCAGCCACAAAAAAATAAAATCATGAAACTTACAAGTAAACAGATGATACTAGGGAAAAAAAAAAAACCATCATGAGGGAACCCAGACCCAAATATGTATGTATGCATTGCATGTATATGTGAATATTAGCTCTTCTGTAGATGATAACCAGGCTACAATTCATAGAACCACAGAGGTTAAGTACAGAGGAAAGGACTGGAGGAGAAGATAGATCTCCCTAGGAAATAGAGCAGATAGTTGAGGGTACATGGGGTGGGACTGAAATGGAAGGATGCCGTGGGAATAAGAAGGAGAGGGAAGATGTCCGAGGGAATACAGGGAGAGACAGGTACAGTTAAGGGCCATCTGAGGGGCAGCATGGAAACCTCATATGGTAGAAGCTTCCTAAAATATACGCATACATGAAGGTGATCTAAATAAAATTGCCAAGTGATGGGAGAGACAGGCCCCTCCAGCCATCTCTTTTCAACAAATAAACTTTCCAGTACTAGGATTACTGGGTTATATCTAATTAAGTTGTTGACCAAAGAGGTCCCATGGGAACTTCCAAACAGCCCAGCCTGTTGCCAAGCACATGTGTTATGTGGATAGACCAGGTGGTGATTTCAGGTATCTTTTTTAATTGGCTTCCACTTTATTTATTTTTATTTTTTTGAGTTTAGAGGGTTTTTAAATATTTATTTATTCATTATTTTTATGTGAATTGGTGTTTTGTCTGCATGTAAAACTGTGTAAGGGTGTCAGATCCTGGAATTACAGACAGTTATTAGCTACCATGTAGATGCTGGGAATCGAACTCAGGTCCTCTGGAAGAACAGTCAGTGCTCTTAACCACTGAGCCATCTCTCCAGCCCCTCACCTTATTTTTTTAAGACCAGATGTCTGAGCTCACTGATTTGGTTTGACTGGTTCACTTATCAGCAAATCCAGTGATCTACTGTCTCTCCATACCCAAGCACTGGGATTACAGGTGTGCAGCCATGCCTAGCTTTTTAACTTGGGTTCTGGGGATTGAACTCAGGTCCTTATAACTTGTGTAGCCAGCACTTTGACAGCTGAGCCATTTACTCAGCTTCCAGTGGGCGGTCTTGTTGGTGCTGTTTGAAGCACTAGGGTTTAAATTTTAACAGTGTTTACTTTGTTTTTGTTTTGTGCTTCTGATCCATATTTAAACACAAAGGATAAATTTGCTTACTCAACTGAGTCTTCAGTACTGGGTGAAGTCAATAGGTTTACCTCTCATCCATCCGTCCCTTTACAATAAATGATCTCAATGTGGTTTGTTAACTCAGTGCTGACTAGTTGCTTTGTAGACATTTTACTTGGAAGTACTTTAAAAAGGTATTTTGACATAAAAATGCAGCTTTTTAGCAAAGTGTTACCTTGTAAAGTAGATTTCCATATTTATGGTAAGACATTTATTTTTGCTTATTTTATAGATACTAAAAATCAATTTATCTACCATCACAACTTTTGGATATAGCTTTCTCATGCTGTCTTGATTAGCTTTCAAGTTCTTTCTGCTAAGAAGGTAATGAAAAATTTGTTGTAGCTAGAAAAATACTTTATCCAACTTTTTAAAAAGATAATGCTTATAATTTTAAAAAGTGTGTGTGTGTACATCTATTTATGTATTCATGGGTATAGACATATGTGCAAGCCTGAGGAGAAAAAGAAGTCTTTTTCTATTACTCTTTGCCTTATTTTCTTAAGGTAGATTCTCCTCTCATGGAACCTGAAAATCACCATTTGACAAGCTGGTTGTCCAGTGAACTCCCAAGATCCACCTGTTTATACTCCTTGTTATCGGGATTGCAGATACCTATGACCATGTATGGCTTTTCCTTGGATGTCAGGGATGTGTGTGTCCTGGCGACATCATGCTTGCAGAGCAAGTGTTCTATTGAGCCATCTCATCAACCTCAATATCTGTGGTTTGTGACTAGCACTGACTGATAAGGAAGATTTTTGGAGGTTTGTCTGACTTACTTTTGATCACTTCCAGAAAAATATAAAATTGTGTTTAACACCTCCTCCCGCCTTTCTGGATAGTTAATGTCCAGGCTGTGGTTCACCGACAGGTGTGACTAAAGTTGTACAAATAGATCCCAGCAGGTTCCATCTTTTGATATCAGGTCTGAAAATTGTTCTCATATATTCCTGCTCTTCCGGGAGTATAGTTTATGTGGCTAGTTCTTATTTTATAGGTGAGAAGGATATAGTTTAATAGGATCCAAGAACTTAAAAACTGCTCCCTTCTAATTACCAAAAATTGAAGTCAGAGTAATTATAAAGAAATGATAATGGAATCTGTTATCAGCTTGAAAAAAAACAGTTTTTATTCCCATTTGTAATGAATGTAAATGGCCCACCATTTATTTTAAAATTATTATATTTCTAAGCCCTAGAAAGACTGAATTTCATAATTCAATTAAAATTGGTAGAAGCTGGGATGATTTCTAGGAATGTCATAATGTGCTGTAGGGGACAGTGATACTTTTAAAGGTTCTGACATTCAGCCAGGAAGGTGCTGCTATTTCCCAGTAACTTTTCCTCCCTGCAGGAATAGATACACCAAGTATTTCTGGTAAATCTGTCAAGCTTTTAATATGATTCATATTACATTATTGAAGGTGCCTAAATAATATTAACACATTAAGTTGAACAGTTATTCAGCTTGCTGGGCTGACATTACCACTGATTGGAGCTGATGGGGCAGCTTGGGGAATGGGCTTCACTGTCCAGAAAAGGGCTCTTGCCTTTTGCCGATAGTGGAAGCTAACCTTTTTGTCAGGACTGTGCTGAGAAGGAAAAGAGCCTGGGACTCCAGGCAGTGTATTTAACTTTGACATTCTCACAGCTATGCTGTCTATGAATAAATTCAGATCTCTTACCTGAGAAATTGGTGAAGCCAGGTTGATTCCTGTGGTTTTGTTGCCTTGGGGACCTGATTCCTAATGAAGGCCACCATGCATAGAGCTGACAGAACAGGTTCTTAACAAAAAAATACTGTGATGCTCTCAGACCTGTGCATACCTGTAGTGTTTCACGCATTCTAGGAAGTCCATTGGCATCTGGAGCACATGTAGCTGCAGCATATGCAATGAGAAGCCTGTGTTCTGAGATGCTCTCATTTCCTAACTGTAGGCTACTCTTTAATGAGGGCAAAGGAGTTTCAGGACTGAAGCTGGGGAATGCTTTCTCCCCTTGCCTTCCCTTTCTTTAATTTGTCCCTGGCTTTTTGTTTGTTGGCAGTGGTTTTTGTTCTCTCTCTCTCTCTCTCTCTGCCTAGACTCTAAAGGTCATCTGGAACTTTCACTGTGTTGACTCTGTGTTTTGAATAATTATGTCATGCACACTCCTGGCCCATCATGAGCTTTTTACCTCTTCTGCTTTGGATAAATTGTTGTGGGGTCTTGAAGGCATGTGAAGGACCGACTGAAGCGAACTGCTGGCTAGTCAGTGTTCATCCCAGTCAGGAAGCTGGCTGCCTCTAAAGGTGCTACTGTTGCTGTGTTGGTATATGGTCTCAGGAGTACATATCTCATCTCCTGTGCCGGAGAGCAAGATGAGTGGCTGTACATTACTCCTTTCTCCCACTTAATTCAGTTTATTCTTTGGTAGAAAAAAAGATTTACCTTTATGAGGTTCATATCTATAATGGCGTGGACCAGTACAGAACTCATACAAGTGAGCTCGGATGTATGTTGGTTGCCCAGCCCATCAGCTTACTAGGACATGGCTGGTGAGGAAGATGTGAGTCTGTTCTTAGCTGCTCATCAATTACAGTTTCCAGCCGCAGCTTATTTTTTTTAGAAATGTCCTATGGGCCTTTTGCTTGTCTGTAATGGTGAACTTTTTAATTTAAAGCAGTGGTTCCCACCAAGGCTCCCTTTTGTTCTCAGTAAACTGGGACCTAAGAGAAAAAGAAGCTCTTGGGTGTGAATGTCAGTCAGCTATTATTGTACCCTTCCTCTCTTCTTCCTAGTACCATGCATTTCAGTAACACCCATGTATGGAGAGAAAGAAAGTGATGGCAGACAGCACAATCCTCAGAGACTGGTACTCCCCAGAGATGAGATTCTCTATCAGATGGTCAAGTGTGAGGAGAAACTTCTAGAGACTCCATGGACATTCAACACCATCAAGTTATTTTTTCTTCTTGGAAACCCTTCTCCACTCCCTGTCTGGGACACTCACTTCCTTTACCACCATGCTGCCTGCAGCCCGCTCCGCTTCCTTTGTCGACTCTCACTCCATCCTGGTCTCTGTCCCACTAACTGGCCTCCTTAACGGGGCCCTGGCTTTGCTCCTAACTTCTGTATTTAGTAGCCAGACTGATAGGCATTTGGCCACCTATGTCCACTGCTCATTTGGATATAAATTAATAAATTTCATAGTACTTGGAAAACAACTTGAAATTCCTAAAATGGCCTACTGTGTTCTGTGTATGCTCCTGGACATCTCATCAGACCTACCAGACTTACAGTTTTCCATTTCCTCCCTGTACAGCATTAGAAATTGGTAAAAAATCGGTGTGTGTTATTTTTTTCCCATCACCACTAAAATATAAGCTTCACAAGGAAAGAAAATTTATTTTGTTCCTGTTTTATTCTCTCTTTGCTTAGTCTATTACTGGGTACTCAAGTATTTGCATGAAAGGTGATGAGCATGGTTTTTCTAAAAGTTCTGTCTGATTGGAAGACTGAACACTGAAGTGTCCTTGTAGAAGATATTTGAAGAAATGACAGTAAAATATGTGATGGATGACTGCTGCAGGGAAAGTCAACAGAAGTATTAAGGAATGAGATCACTATAGAACCTTGCACTTAGAGAGAGAAAAGAGTAGAATGAACAGCAACCTGACCAAAGCAATAACAGTCAGGAAAAGTGGAAGCACTATGTGATAGCAAAGAAGACAGACAGACAGACAACAGCAATGAAGACAGACAGATGAGAGTAGAGCAGACACTTCTCTCCTGGCTACCCTCCTTCCCTCTCCCCCTCCCTCCCTCCCTCTCTCCCTCCCTCCCTCCCTCTCTCCCACCCTTCCTGTCTTTTTAAAAACTTTTTGACAATAGATTTTTCTCCTTACATAATATAGTCTCATTATAGTTCCCCTTCCTCTATTTCTCCCAATTTCTCCCCACCTCCCCTCCTATCCAGACCCATCTCCTTTCTGTCTCTCATTAGAAAGCAAACAAGCTTCTAAAGGATATTCATAAAATAAAATGCTAATAGTATTTAGCATTTAGTAGTAAGATAACACAAAAACAAACACATCAGAGCAAGACAAAACGGAAGGAACAAAGCATAAGAGAAGACAGAAGAAACAGAGATCCTCTTGTTAGCACATACAGGAAACACATAAGAACCCTGAACTGGAAGTCAGAATATGCAAAGGGCCTCCTGGTATAGACAAGTGGAGGCCCTGTACATGTGGCCTCAGTTGTTGTGAGTTCACATGTCTATTGATTTATAGAGGGCTTTCTTTCCTTAGTGTCCTCCATCCCCTGTTTCCTCTTCTTCAGGGTTCCTCATTGAGGGAGGGATTTGATGGAGACATCCTAGAAGGTCCCTAATTCTCTGCATAATGTCTAACTGTGGTTCTCTGTGCTTGTTCCCATCTGCTGCAGAAGGAAGCTTCTCTTATGGCTGAGCAAGGCATTGATCTAAGTATAGCAAAATGTCATGAGGAGTCATTTTGACCCTATTCTTTTTTTTTTTTTTTTTTAAAGACCAGTAGTATTTGGTTTACCTCAGGGCTATTTTATCTCTGGTTATTGGTCACCCAAGCAGTGTGGAATAGGGGTTCCATCTCATGGAGTGAGCCTTAAGTTTAATCAGATACTGGTGCTTACTCCCACAAGCTCCCACCATTGCCCTAACGTATCTTGTAGGTAGGACACCATTGTAGATCAAAGGGTTTGTGGCTAGGTTGGTATTTATGTTTCTCTTTAGGTAGTATGCACAACACCTTCCTGTACCAAAGACAGAGGGGTGAGGGTTCTATGTAGGTACCGGCTTAACTTCCCCATGTTCAATGAGTTCTGTAGGAGGTGTCTTCGGCAAAGGGCCTTGCTCTCAGTTTATGACACACACACACCAACAACTCACAGAATGCTAAGAAAAAAATTGAAAATAATAAATTTAAGGCACTTCAAAAATTCATGAAGAACTTTTATAAATAAAAAGCTAATTAAAATTGGGCAAAGAATCTGAATACATAGTTCTCAGGAAAGAAAAGTATATGCCTGTCCAGTAAGTATGCAGAAAGAGGGTCAATACCATTTAGCCATCCAGGAAATGCAAGTCAAAATTGAAAAATGCCATTCATACTAAATAGGATAACTGTAAAGTAATTGAAGGACAATAAAAAGTATTGAGAAGGCTATGGAGACACTGATAGCCTCTTGCTGTTGGTGGGACTCTACAACGATGCAGGCCGTCAGAGTCTGGAAGGTTCTCTAAGTGCTTCAGAGTCACCATCACATAACCCAGAAATCAAGTCACAAGTATAGAGCCCAGAGAAGTGAAGCTGAAACACTTCTACGTGGCGGCATTACTGCCATTCATCAAAAAGTCAAAAACAAGTCTAGGGAGACAGCTCACTCAGGAAAGCACTTGCCTCTCCACACAAGGACTTGAGTTTTATCTCCAGAGTCCACATAAAAAAACCAGGTGTGGTAATGCATGCCTGTAATCTCCACAGTGGGAAGGCAGATATGGAAGTTACCTGCGCTCACTGGCCAGTCACCGTGACCTAATTATTGGGCTCCAGAGAAATGAAGTGCCATGTACTAAATGAGATATACAGTGTTTCTGAGATTGACCTCTGGCCTCCATACATGCATGCACATGCTCATCTGTACATGCATATACATACTTACAAATACGCATTTTAAAACACATTAAAAAGGGGGAAAAATGAAAGCAATTCAAATATTTGGTCAAGCGTTAATAAAAAAGATGTGGCATTAACCACACAACAGACTAGCATCGCATAGTAAAGGGATTAGAGTACTGGCACATGCCACAGCATAGCGGATTCTGAAAAACAGGCTAAGTGCAAGAAGTGAGACAGGCAGGACAAGCTGTATGACTCGCTTATGTGATGTGTTCACAACAGACACGTCTATAGAAGTAAAAAGCAGACTAGCAACTACCTGGGTGGGGTGGGAGGGTGGGAGGCAACAGCAACTGAACAGTGCACGGTTCCTTTGATGGAGCCGAAAATGTTCTACTTCTACTTATGGGTGCACATTTCCAATACCAAAAACTAGTCAACCAGTGGGTTTTATGGTATGTAAATAACATGTTAAAAAGCTATTAAAAAAAAAAAAAGTAAAGGGGGCATGGTGGTGCATACTTTTAATTCCAGAACTCAGGAGACAGAAGCACGTGCATCTCTGTGAATTTAAGGCTAGCCTGGACTACAAAGAGTGCCAGGACACCTAGGCCTGTTACACAAGGAAACCTTGGAGAGAGAAAGGGGGGGGAGAAGAACTAGGGAGAGTAGAGGGAAGGGCATAAAAAATATAAATATAAGCAACTGGGTTTCCCACAGTGGTCAAAATAAAAAGGGAACCAGTGTTCTGACTCACCTAATAAAGTCAGTTGTTGCTAAACTAGACATTCTGAGTTCAATCCCCAGGACTGACATGGTAGAAGGAATGAACAGAATCCTGCAGGCTGTTCTCTAATATCCACTAGTGAGCCATGGCATACACATATACACACATACACAAACACACACACCACACTATACCACACCATGGGGGGTTGACAAAGATGAAGGATGATACACAGGAGCTATCACTTCAGATTTAAAATTACTGTCACTGGTAAAATATGAATTAATTTAAATGAAGGCAATAATATTGATTATAATAAAAAATATACTACTTAAATAATTCCTAGCAGAAGGAAAGGGAAGGATGAATAGTATTCATGAACATAGTGAAAGTATACACCATTGCGATCTATCATTTGGATAACTCAGAATTACTGACATACTGAAGTATATACATACATTTTCTATGCTGTAAAGCTACATTTTGCATTTCCTTACAGAAAAATTCAACTATATAAATAACCATTTCTAGTAAATAATCATTTCTAGTAGTTAAAAGCGAACAACCTAAGTTCCAATACACATGGAGTACTACACAGTCACTTAAAAGACATGATCTGTGAAAGCTTAAGTTCTCAAAGACATGAGGGTAAAAGATTCATAGAAAAAACAGCACATGAGCCCATCTGTATGCTCTCTAGAAAATAAACTGACATATAAATAGTTTCTAAGACAAATATTAACACTGGTTTTCTTTGGTTAAAAGATTGAAGAATACTTTCATATAATACATTCTGCTGTTGAGTCTTTAATCTAATAAATTTCCATTGCTATGTAATTTTTAAAACCATGCTGGCTTCCTTTCTATAAAGTCTGGGTCTTTCTCTACAAACCAAAGCATCCTAGACCCTTTTCACACACTAGTATCATGATCTAAAATGAGATCACCATCATCATTTACAAGCAACTTCAATATATGGGTAAAAGCATACTCTTACAGCTCACAAATGTAGACCTTAAAGTAGGCCTAATACTGTTTTATGATACATTACTTCATTCCAAATAACTCAAAATAACACTATAATACACCAATCAGATTGGATAAAATAAAAATATTTTTGAAATATCATTTGTCATTTTGCTTCTGGAAAATGTCTTTTTTTTAAATTTATAATAGTTGGTGCAAACATTTTAACATACTTCCCAATTATTATTTTTAAGACAAAAATCTCACTCTGCAGCATAGATTGGACTTGAATTTACAACAGGACTCCTAACTCAGCCTCTCACATGCTGAAATTATAGGTGGAGCCACCACACCCAGATATTTACAATGACTCTTAGAAATAAACTTAAACACGTACAGAATAAGAATACCATGCAAGTAGAGTGTTATTTTTAAGCAGTCCTATTCTGAATACGCTTTACATAATAATCTCATTTTCACAGTCTCTAAGGGGACGGCAAGAGTATTATCATTCTCATTTTACATGTGCATAGTGATCAGGCATCAAAATACACCGTGTACCACTCAGTATGAAAAAACAACAGCTATAGGTACAAGCATCCTTTGGGCCAGAAGTGTTCAGAACTCAGACGACTCTGGATTTTAGAAGAGTAATTACAGCATTACATAATGCCCTCTGGGGTATGTAAAGCATACCCAAATCAAACACATTACTATTTCTGCAAAGAAATATATGAATATTAACAACAACTGAGATAAATAAAGGTCTATCTTCTCAGGTCAAATTCTGCCTCCAAAAGAGTGATAAAACTTGCTATCAGAACCTTCTATAATTACTATTATTTTGAAAATACAGACACTGGGTTCAGGGCTTACAGAGGTTATCTCTCTACCTAAATTATTTTTCAGGACTGAAAACCAATTTGGGTTTTTTGTTTGTTTGTTTTTTTATTGTTCAAAAGCCTTTTTCTATCTCAAAACTTAAAACCTTTGTTGGCAAAATGGGTATGGGGTCAAATCTTGCCAAGCCTGACACAGGTTTCCTGGAAAGCTAAAGCCCACTCCATCACAAACTAATCCCTTGCTTCGATGAGCCACATGTAAGCACCACTGCTTTAAGGCAAGTAGAGAAGACTCCCAGGAAATCGAAGTTAATACTACTGAACTAGCAGCCCCCTCCCTCCTCTGCCCTACCATCTTGCATCCTCAGGTAGCTATCATCCAACTCATCACAGCGTCCCTCAATTCTGTATTCTGTAAGCAAAAAGTCCCACCCACCTTCCTTAACCATCCTTCTGATGGTCAGTCTTCTGCATGTGCTCATTTGTCACTGTCTTAAAATGTCACACCAAGACCAAGTGCAGCAGCCTTATCTGAACAACACAAAGCCTGGTTACTTTCCTAGAAAGGAACATTATCTTCTCATCTAATAGCTTACACCTATTAAACTCCAGTGCTAAGCCACACTAATGCAATTGGTATAAGCCCAGAGAAAGAAAATCAATTAACTCACTATTAAATTAAAATATATAACCATTTTGTGCCCACTAGCACATTAAAAGCTACTCACTCTCAGCAATAAACAAGTGGATGTAAATAAAAACAAGATATCATGGATTAAATGATAGTATATCTAAAAATTGCCTCACAAAGTGGGAGAAAGGGAACCAGGTGGGATGTAGAGGAGAAACAGACAGAGAGACAAAGAGAGAGAGCAAAGAAAAGATCAGTTGTGCGTTGAAAATTGCTGGAGCTGGCACTCAGGTTACCATTGCTTGCTGGATGGCTGGCTTTAACTTGATACACCCTAGAGTCACCTGGGAAGAGTCACAGTGAGCGCCTGTCTACGTAGAGTTGGATTGTGGGTGTGTCTGTGGGGGATTCTTAATAAGTTAGTGAAAGACCCCACCCACTATGGGTGACACCATTCTCTAGGAAGGGATTTCTGAACTATTTGAGAGAACCAGCTGAGCAAAACCAAGCCAATAACATGCATTTCTCGCTGCTCTGGCCTGGGACCAGCTGTTTACAGTCTGTGCCTTAACTTCCTTACAATGGTCAACCATAACCTGGAACTGTACCTGCAATGAACTTCTTTCTCCTTCCTCTAAGATGTTTTGTGTCAGGTTTTCTAACAACAGAAATGAAACTAGGACATTTATATTTACATTTTTCGTGATTAAAAAGTGGAAGAACAATTAATGAACAAACACTCTTTGGTAGATATATGACTTGCAAAGTTTTAAAAATCTGTCAAAAACAGCCATGGCAAGAAGATTCAGAAACAATGACCACCACAACCTGAGAGGCCAGGATTTGACCTGACTAGGGAATGAAGGAAGGACACACACACACAGACACACACACACATAGACACACACAGACACAGAGACACACGGGGGACGGGGGGACGGACGGACGGACGACAGGACGACGACACCACTGGAATCAAGTAGCGGGTGCTCACTCTGGTGGAGCACACCCAGAACCTCAGTGTGTTATGTGCAGCACAAGGTGGGGGTGATTGGTAGTCTCAGGTAGGAAGTCTCTGTAGAAGAGCAGCCTCAGGTCATAATCTTCTCAGAGGAGGAAGTTGTAGTTGCTGGTGTTCACGCACACTGCCAATATTCAAACTTAGACCCAGAGATGAAGGCTTTCCCAGGTCTGAGTCTGACCAGGACATGGAACGCTTTGTCACTCCCATGGATTTGAGCCATGGGTTCTTGACATGTCAACATATTCGCTCAGGATTTTCCATGCTCCACACAGGAGCCTTGATGCAAATGTAAGTTAACCCTATTTTTCTGAAGAACAATTGTGATACAGAACAATGTGAGTACACACTCTAACCAAGCAATCTTACTGCAAGGTATTTAATGTAACTAAGGTGAGTATCAGTCAAACAAAAGAAGATGGATGTATTTAACCACATTCATCAATCATGATTTATAAAAGGGGATACAGGATCTTCAGTGCCTATTAATATCTAGGTAAACAAAACTCACAGTGCAGGGGTATTAACACATTCAAATGATGCCTAACTACAGAACTGAAGGCTGATATTGTTGAATGAACAATTACAAACAGCATCAATTTCATTCAACTTCATTAGTGAGATACATGTGTGGTATGGCGTGTGTGTGTGTGTGTGTGTGTGTGTGTGTGTGTGTGTGTGTGTGTGTGTGTTTTATCTGACCAAATGTATGGTCACTTACGTGCATGTGCATTCAGAGGCCTGAACACTGGGTATCTTCCTCAATCACTCTCCAGCTTCACAATTTTGAGACAGGATCTCTCACTGAACTTGGAGCTCACTGTGGATCCTCATGTATCCACTTCTCCAGCAATGGAAAATCAGCATTCCACCATGCCCTGCCTGGGTACTAGGGATCCAAATTTAGGTTCTTATTCTTGTACAGCCAGTACTTTACTAAATGAGCTACCTACCTAGCCCTTAAGTGTGTGTGTGTGTGTGTGTGTGTGTGTGTGTGTGTGTGTGTGTAAAGGCAAAGAGAGATTTCTAGATATATTTACCAAAATGTATCAATGGTTGTCATCACATGCTTCTTCTTTTAGATACTTTTGTATTTTCTTCCATTTCCAGTGAACAAACATGACAAAGCCTAAGTCACTGAGGAGAAAAAACACTAATCATCTGATTCATTAGTTTGACATCTTCATGCATCTATATTCTGTAATTCTGCTCCTTACTGGTAGTTTATTCCCCTTGATATAAACAAGCACCCTGACTGCCCTGGGCTCTCATCAGGGGCATAATGGATTCACACAACCTAGTCATGTTTCATAAAGCTCTATGATTTTTATTGTGGCAACAGCCCAGAACATTTTCCTTCTCTAAAAAAAGATCATGTAAGTAAAATGCCAGAAATTCAAAGGCCTAAAAACTATTTACATACTTTTTAACAAACTCATGGCATTATTTAGCAACTCTTACAGATGCATAAAGCTATCATATTTGGCAATATTAGTAAGTTTATACAAGAAAATTTATTTTGTTGATATGCCCTTTTAATCTTTCAGACAGCTCTATAATGAAAATTATTTTTTAATATTCTATTGTGTATAATTAAAATCATCATTTGATTCCTGGAAATGGGGGTTGTACAAGAACTTCTTCAAAAGCTTATTATAAGAAAAATAATTATAAGTGCAATTCCTAAACTTTTTTAAATTACACATATTTTTCTTCTTAAGTCAATATTATTTGAATATATTGAGAATATTAAGTTAAATTTCTGTGTCAATTATAAATAGAAACAATACATGAGGTTAAAGGCATTTGGAAAATAGGTTAAAAAGCTACATGTGGGACTGGAGTGATGGCTCAGTGGTTAAGAGCTTGTACTGCTCTTGCAAAGAAAGGGCCCAATTTGTATTTCCAGCACCCACATTGGGAAGCTCACAATGATCTGTAATTCTGACTTCAGAAGCTCTGGCATCTCTGAACTCTGGAAACGGCATTCACATACACTTACCCACACACAGACCCACACATATACACAATTAAAATTGATAAATGATTTTTTAAAAAGATGTTACATGTACAGTTTGAGGCATTATGTGCAAAAGCCTAGGGGTGATGTGATATGGGCAATTAGAAACAGGCTACGAATGCTCAGATCATAAATCTTGGTGTGCCCAACATATAAGATACAAACTAAAACCCCACTTTTCTCCTGTGGAGAGTGACAGAATCTGAGAGACACAAGTGCCACAGCAACTGACAGGTCAGAGAACATTAAGGGGTTGTCCTTGTGCAAAGCCCAGGACCTTTGGAATAGTGAAGACAGAGGAACTTCAGAGACATGTGAACACCCTGGAGTCCCAGGGCTCAACGCAATTCCTTAAAGCTTGTCCTCCGCTAGAGGGGGTGGAGGAGGAGGGGGAGGAGGGGGAGGGGGAGGGAGAAGGGGAGGAGGAGGAGAGTTTGAATAGAAAACAGAAGATAAACCTGAGAAAGGGACTGTTTAACCATAAGAACTTTCAAACATCAATTATGAATCTTGTCTTTACTTCCTTTTTTTCTAGGTACAGGCATAATAAAGTTAGTGGAGAAAAACTAGAAATACTGATCATAAAAATAAAATATAAAAGGCAGCAGCCACCTCAAACAGACCTCATTAGGAAGACTGTTCTAAAAGGGTTTTTCAGTTTCTATTTTAGCAGTAAAGGAAAGAGTCTACTACTGCACTGAGTGCAAAGCCTGTTTTATAACTAAAGGTTCCAGTCATCCAGGGGCAGTTGATTTCATATTACTGAGGCGGTATCCAGCCCCACACCAGCTTGATCAAGAAGCCTCTTCTCAGCAGCACACAATCTTCTGAGCTACCTTCTATCTATTCTGATCCCCTGCTCCAAAACAGCCTCAGAATTAGCCTTTTGGATCTACTTCTCAAATAAAAGATTTTAAAAGTAGTGAAAAAGAGATTAAGTAGGCTGAAAATTCAAATTAATAGGTGGGTAAAACACAGCTTTTCCCAGAGCCATGTGGTAGACAGACTTCTAAGGTGCTGGCTGGTACGTGGTCTAAAGTTATTAAGTTATTAGTGATGCATCTATCACTTCAAAATTTAACAAGTGGTATTATTTTTGTTCTTTTTTTTTTTTTTTTTTTTACAAAAGCCTACTTTTTAAAATTCTTACAACCCAAACAATCTAGTCAGTGACTTCAAATGCAAAGAGAGGACAAGAGACAGACAAGAAGTCAGCATTAATCTAACCCTGAAATGTGAGGGAGAAGAGAAACAGGAGCCATGAGCCCCTGGAATCATGCTCTCTAGACTTCGTGATGAGACCCAGAAGCCAGTATACATTCTCTTCTCTCAAGAAACATGGCATGAAATATATCACATGACATGATTCTTGCCATACACAGTAGCATATATGGCACTAGGAGGGTTGATTAATTCCAAAAGGGTCATATAGACCTTATGTGATGGCTAATCTTCACTCTATACTTGGGTTAAGACTCGCCTAGGAGGGCTAGGTAGTGGTGATGAAAGCCTTTAATCCCAGGGTTTGGGAGGCAGAGGCAGGTGGATCTCTGTGAGTTCAGAGCCAGCTGGTCTACAAAGTGAGTTCTGGGGCAGTCAGGACTGTTACAGAGAAACCCTGTCTCAAAAAGCAGAAAAATACTCAACTAGGAGAAATACTTTTGGGAGTATATATGAGGATATGTGCAGACAGAGTTAAGAGGGGGAATAAGCCCACCCTGAGAGAAGAATACCCATCCCTAGCTGGGTTCCAGATGAAATGAAAAAGGGAAAGGAAGAAAGGAAGCTGAACATTACCTTTCACTTTTCTCCTTTCTGACTGTCAGCAGCTGCAGATGCTTTATGCTCCAGATACCACATCTGGATCTGCTCTTGCCACTGCCTTCCCAGCCATGATGGACTGCCTCCCCTCTTAAACCACCAGTCAAAATAAAGCCTCCTTGTCTCAAGTTGCTTTCCTTGGGTGTTTGTTCCAGCAAAGAGAAAAGTGAGTAATATATTCTGCCAAGAAAGGAGGTGATTAATTGGTACAACCTTCTACTGCTCTGACAACACACCACTGAACTACAAGTGCTGTGGCAGGTAGATTCCAAACTAGAACCTGTAACTACAATGTTATCTCATCCCTGTCTTATGATGAGAAGGGCCTGACAACAAAGAGTGTATCCTGTTGGGCCTGCTGTAGATATTTTTCAAGAAGAGAATTTCCCCATCCAAGATAAAAGTCAGAAATACTCGTTGTAAGAAGGACCTGACCCTGCATTGAGAGGGTAAAGATGGAGGACCACAAGAAAGAGGCTACATGTGGCTTTGTGAAACAAGGTGGTCCCTGTGAAGAGCCAGAAAGAAAATGAGAACCTCAGCCTTGCAAGCACAAAGAATGGAACATAACCAATAATAGGAATGAGCATGGTTTCTCCCCAGAGCTTGCAAGTCTTTTACAATCTACTTCAACACTGACTAATGTTAGCCACATAACATAGCCTCTTTATAGCAAACTCTAGAAATTTAAAAGGCATCAACAGAAATGGTGATAAAAGAAATAGAATGATATAGTCTACTTGTGTAAACATTCATTGGGACTGTAATGTAATGGGATTATATTGTTACATTGCAGATAATTGTCCCACCTACTGATCTAATAAAACAATGCTGATTGGCTGAAGGCAGAAAGGAAGTATGGGCAGGGCTAACAGACTAAGAGACTAACTATGGGAACAGGAAGAACAGAGCAAAGATGCTGCAGAGAAGCCAGAGAGACACCACAGAGACAACATGATGAGATGCCAGCAGATGCTGAGGAAAGACGTTGAAATGCTACTCTGAGAAAAGGTACCAAGCTGCATGGCTAAACAAGATAAGAATCATGGACTAGTTTAAGAATAAAGAGTTAGCAAGTTATATGCCTGGGCCCTAGGCCAATCAGCATAAAATTAATATAAGCCTTTGTGTGATTATTTGGTGCTAAATAGCAGTGGGGCTACGAGTGGGTCTGAATCTCAGGGCTAGACCCAAAAGTCCGTGCCAGGAACCTCATACAACACTGTAACAGATGCAGAGACTCTGACAACAAATTGATCTTGTCTTCTAAAGTTCACAGCCTGCATTGAGGAAAATACAAAAACAGGGGAAAGCACAGCATTGTGGAAGCCAGGCAACCCTTGGTGGAGACAGCATAGAAACTAGCCAAGGCTGCCAGGAAGCCAAGGTATCTGAACTGTAACTAAGCAGTCAAGGTGGAATTTGACTTGGCTGGACATGGAATGAGGAGAGAGGGTGACAAAGTGGCAGCGTTTAAAGTTAAACCAACCTTCAGAAAATGTTAAAGCCAGCATGGTTGACAAGGAAAAAAGAGTGACAGAGTACAACTACTAGAAAGCTAGCACTCTGGGAGGACTCAGGGAGGACCACAACGAAGCAGGAAAGTGGCTCAGCATTTGAAGTTCCTAGAGCACTACACTAGGGGATATTGCAGACAGAATGAGGAGGAGGAGGTACTGAGTCTGAGATACAGTGCAATGATCAGACTTTCAGTAAAAAGGACTCTTCTAAGAAAGACAACCTCTGATCTCACGGAGCAGGGAGCAGACAGGAGGGGATGTGAATCCTCACAATGCAAGAGAGAAGCTTCTGAATACTGGTATAACATTTCAGGAAACACTGAGACACAGTAAATACTGTACCCAGTTGAATCAGGGACCTGTGAAAGAGAATATACCTGTGTTATTGCTTCAATGGGGTTAATGTGTACACAAAGGCAAGAGGAAAGCAGAATAAAAAGAAGCAACAGGAACAGTTGCTGGAGTTCACATCACATGAGTAGCTCTTTGTAACTACTACCATTATACACAGAAGCCGAAAGAGATGACTGCAAGTCACAGGAGAGGGCCACCTTGTCCCTCGTGTGCTGCAGATCTTTCTCAGCTCTCCTGTGAGCAAGAATCTAAACCCACAGTGGTAACCCATCTCAATGCTTAGTTTTTGGGTGGGATATATACCTTTTGTATTTGGCATTACACACTATGGAATCTTAAAAACATGAGTGCCAAGATCAGAGGCAATACAGGCTCTGTATGGCCAATCTTTGCAAGAATACAGAAATTAAATAATGCAGAAAGAGTAGTAAAGGGAAAACTAAGGGTGTCTTTGGAGGGCATGAGAATTTGAGGACGTAATGTTTAAAAGACTCCAGGCTTTTGATCCAACAGTAGCATTTCCATAAACCCATCCCAGGGCAGCAGGGACATAAGAGTTAGAGTATCTCCATGTGAGACTACTTCATGAAAACTTTCTACAGCACAAAGAGACTAGCGGCAACACATGCAAGGGCATCCACACAGTGAGACAGTATGGGCAAAGGGAGACTGAGGCAGAGGAAGGAAAGAATATGAATCTCCATGTGCTAATATGGAATTTCCATACTGCACCGGTACCTTTGGGGGGAAAAAACATTTCAGAAACATTGTGTATATAATAAAATGCTACCTTCTATGTAAAGCTGGGAGAAATAAAGCATCCATTCGTGAAAAGAAATGCAGAAAGAATAAGTCAGAAATTGGTACAGAATATGAGAAAATATTTACATAATGGCTTAGCACCCAAAGTATATAAAGGACTCCTGCAACTCAACAAAAACAACACAATTTTAAAACAGACAAATAACTTGAATAGACATTTTTCCAAAAGGACAGCAATCACATAAAAAAATGCTTCACATCATTAATCACTGTGGAAATGCATCAAGATCACAGTAAGATGCCACTTCATATGTGCTAGAATGAATAATGTAAAAAGGGAAATACATTTTGTCAAGGATATGGAGTAGCCATAATTCTTGTCCATTGATAATAATAAGATTATCCAAGTCACTATAAAAAAACTTTTTGGTAATTTTTAAGAGTTAAATACTGGCAGGAGAGATGACTCAGTACACAAAACACTTGCCCTATAAGTGCAAGGACCTGGGTTCAAATCTCAAGAACCCCAGGAAGCTGGAAGCAGTACTTACAGCAAGGTGGGAGGCAGAGAAAAAAATCCCTGGAGGCTCACACACCACCTTATCTGTTTTATGCAGCTGCAAACAACAGAGACCCTGTCTCAAACAGGGTGGAAGGTAAGGACTGGTACCCAAGGTTGTCCTGAGTTCCATACTCATACTTTGGCAAGTATGCATGTACTCACACATATGAACATGAGCACACAAACAGAGGCACATACTTTATAATCAGAAAAAAATTGTGTTTATTAACATATATTTATATTAAATGTGTATGGGTGTTTTGTTTGCATGTATGTCTGTATACTACATACACCACTGCCTTCATTAACCTGAAGAGGGCAGCATCAGATTTCTTGGACTTAGAGTTAAGGATGATTATGAACCACAACGTGGGTAATGGAAACAACCTAGTTCTTTTGCAAGAGCAACAAATACTCATAATTGCTGAGCCATCTTTCCAGCTCCAGAAAATACTTTTTAAACTTAAAAATGTAATTATGACCCCAAATTCCAATCCCAGTAGCATATAAAAAAAGAAAAAAAACCAAATATTACAGAAAATACATCATCATGCACATTTTACACATTATTCATAATGACCAAAGGATAGAGACAATGCCAAAGTCCATCAACAGATCAATAAACAGGTTGTAGTATGTCTATACAATGGAATCCTGAGCCATAAACAGAAATGAAGTACTGACATGTACAATATGTGCAAACCTCTGAAACACGATGCCTACTGAAAAGAGCTAACAAAAAAGGCCTTACATTGAATTGCTTCATTTACATGAAATATTCAAAATACATAAATCCATACAACACCACCAGTCGGTGGTTACTAAGGGCTGGAGGGGGAGGTAGAATAAGAAAGAACTGTTTGATGGGCATGAGGATTTGGAGGTGAATAAAAGTGCTTACTGCAAAATACTCAAAAAGTATCAAATGCTATCAAACAGTGCATTCCAAAATGGTTAATTTTATATTATATGAGTCAAACTTCAACATGTTTGTCTGTCTGTCTGTCTGTCTGTCTGTCTGTCTGTGTCTGTGTGTGTGTGTGTGTGTGTGTGTGTGTGTGTGTGTGTGTGTAGATGCATGATCATGTGAAGGCCAGAGGAACACACTGGGTGTTTCTCAATCACTCTCAAGTTTATTTTTGAACTGAATCTATTTTGTCTAGACTGAAGAGCCAGCCAGCACTAGTGATCCACCTGCTTCTCCAACACTTAAGTTACAAACATGGACTGCCTTGTGCAGATTTTACATGAGTACTGGGGACGGGAACTGGGGTCCTCATGTTTATGTAGGAGTCACTTCATCAGCTGAATCATTCAGTCCCTGTATCTCTGGTTTAAGTTGCATTTTTTTTCCTCTTGTTGCAACATGAAAAATGTTTCCTTGCAAAGTAACTTCAGATACTGTAAGACGTAGCTTGAAGTGTTTGGGGGAAAGGAATAGGCAGCTTCATATACATCATTACACTGACCTACTATCAGCCACACAGTTCTGAATCACATGTCTTGGGTTCAGTCTCCAGAGCCAGTAACACAGCTGTACTCTGAGCAGCCAATGTGTCATCAGCATTGCACTCTAAGAAATCTGGTATATTCTGAAAAAAACAAATCAAATTAAATGACCCAGAAAAATCAGAGGACTTTGTAAATCATTTTTACTTTGATTTTGAGGCTACTACACATTCAGAAAGTACCACAGTATCTATCATCTTTGTCAAGAATTTGGGAGGGTTTTTTTTGGGGGGAAGGGGGTTGTTTTGTTTTAAGATTTTTAGTTTCAAAAGATTATTTTTTTTCATGCACGGTGAATGCTTAATTTTCATGCCAAGAGCCTTTAATTGATGAGCCCTGAAATTGTCATAAAATTTGAAGACTGCAAAATATTCCCACATTATCACAAAACTTAAATTTGAGAAGATACACACAGACAGTTCATTACAGAATTCCAGTAAGTGTGTTGGTCAGAGTCTACAGGTGACATTCAAGTTTCGCAAGATTTAAGACTGCTTGTTCTCAGCTGACTCTTCTGAAAGTCACAATGCCTGGCAGTGTACTAATTCCTTTAATTCCTAAGATCCAAAGTCAGTATTTTAAAAGTTGTGGGCAAGCTTACCTCTATTGTTAAATTTGCTCTCGTTATGTAAGTAGCAAAAGATAAATATCAAGTCCTATTCCCTTTTTTAACAAGGTGAGTAGTGGACATATTCCATACTTCAAACAGGATTTAGTCTAGGATAACCACACAGCAAATGCTTAGAATATATAAGATCTCTGACTCTAACCTAGAAAGACCATGAACTCTCATCACAGTTGGATTTGAGTTGACTCCTAATGACTTATTGTGAAGAACAAAGGCTAGTCAAAATGCCTCTTCTGTCTTTAGGGTTTCTGTGGATGAACCAAGGGAGAAATCAATATTTAATAAGGTATTTTTTGAAAGAACAAACTTTGACTCAGAGATGCACAAATTGGAATACTAAACAGTAATTTACAGTAACATGACCTCTTCTTCTATGTAATATAAAAACACACTTTCATTTTGCTTGTAGCATCTTTCTCCACAGAGTTTAAGGTATGTACAAAATGAGAACTCAAGAAGGAATGGGTACTGGGCAGTGGTGGCACATGCCATTAATCCCAGCACTCAAGACACAGAGGCAGGCAGATCTTTGTGAGTTCTAGGCTAGGCTTTAAAGCTATAGAAAAACTCTGCTTGAGAAAAGGGGGAGGGGGAGGGGATGAGGAGGAATGGGTGAAGCCACAATATGCTGGCACACTCCTTTAACCTCAGCATTCAGAAGCAAAGGCTGATCTACATAGTAAGACTCTGTCTCAACACACACACACACACACACACACACACACACACACAGTATAGGTAAGAATTAAAGGAATCTGTAGCTGCAGAGAAGAAAAGAGTCTGAAAACTGAAATTGGATCTATAGAAGGCTGATACCAGCACCCAAGGAAGGAAACACAGGGATTCTTGCCCAAAACAATGCTGGGACTCATTCATCAAAACAGAAACGGGGAGGCAGCTAACCAGGACAGGCTCTTTCAAAGGGTTGAATACCACACTATCACCACTTGAATATTGTGATGCTATACTGTGTATTTAATAAAAATCAGTCTGGAATATCAGAGGACAGAATCACCCACAGTCAAGCCATGAAGGTCAGAAAGTGGTGGTCCATGCCTTTAATCCCATCACAGATCTTTCTGGATTTCTATGAGTTCAAGATTAACAGCCAAGCAGTGGTAGCCCACATCTTGAATCCTAACTCTAGGATTATGAGACAGAATTGAACCAGAAGTAAAACAGCTGGGAGGGGAAAGCAGGAAAAGGCATAAATTGAGCATTCTGTAGAAGCAACCAGTCAGGCTGAGAACCCATGAAGATAGCATTTCCCCTGTTCAGCCTGAGGAGTTGGCTGAGTGAGAATTGGCTGTGGTCTGTTTCCTCTCTCTGATAGTACAGCTTTTCTCCAATATCTGGCTCTGGGTTTTCATTAGGCACCAACTACAAGTCATGCAATAGAATACAGTCTAGTTATTTCTTTTTTAAGTACTCAAATTTTCAGAAGGCAAAATAAGGATGGGTTCTATTAGGCCAATGGAAGAGGAAAACAAACCCTTAATATTAAAGAAGACACAGCCATGAGATCCTTGAACAGAATATTCCAGATATGTTTAAAATATTACATTTTACTTCCTTCATTGACTGCAGCTTCAAAAAAGGAATCTGAGTTGGTAATAAGCAAAGCAGGTGGACCACTGATAGATAACCTGGATAGGTGATGGATTCATCCGATTAGAGCGTCATACAGCATCACACAGGGAAAGCAAACCAGTCCGTGAATGTATCCAACAAGATGTGAGCCCATCAGACAAGAAGCCAGAGGGCCTCTGACTCACCAGGAGCACAACTGTGCTGTGCACACCAGTCTGGCCATGCCACAGCAGCAGAGGGTATAAATGGTCACACTGATGCCCTCCCAGGCATTCAGCCCCTCACAATCTCTACAGTTATGGCTGTACCAGTCCTGACCCCAATAAATATGACAGCCTTGCAAGTCCCCATCAAAAGTAGGCACCTCCTATAGCTAGACACTTGCACAGAAACACCAAAGCAGCCCTCTCATTTACATATCACACCCTTCTATACACACATACTCATACAACACCCAGAACACTACCCCTCTACCAGAGTCACCATGCTTATGTTAATTTATCAATGGAGTTGTTGTGTAACCCATTCCCACCTGTATAACCTCCCTCTCCTGACTATTCTTCAGAAAATGGACTTCTTAGACCTCTGACAGGTCCACAGTGGTAAGAAACTTCTGTGACATCTCAGCCTACATTCATCACTCTCTGCCAGCAGTCTGTTCCTGACTTCAGTTCTGTCCCTGCTGAAATCACAATCGCAAGAAGGATCATCCTGTCCGGTGACTTAAATTAAATTTGGCTGCAATATTAACTGACTCTGGAGAACCAGCAACAGAAACATTCTTGCTCTGCTGAGCTCCCATACTAAGCCACAAACAATGCCTTGATTAATAAGACAGCAAGGGGGATATGATAGGTCAGCAAGGCCATCCACAAGAAAAGGAAGTGTGTAACACGTGTTGGGAAAGAGAGAGATATTAGCACAAACAATGGAACAGACCAGGTATGCAAGACAGTGACAAAACAGGTGACAGGCCTGCTGTGCACTTAATTTTAGCTGAGGAAGGAGAAGCACATTAGGGACTCATTTGATCTGATAAATGAACGAGCACAATAATCACTGTGCTTTATTAAGCAGGACACCACGCTAAGTGCTTTACATGCATTATCTCTTCTAATCCTTACAAAAACCTCAGGAGAGATTAACTTCATCTTATAAATGACCTCCTAAAACCAGACAAGTTACAGCACTCACCCAAGGTCACACAGAGCATAAATGGCAAGGCAATGATAGGCTACATTGCCAATATACTTCATCAGATGGCTGAAAGTATTATGTATGGATGAACATGTGGAGACCTGAGGTCAGCCTCCCGGTCGTTCATCAAGGTGTTTGTTTGTTTGGTCTTGTTGGGTTTGAGGAGTGTTTGTGCTGTTTGTTTTTGTTTTTCAAGACAAGGTTTCTCTGTGTGTAGTCCTGGCAGTCCTGGAACTGCTCTGCAGACCAGGCTGGCTTTGAACTCACGGAGATCAGCCTGCCTCTGCCTCCTGAGTGCTTGGGTTTAAAGGAGTGCACCACCACCAACCAGTTGTTTTTGTTTTTGTTTTCAGGAAGGCAGGCTCTCTTCAATAACCTGAAACTCACCAATTCAGTTAGGCTTGCTAGCCAGCAAAGCCCAGGGCCCACCTATCTCTGCCTCTCCAGCACTGGTATTACAAGCTTGTACCATTATGCTCAGCTTTAAGAAAAAAAAATTACCAACATGGTTTCTAATCATTGTACTCAGGGAGTTTCCACACTTTACTCACTAAGGTATTGCTCAGGAACCCCAAAATTATTTTCTGTATGTGTAGGTTTTCATAAAATACATTCACATATGCTGATGTGAAATGATCTCTCAGACATAGTAAGTGAAAACAGGCAAGGGTTCTGGGGTTAACCTCCAAAGCAACAGTATGCTTTAATTCCTGGAAGGTGTGTATGTGTGTGGTGGGGGCGGGGTGGTGTCATAATTATCTCAAGCAGAGGGAATCATGGGATTGGGAGAAAAGCAGAGCTTCCTGTGGCCACACATTCATATTGTAAGAATGGGCTAACCTGCTTGTTATCTTTTATAATTAGTAAGCATTACATAATAAAACAATGTAAGTATTAAAAAATCCAAAGTTTTATGCCAACAAGATGGCTCAGGATGTGTCAGCCTGACAACCTGAGTTTAATTTCCAGAACCATGTAAAGGTGGAAAAAGAGAAGCTAGGTTGTCCTCTGACCTCCACACAAGCACTGTGCCATGTGTACAACCACTCACACACAGACATTAATAATGCTTTTTAAAAGTTTCAAGTCCTATCTCCTTGCCTCCCAAAGTAAGACTTGAGAACAGCCAAGGTGGAAAGTGAACTGAGGATGTAGCCCAGTGGAAGAGCATTTGTCCAACATGAGAGAGGCTCTAGGTTCAGTCTCCAGTACCGAAGAAAGGAGGGGGGAGACACCAAGGCATACCTATTTTTAAAGTATTTATTATTTATCTGTGTGTATATATGGGTGTACATGTGTATGTGCACATGCATGCCGGTACCTGGAGGAGACAGAGGAGTGAGCCAGATTGCCTGGAATTGGAGTGACGGGTGATTATGAGTCACCTAGTGTGGATGGTGCTGGGAACAGAGCTCTAGCCGTCTGGCCATCTGGAGAGTGAACAAGCATTCCTAACTGCTCAGCCACCTCTTCAGCCCCAGGCATGTTTCAGCTGTAAGGTCCTCACTAACACTGTTCATGTGTTGGACATGACATCTGTTGCCACACATGGGGAAAAACACAGCTCTTGTGAGCAAAGGTGAAATTGCAGAAAATTTGCTAGAGATGGGAAAAGAAAAACAGTGTTAGGCTGGAGAAATGGCTCAGCAGTTAAGAGTACTGGCTGCTCTTCCATAGGTCCTGAGTTCAATTCCCAGCACCCACATAGTGCCTCACAACCGTCTGTAATGAGATCTGATGCTCTCTTTTGGCCTGCAGACAGAACACTGTATACATCATAAATAAATACATCTTGACAGAAAGAGAGAAAAAGGAACATAGTGTTGTTGTTGTTGTTTAAAAAGAAAAGTGTTAACATCCCATTGATATAGCATATACCTAAGATAATCAGCACATAAATCAAAAGGGCATTAGGTTCATGATTTCAGAAATAAAGCTAAGAGTGCAGAGTGGGACATGAATGTCCTCCTGATCTCAGGCCGCATAGCATAGTCACATGCACATACACCACACACACACACACAATGTTGTTACTTTATAAAGAGAAAGAAGGAAGGAGAGAGAGAGAGAGAGAGAGAGAGAGAGAGAGAGAGAGAGAGAGAGAGAGACTGTGAGTAGAGAAGGAAGGGAGCAAAAGGGAAATATTATATTCCCGGTGCCTAGTTAGTCTAGAAAAGAGAAAGACAACAGCAAAATCAAACCAAATGATGACTAGTTTAGTTTGCAAGAATTAAATGGAGAAAATCACCAATAAGAATCAAATAAACCAGCTAGATGCAGCAGGCAGACACAGGCACAGCAGGCCTATCAATAGGTTGTGTACTTAGGTGTGCAGTCCCCAGAATCCAGATGGTAGGAAAGAACTGACTCCCACAAGTTGTCTTCTGACTTCCCATGCACCTGGTACTCCCTCCCCTACGTGTGCATGTGTGTGCACATGGGTGCGTGTGTGCATGCGTGCGTGTGTGTGCATGTGTGCATGTGCGTGTATATGTGTGCATGTGTGTGTATGTGTGTGTGTGCGTGTTTGTGTGTGTGTGCATGTGCGTGTGTGCATGTGCATATGTGTGCATGTGTGCATGTATGTGTCTTTGCTTGCTTAAAAAGCATTATTTCAATTTCACATTTATAATATTATTCAAAGTAGTTGCCATGCTCAGGAAGTACCACCCACTTTAAAAGATTTAAACATCACCTGCTCAAGAAAAAGCAAATATGGGACATTTAAGCAGAAAAAAAGGGAACACTAGAAAACAAATAGACAAGAATAGGGGAGCTGCAGGGTTCCATAAAGACAAGCTAAGAAACAGGACAAAGAAATGACTGAGGTATCTCCACTCTTACCAGCACAGTTCTCAATCAATCACTCAATCAATAAAATTATACATTTTTATGAACCCAAGGCCATCAAATTGTCACCTAGTATGGCATTCACACCTAAAGCCCTAATTTACAATATACTTGTTATACTTTAACCTTTAAGTACTATATGTACATATATTCAAATTTAAGTTCACTCTTTTTACATGCACATTGATATTTCAAAATTTTGTGCACACTCCTATAAAAAATTTGAATGTACTAAATAGGTTCAATACCAGTGATGTTATTGGGAGAATTTGACACTAGAATCAAAAAGATTACACAGGCCTAACCAGAAATCAATGGTACAAATGTGTTTATCAATCCATCTTTCAAAGGAGATTTTTGTTGTTGTTGTTGTTCTTACAAAGAGCCTATAAAATAGTGTGAGCCTTTTTCAAGCAGATGAACAAAATAAAGCCAAAAGCCACAAGTTAAGGTTTCTCACATAGTGGAATTTTTTAAAATACCAAAATCCCAGTTTTCCATTCATCCACTCTCAGTGAATAAACCACATTCTTCCCCAAACCCACAGATTCACATTATGATAACTAATTCTAATTTCTTTTGCAATTTAAGTTTTAGATGACTGTCTTTAAAACATGGAATGTTAGGAATGCAGAGACAAACAAGATAAGCAGGTTGGACCTTTCATTCATTCATTCACAGCCCATCATTTTATAAACTAGTAACTTTCTCTGTCACTTTCCACTAATATTACATTCTCATTACTTTTCTAATCTTTATGCTTTTCTATTCTATATAATGTTCCTGTTTCAAAGTGATCTAAGCTTAATACAGAAAATCAGAAAACAGAGAACAGTAGCAGACATAAGCCACGTGATGGAAGAGAGAAATCTGCATTCAGGAGGTTCAGGTCACTCCCGAGGGCCAGCACAGAACAGAACTTAGAGCAGGGATTCTCCATCAGTTATTATCATGGATACATACTGATGAACCAACACTGAGGTTGCCCTCTGACCTCCATACCATTCCTCAGTCTAGCTAACAAGAGCCTACTAAGCAAGTTCCAGGTCATTGGGAGATCCAGTCTCAAAAATAGGGAATTTAGGGTGCCTCGTGGTTTGTCTCTGGCCTCCTCCACAAACAGATACATATGTGCAAGTATGCATCCACATGTTACATGTATATGTATACATACATACATACATAATATACACATACAAGATACAGAAAAGGGACAATGCCAATTACATTAAGAATATTAAGTAAAGTACACTACATTGTGTGTTATATTGTATGAAGTGTCCCATAACCTTATTTCTCAACTGTTTCAGACTGTCTTCTCACCATTTAGGACCATTTCTATATGTTCTCTTTTTTAATATCAACATCAAATGGTAGTCGTCTTCTTATGTGCTGTAAAAGCCACTGTGAAAGAAGCTAGAAAAACATAAAACCTCATTACCTTGGTCAGGGTGACCTGCTGTGGACTAATCCACAGAGGAACAGAAGATTCCAGCCAAAGCAGTTTCTTCCCTATTACCAGGAAGAGAAGTCAGAGTAGACTAGCATCCTCCACTTATGCCCTCTTCAACTGATATGTGACCATCCAGGACATAATCCAGAAACCATGTAAAATTTTGCTTTAAAGGGGTGGGGGTTGTCAGTAGAATCTCTGCTATAATTCACTTGTAAACCCAAGAAATAGCAACATACAAAGCAAAGTAAATATAGTTTAAAAAAAAAAGAAAAAGCTCAAGAGACTGAAAGACATGAGAATGTTCAACAGATTAAGCACCTATTGTGAGTGTAAAGATGGAAGTTTGGGTCCCCAGCAACAACATAAAGGGCAAATGGACTGGTAGTCCACTTACAATCCCAGCACTCAGGGGACAGAGACAAATCCTGGGGACAAGCTGACTGTTGCACTAGCTTTAGGTTCAGCAGAAGACCTGGATGGTAAACAGACATGGCAATCAAGAAAGACTGTCAATATCAACCTTGGTCCCCAGGCATACATACACATATACACACACATACACATGCAAGCAAGCATTAAAAAGAAATATAAACTCAAGCTTTGAAGCTAAATTATAACTCTAAAATTGCTATAAAGGAGCTAAGCATAGTGGCACAAGCCTGTAATCCCAAAACTTGAGAGACTGAGGGAGAAGAATCTAGAGTCCAAGGCCAGCTTGAATTAATAGTGAGACCCTTCTCAAAAAAATAAAATAAAATAAAAATCTAGGCCTTGCTATAAAGTATCTATGCATTGTTCCACAATCTTGATTCAGAGGCAGAGATGTAGACCACCTGTGGTGTCCAACACGTTATACTAGATTTTAAGAAAGCTCAAAGTCAGGAGTTGGAGAGAAATCGGTAGGGGATGCTGAAAAGGACAATGTTCTCTTTCTATCTAGTCATCACATTTCTACTTCCAAGTGATACTCTGAATCCTAAGGTTCCACTAGTTTCCCTGTGAAAAGTTTGACCTCCCTGATTCTATGCACCATACAAGCCTTCCAGTCAACCACTTATATGCTCAATAAACCATCAGCTCCATGATGGGGGGGGCCTTTTATCATCTCATATTATCAACAAATGAATTAACTGCCACTCATAGTTATAAATCACATTATAGTTTATGCAAATTATGTATATTTGCCAATTCTGGTGGTACACAGCTGTAATATTAGTTACTGAAGACTGAGGCAAGAGAATCCCAAGTTTAAAGCCTGTCTGTTCAAGACATTCTGAGAAACTTAGTGAGACTATATTTAAAAATTTGAAGTAAAGAAAAGGCCTGGAAATGTAGCTTAAAAAAAGAAAAATAGTAACTACATAAAGTGAACTGTGGCACTTTTATATCTACAGTAGTGAGCTCAAGAGTTGTAAGTATCTGCTCAAAACATTGTATAAGGGTCAACTGTATCATTTGCTAAATATAATGTATTTTGAAAGAAGGATACAGTATAAAATGAACAAAATTGAACTAATTACCATATGCATTTTCATACTTTTTCCTGGTGAAAATACAATCTGTTATCCAATTTAAAAGGATACAACACATTGTTGCTTGCTACAATCACCACAATGTAACAATGTTGCAAGTGACAGTTACCATATAGCAACAACATTGCTAGCTATGGTTACCATGTTGCAAAATGAATCTCTTTAATGTATTACTCCTTCTAGCTTAAATTGTGTTACTGGTCTTTTGACCAACATCTGTATGTCTCCTTCTGCTCATCCAGTTCCACTACCTACACCTCAGCCATTTTATACTTTAAAGAAGAAATATTAATTACATTCATCCTTCATTATCCATGAGAATCGGTGCTAGGATTATCCCCACTCACCATTAGATACCAAAATCTACACATACTCCAGGCCCTCAAAGAAGATAATGTACTACATGCAGCTTATTGGTTTAAGACTTGAATAATCACATTACTTATGAGACCTAATACAGTACAAATGCAATGTAACAAGGCCTTAATATTATATTGCTAAAGAAACGGGGCGGGGGCATATGTGAATGTTTGATAAATCTAAAACTTTCCATCTGGGATTATAGTTGGTAGAATCCATGGATTTGGATTTGGCTGGTCATTAACAATGATATTCATTATCATTGGTACTCATTAACAAAGGTTTACTCTTGTAAACCACAATGTGACTGAGTAAACTTAAGGCTGATGTGGATACATTGTTTCCCATTTAGCTACGTGAATCTCACATTCCTGGTTTCAAGTTCTTTCTTCATGAAATACAACTTTTAGTAGTTCTTCTAGCAAAACTCTATGAATTATCTACTTTGTCTTTATTGGACTCCTATACTTGAATAATATTTATATGGATACAGATCTCTAGATCAGCTTTTTTTCTCCCTCAACACTTTGAAGATATTTCATCATCTTCTATGACAAATACCTGACATTTTAACATCTGTTTACCTTAGATTGGTTCTGTCTTCTTTTCTAGTGTTTCATCTATACTGTATCTATCTATGAAATTGTTTTTTATCTTTCTTGGGGCCCATTTTCTAAGGGCATAGTAAGACGGCCCAGCAAGAAAAAAACATTTGCTGTGCAAGCCTGATGAACTGGGTTCAATCCCAGAACCAACATCATAGTAGAAAGAGAGGAAAGTTGTCTTCTAACCTCTATACAAGTGCCATAGTATGTATACACCCACCTGCATACATCATAAACAACAGCCATAACAAGAATAATTTTTAAAATCTTTCCCGCTATGTCTTCTAGTAGTATCTCCTATATTCTCTTTATAAAAAGCTCATGGGAGGTAATGTTGAACTTTCTCATTCTGAAGTTCATGAATCTTTACAACTCATTCTCTGTCTCTCTATCCTTCAGTACTGTATTCCAACCAATTTCCTCAAATCTCCTTTTTAAAAAAATCAATAGTTCTCTCTTCAATTACATCTACTTGGCTGTATAACCTATCCATTGAGGTTACTTTTTAAAATGTAATGACAATAATTTTCATTTATAGAAGTTCTACTTGGTTCTTTCCCAAATCTGTTATTTGCTTTCTCATCTGTTCTTTTATCCTGGTCTGTTTTTATCTCTAAAAAGTTCAAATAAAGTCATCTATTTTCATGGCTCCTACCATCCCTACTTTCTGAGATGCCATCTTCTGTTTGTAACATCTGCCAGCTCTCCTTCACAGTGGCCCCTTTCCACTGTGACTGAGACATGCCTGTACTGCACACTCATCTTTAACATGAGCTTTCTTCTGCAAGAGTCCTGGCTTTTCATTTGCTCTTGCTTTGGAGCACTCAATTATTTTCCATAGTTCTAGACCATAGTTTGTGTTAATTTCTTGGTATGAGAATTAATTGCATTGTAAAACAAATGCTAAATTTAATACATGCACACCCCAATGTTGTGTGACATCTTGATTGTGTTCTGACAAATAAGCTTGCTTGGAGTCAGAGGACAGGGCTAGCCATTAGTTGACCTAATTAACCATAAAGAATTGGAGGGCTGTAAACAGAGAAGAGACCGGAAGTAGTAAGGTGGAATGGAAAGAGGTTCTCAGCCTCTTTGGACTGAGGAACAGTAGAGGTAGAAAGCAAGTAGTGGCGGCTGCTCCCCTGCTTATCTGATCTTTCAGGTTTTTACCCCACTATCTGACTCCTGTTTTTATTAATAAGATTAATTAGATTTACACACTACTCCAACTGTGAGTTTCAGGTTTTGATACGTCTTTTTCCTCCTTAGTGTCACAACCCCCAGAAAAAAAGCAAGTTTCTGTGCACTTTCCCAGACTAAAATGTAGGGGTTTTTCCCTGTCTCTTAACAGAAGCATAACCTTTCAAGATGTACTGCCAAGGACCTCAACTCTACTTTCCAACATTATACAAACCTCAGGCCAAGTCTTTTGCTCCTTTAGGAAACATCCCATCTTTCACTACCCCAGGCCCTTGGGTGCTGTTCCAGGTTTGAGACTACAGACCTCAAGCCCTCTGGTACAGCTCTAATACAAAAGCTCTTTCTTCTCGCTTCTGGCACCTGGAAATTTCAAAGCAAGATTGTGTTTGTTTTTATTATATTTTGCCCATAACTCCTCTGTATTTACAGCAGGGTAGAGATTTGAACTCTCTATGTCAGCTCTGTTTCTGCAACACTTTGGTATGTACAAAATATAAAACTGAAGTAACATTACAAAATTTTGATAATGCTTCTCATTTGGCCATGACAGCAACCTATACTTTCTTCCCGGCCTCAAAAACATAACTGTCTTTTAACTTTCTTTTTATTTATTCTTTTTGTCTTTCACACCATGCTTCTCCCATCCCCAATCCAAAATATATTTAAGAGAAAAGAGGGGAGGAAAGGAAAAATGTCCTCATGGAAACTGAAGTGTGACACAGTGAATCATGCAGTAAATCCCTTATCCATACATGTTTACATGCAGGAGTTCATCAAAAAGAATCATTGGTCTGGTTTAAAGGGCCCTAGTCTCTGCTGCACCATAAACACTGGGCCCTTACTAGGACTCTTCCTAGATGTCCTGTTGCTGCCCTGTATCACGGAGATCCAGTAGCCCTGGGTCCACAGTACCAACACACACAAACACACATGCTCCAGCAGATTACAGATGGGGTGGGCCAACACATAACCCTAGTAGTTGGGTTACCCTGGGGCTGGGTAGTTGCAGGGTTGGTCTGCCTACCAGTTCTCCCCTTGTCTTTACCAACAGGGTGAGCTCTCCAGCATTGCCCTTGCTAGTTCACCCCCTGCAGCAGTGAGCAAGGGGCAGGGCTGGTTCTCACAGGCTTTCATGTCCTCAGGGTTGGTACTCTGACACCTACACCTTCAGGACCAGCTCTACTCTGTTGCTCAGGGGAGAGGTAGGGGCCACTCTCCCTAGTGCTGCAGCCAATGAGGGACAGGATGAACATATTTCAAACTTAGAAAAAGTAAGTATTCCCAAATTGTTTTAGAATCATCTCATCACTATGCATTCTAAACACCCCACAGTTTTTCCTAGAGATTAAGAGAGTAAGAGAACACACTCTTAACTCCACTTTGGCACATTCATTTTGTAATCTACTTTGTGCTGTTAGAACCCAGAAATACTGTCTTAGAAAAGATTACCATTTCCCACCAAACCAACAAAGCCAGGAGCCATTTCTTGGTCTCCTTATCAATCACATCTCTACCATAATACAATTTAGGATGTCCTATGTACCATTACTCTGTCAACTGTTTGTTATTTCTGTATTATCACATCAGTTCCCATCACCACACTCTTTCCCTTGCAATTCATCTGGTAAGCCAGAGCAAGGCTACTATTAGTATAATGGCTCTTTAGTCATTTCAATTGTTCACAGTGCCTCTCTGTACTACAGTAACTCATTAATCCCCAATAGTATGGGGCCAGGGTGTAAATAAAGTGTGATTCCTGTCTACTGAAGTGTGAACAGCAATAACAATGCCTAACACTTACTAGCTAAATGCTATGCACTAGGTAAGATCTTAACACCTTATATCATATCAACTGATCCTCACAACAGCTATATGAAATAAATAAAATTAACAAGCAATCCTTCAAGGCAACAAAACAAGATTTAAAGATGATTAAGGGCTTTGGAGATGGCTCAGCAGGCAAAGTGTTTCCTGCACAAACATGAGAGGCTAAGTTTGTACTCCCAGAAACCATATGAAAAGCTAAGTATGGTGACATGCACCTATAACCCTAGTTGTTAGAAGTGGTGGATCAACCTAGCTGAAATGGTAAGCTCCAGCTGGTTCAGTGAGCAACCTTTCAAAAAAGTAAAATGGAAAGTGATTGAGGGAGATAGTTAACATTGACCTCTGGCCTCCACAAGCATGTGTGGGCACACAGGAACGAGTACACAAGTAAACACATTGTGATGGCTGGTTTTATGTCAACTTGACACAAGCTGCAGTCATCTGAGAGAAGGAGCCTCAACTGAGAAAATACTTTCATAAGATCAGACTGCAGGAAGACTGTAGAGCCTTTCCTTAGAGATTGATGTGGGGAGGCCCCGCCCATGTGGGTCATGCCACCCCTTGTCAGATGTTCTTGGTGCTTTTGGATATGATGCTTTGTCACAGCAATAGAAACCCTAACTAATGAACACACACACACACACACAACTAAATAGCTCGCCCAAGGAGTTGAGTCAGTTTTTATTTCTACCAAGGCCATCCTCCTAAGCAATATGCTAGTGTCTCCACAAATAGTTATACCCAAAGTTTAGGCTGCTAATTCACACCTCAGCTTCTGAACAGCTGTCTGGAAGCTTCAGGAAACCACACACTAATGGTTCCAAAATCCGGATCATGACCACACTGCCCAAACAAAGGTCCAAGCTCAGGGACAACCATACTCATCAACTGATCTTCCTAGAAAGAGGCTTGAAGGTGGCCTGTGACACTTTCTCATTAATACTCCAACGTGTTATCCAAATCCTAAACCCTAAACTATACCCATATCTCCAACACTCTACTTCCTCCTACCTCCACAGTGGCTGCCTCTCACTTTTCTACAGGCATCATTCTAGTTTATTCTATTACAACCTCACTTTTGTAATAGATGGGATGCCTTATCTCCCTGGAGATACAATTCAAAATACAAACCTGACCTTGGCACAGTAGTGCTTGTGGATAACCCTGACTCAGCAGGATGAAGCAGATGAACTAGTCCTAGGCCAGCCTTGGCTACACAGCAAGACCCTGTCTGTCACACACACATTTAAAAAAAAAAAAAAATCCTGATTATTTCGCAAAGCCTGAGCTCAGGACCAAAGCATTCAGTCAATCCTTATTTGAAGATCTGAAAGTAGAAATGCAAAGACTGATAACATCTGGCTTCCAGTTGTGCAAAGAAACCTACTTTCAATGAGTCATGATGACAAGGCTCAAAAAGAAGCAGATGCATGAAAGAGGGCAATATATGAGGGTGCGAATGGGTGGGCAATTATATCTCTGTTACTGTAACTCAAACCCAGAGCCTCATGCATACCTGCATTATCCCTGGGCTCTCATTCCTGAAGAAAAGATAAGTCCTGAACATATCCAAGTCTATCCAGGTGGCATCCTGTTAGGTACATTGTAACTCCTTTAGATACTTTCAATAAAATCTTTTTGTTGTTTTGGGGAGGTTTGTTTGGTTTAGTCCTGAAGAAATTCAGGCTGAGTTTTTAGTTTGTACATAGGAGACTTACAAAAAAAAAAAAAAAAAGACTCTAAAGAGCCAAGATGACAGTTAAATAGGGTGGGGGGATAAGCCTGCAAGGCAAACACCAAACGTATTCTACTTAAAGCAAAAGTACCATCATCTAACAAATATATGAATATGTTCAATGTTTATAAGATCATGACCTCCTTTCAAAGGTGTTACAGAAAATGCTTTGGGGTAAGAGTCACATATGTTTGTTTGTTTAATGTTCTGCAAATTATTGCTGCTTACACGGAAAGCCATAGAAAAGCTGAATAAAAATACAGAGCAGAGGCATGGACTACATAATGATAGAAATGATCAAGTTGCATCCCTGGAAGCTCATTTCCTTTGGGAATGGTTAATACATATGACTGTGTGAAATAAATAACATCTTTTTCTAGTGACATGGTACCACTATTCAATTTCTTGACTGTGATCCTGCAGGATATTATCAATTCATGGTGTTCTAAACCCAGAAATACATATAGCTAAGTTTATTGAGGGATGGTGTGCTACAGAAATAAAAATAAATAAATAAAGCTGTGGAAACAACTGCATCCTATATAAACACCTTTTCTGTTGCCATCTGGTGGTTCATCTATAAATTCAATGCACCTTATAGAAGAGCTTAGGCAGGAATAACCTCAATCTCTCCTGTATCACACCTACCACCTGGGGGCAGTCAAGCTACAACCGCCCTTCAACTTGAAAATGAGCCTTTCTCACAAGAAAACCACCAGTACACACAAAATAACTCTAGAAGCAGTCATCCTCTCCTAAGTATGATTAGTAATACCCGTGTTATACAAAATCCCTTCCTACCCCACACCTGACACATATTCCCAGATCCAGTGGCTAAATGACTACCACTGATTATTATCAGAAGTTACTAAGTGCTGAAGTCCCCAAATAGCCATATTCTTCCCAGAGCTCAGTCATTCTCTGGTTACTGCTATTTTTGTTTTTATTTTATAAAAGCCGTTCATCTTTGTAAAATTAAACTTCCCAATGTCTCATGGTAAAGAATCAGTTATAGAGTATACAGAAATTTCCAAAAGAGAGAAAAGCCAATAAAACATTGTATCTGAGGACAATTTTGCCTGTAATAATTAGTTCTGGAGTCTCCTGAAGTAGAATCATCTAAAATCCCACATCTTCCAGAAGCAGCCTTGTCCATTTTTAAAATAACAATTGTTTTAAACACAGTGAGACCTAGCTGGTGAGATGGCTCAGCAGGTAAAAGCATGGACTGTACAAGGCTGACAAGCTAAGACTGATCCCTGGAAACCATACTAGGAAGAGAGAACCCATTCCTTACAGCTGTTTTCTGACCTCCCTCCACAGGCATGAACATGCTACCACACATGTTCACAGGTGTGTGCTGATACATACATATACATGTACACATATACACACTAATAATAAAAATAAAATAAAAACAGTAAAAATCAAAAACATTCAGAAGGGGTTAGAGAGAGAAGGGTACTTGCTACTCTTCCAGGGGAACAGAATTCGGTTCCCAGCACCCATGTGAGGAAACTCATAACCCTGTACTTCAAACTTCAAGGAATCCAGTGCCCTCTTCTGGCCTCCAAGGGCACCTGCACACACAAGGCATTCACAAATATACACACATACATACAAACATTAACTAATTTTTTTTAAACACTGCAGAAATTATGGTCTTACCAAATGGTCAATAAGCTAATTTCCATAGATCTGTCAATTTTGACATTAACTTGACTGACAAGTCTATTGTCAAGAGTTTGAATTATTTAATTGATAGTTATTAACTTCTCTAGACACTGTATATCAATAGAATGGCAGCTAATCCTGTTAAAAGTGAAAAATTATCCTAGAGCTAATTTTAAGCAATTTTTAAATTACTGATGGTCACTGTCCAGTAAATCTAAACATCCTCATGGCCATCATTATTCCATCTCTGTTTAAATTTCTCACTGCATTAATTGCCACCAGATTTAGATTAGTCATATACTCTTTCTTCTTCCAGCCATTTAGATAAATAAATGTCTCCTATTTTAAGAATATTTATTTCTCCAAACTTCAGGCTTACACTGATAAATTACGGCACTAATTTGTTTTACAGAACCTAAAATTTTGAGCATGAACCATTTTCAGGCTGTAGTAAATCTATCACGTGTTAGACAGCAGCACCTAAGAAGAAATATTACATTGCACCAGTTGTCTTCAACACTATATATATACCCTGACAATACTGAAAGGAAAGGAAGCAGCTCCTAGGAGCTAAGACATATGGAGTTACAGAACCCCAGACAGCAGGCACACTCAGAGACTCTGAGACACAGAGAAAGGATATCAACACAGAAGAGGAGAGAATCAGAGCAGAACGTTCTGAACATCTACTCACTAGTCTAAGCTACCACCACCACCTTTTACAGGTGGGAAAACAGACTTGGGAGAGACTAGTGGACTTTCTCACACAGCAAGGTGGTTTCAGATTGAGATAAAAGCCAGGGCTACAGACACTTAACCTAACACTTTTCTACCTGCCACAGCTGTTTCCAGGAAAGCTTTAGAGAAATTGTTCTCATTCCCACAGTGTGGGAGATGGGACCAGGCTGATGCCATAGTTTCCAACTTTGGAGCTGCTTGTAATGGGCCAAACCTTGTACCTACTTAGAATAGCAAAGGTATAAACATATAGTAATGACCTTCAGTTATTTGTTTATTTAGTTTTGTTGGTGTTTTATTTCTACAGAGTGGAAAGCGAAAACAGTGTTGAAGCTGTAAAACTAATGATTTCTCCAGAGGGTCTCAGGTGTGAAACCTGTAACCAGGAGGGAGGTATCTATTGAAGAGCAGACTTGAGCATTCCAGGGATCCACTGAAAGGCTTATCACAGTGATTTATATGTATCACAATGGATGACAGGAAGTACCTGAACACTCCTAACTGACAAAATACATTCTCCTCCAGGATTAAGATTACAAATATTTACACACTCTTATAAAGAGAGATGCAAAACTTAGGGGAAATTTACACTGTCTGGTATAAATTATTAAGGTCAAATTAATTAAATTAAACTTTATGAACTTAGAATGCACATATGCATTGCTGCTTTCTAGAAGTATCTAACCAGGTAATGATATGCATATTAAAATTTCATTTTTTAAATAATTCACTGTCTATAGCATACCTTTCTAACTATTTTCAAAAGTATCCTCAGCTGTACTCAACTGTCAGGCTTGAGACTCATGGATATCTCGCGCTCACTCTCGCTCACTCTCTCTCTCTCTCTCTCTCTCTCTCTCTCTCTCTCTCTCTCTCCCCCCACCCCCATTTCTGCTTAGAAAATCCTAAGTCAGAGCCTACACAAATTTTAATGCTCTTCCTTACCCTGTGTCCATTCTATGTGATTTTAGTGAGTGGCTGTCACTAGCCTGACCTCTGAGAACCCATAAACAAGGTCAGAAAGAGGCAGAAAAGTACCATGCAAGCTAAAACTCCAATCCCATGTGGCAACAAAGACACAAGAACTATAGAATGGAAACACAAAATGTAATTAATGGCAAAGCCTGTATCAGGTAGACTCCAGACTCATTTGCAGTCTCCACTTTGTCTGAAGCCAATATTTAGGATACAGGACTTCCCAGCTGGATACAATCTCAGGTGGTGGCTGAATTTAACTGTTTGTTGTTAGAGACTGCCAGCAAAGCAGTAACCAAAGGATCTCCTAGTGCCTTACATTCCCCGCCTCTGTCTTAAATTCAGTGAACATTAAAGTAGAAAAAAAATGACATATTCACTCCCAGTGGTCCACCCTGAAGTGGTAGCACGCTAGCCACTTAACCAGAGTTCAAGTTATAGTGTAACTGACGGGGGAGCTAATACCAAAGTGGTAACAACTATTTTATTAGCGAACAGGATTTAAATACTCAGAAGATGGTTGGTGTTTGCCACCAACATGATAACCTGAGGTCAATCCCTGGGACCCTCATGGTGAAAGGAGAGAACCAATTCTCACCAGTTATCCTCTGTCCTCCATACTGGTGTGGCATCTATGCACACTCACACAAAAACTGTTTTTAAAAGGGGGCAGTGAAGAATAAACTCATCCTTGGTTCATAAGGGACCATGAAAGTGGTTTCATGAAGACTGCATAGAAAGATCAAATGACTAGTGTCCGGGAAGATTTGAGTCAGTGTCTGAGCACCAAGTATGAGCCTGTAGTGAAGCAAGGTGGTCTGGAACCCGTACTCCAGTTTAAATTCAAACTACGGGATTTAGGAATTGGTTCAGGGGGTAAAAGGAAGCGGGGACACAAATTGCATCTGGATTCATGGAAAACAATAGGAGCTCAAAGCAAAGCTAGACTTGCAGTGACCTCAATTAACACTGCTTTGTTATTTCTCCATCAAACAAGTGGCAGAAAGGATAATTAGCAGACTTTACCCACAGCTGGGAAATGGCATGAGGAAAGTGGCTCAGACCACAGGAAAATGGGGTAAGAGTGCCAACAAATTCAGTGAGATTATGGGATTAGCAACACAAGGATAGAAACAAAATAGAACATGATAATCTCACATATAGAGCCCTCTTTAAAAATTATGTATATGTATGGGTGTTTTGTATACCTGTGCACCATATGTGTGTAGTACCCTCTGAGTCCTGAAGAGGGCATCAGATCACCTAGAACTGGAGTTACAGATGGTTGTGAGCAGCCATGTGCTCTTAACTACTGGGCCATACAGTATATAGAACCTTTTTAAACATATTCTTCTGAGACCTAGCAGGTCTGGGGTGAAGCCTAGACAACTGTGTTGTTTAAATTTCACTAGCAATAAACTGGGTATGGCGGTACAAGTCACAGAATCCAAGAACTCAGGCAGAAGCCAGACGAAGTTCAAGGTCATTCTTAGCTACATAGGAGTTTTGTATGGTGAGCCTGGGTTACAAGAAACTCTGTCATATAAATAAATTTCACTGATGATTCTAATGCAGTCCTGGGAGCAGAACAAGTAAGGAGCTGAACAGTTTCATTAGCAAGGAACACAATGCAAACTAAACAGGCTGATTAGAAAATGAACTCAGGACCTATTCAGGGTTTGAGCAAACAGATTCCAGATCCATAAAAGTGACTAGGATCAGAAGGCTTGGGGACAAGATTAAACAGGGAATGGAGTCACACAGAACAGTGGTTTCCAAACCTGACTAATAATCAGAACCAGCTGGTGAGATCCTACTGCTTGGTCAAACCTCAAGTCCACAAAGTCTAGAAGTCCAATCCTGCCTCAAAGCTCCCAAAGGATTCTAGTGTGCAGCCAAGCTGTGAAACACTGGCTTAGGGACGTTTCCAGAAAGTCAGCTGGTAACTGGAGTGAGACAGCAAAGCCAGGTAGCCAGGGATTCTTAAATGATAGTGGATATGAGAGTCACCTGGAAAAGCACTTGGTGGCTCACTCAAAATGAGCTGGTCCAGCATACCCTCAAAAGTCTGTCTGATTCTAGTGCACTCCAGTGTTTGAGAAAAGCAGATCCAAGGGATTGGAGGTAACATTTTATTTTTTGAGAAACAGTCTCTCACTGAAGCCAGAGCTTAGCAATGCTGTTAACCTGATTGGCCAAGCAGCTCCAAGGGACCTACCCAACTCTGTCCTACCCTTCTCTCAGTGCTAGGATCATCAGGACTTTGAAGTGAGTAATATGAATCAGCTCTTCATGTTTCCCAGCAAGCATTTTTATCAATGGAGCCATCTCCCCAACTTCAGAGAAACAGAATTCTCCAGCCCAAGTCACCCCTGTCCCTATGATGCATCCCTTGCCTCAGAAGCCCTCTTTCTGAACCACTCATATCTGGTGCACAGCATAAAGAAAGCATGCATTGCCACCTGCCTTCCAAAACTAACAACTTGGCATTTTAGGAATCTGGATGAGCCATCATGAACAATTAAACACACACCAATAAGCAGAGTATATAATCTCCATGTACAGAAAAGAAACTGCAGTACATACTAAAGTTACACTTGTAAAATCCAAACCTGGTGCTTCATGGCCAGAAATATATTCCCTGTTTGTAACTTCAGCCATATATATATATGTATGTATGTATGTATATATATATGTATACATATATATATGCGTTTAGTGTACATGGTGCCCTCATTGTCTGCTAGAAATCATGACCAAACTAACCTAAGAGGAAAAGCCTATAGAGGAATTAAGAACCTCTGTAGATAGATACACAGTATCAATATGACATTATGACAGCTTCAACTTAGTGGTAACTGTTCCATGCAAAATGTTACATTTTATCTGATAAGATTCTAGAGAATGCATTCCTGTGCATATGACCAACTCATCATCTCATCAGAAATCTCGACAGCGGACCGGAATTTTCATTTTCAAGATACATGAGGTTTTGTCAAATGGTGACATCTCCTCTGTAATATGAATCTTCAATATGATATAAAAAATGATGGATATATTACACATTTCACATAGCACAAAGAACAGAAACCTGTCGATGAATTTAAAATTTGTTGACAACCTATTTGAAATTTTACACTAAAAGATCTGCATACTTTCTTGTGCCATATAAATGTGAACCAGGTGTCTGTGTTTTTATTGGCAAGAAGTAATAAAAGATTCCTCTCTTTGAAAAGTAGGGCTGTTGTCTTAGTACATATATTTATAAAAATTAATGATTTTCACTAACATTACAATTGGGAAAGAGCAAGGCTTTGCATGGCCTGCAAGGTGCAGTTGATAAACTCTGTACGCTTTGAAAACAAGGGGTTCTAGCAGGTTTTTCCCACTGTTCAAAGAGTTGCACCAACCTTCAAATGCATAGATGACTGCCAAGTCAAAGTCACTTTCATTTTTGAGAAGAAAAACTGAACTCCATCTCTGAAGGTCATCCTAAATGATCTCTATTTCCTCACTTGAACCTAGTTTCTCTGACAATCTACGGATTCCTTTTTACACAGTCAGTAAACACTTTTTCTTCTGGATATCATCCTAGGTAAAAGGTGGGCGCAAAAAAAGTGAAATGAGTATGTTAGGTGTTGAGTTAAAGTAACCAGAAACACGGTAATTTGGTTTCATACAGAAAATATGAAAGAGAGCTGCCATTCAGACAATATTAGATAAGCCCAAATAAAAAATTAGGTTATTAGGTTCTTGTTACGCTATCTCATTTTAATTTTGAAGACTGACTTTTAAATATTACATTTAAATGATTAGGGTTTTTAACTTCACATTACTCATTAGTACATATAACACAAAATTAAGTATAATATTACTATTTCCTTCAATTTCCAAATACTCAGTGCCTTACTTTGGTAAGCTTCAAAGCAATGAACTCAGAAGTTAATTTTTCTAAACTACCAAGAACAAACCAGGTTTTATTAATCTATTTTAAAGACTCCATCAAAAGTTAACACGATTATGTCTGTTTTTTCTGTTTTTAGACCAGCAACCTCCCTAGGTAAGGGAAAGCTGACTGGCACATGGACGCATCAGGTTTAAGCAGGGGAAATCCAGATTTATTAGAAGAGAACGCTCTTATGGGAGAGATTCCATCTCCATTTGCAAAAGGTCACCTGGAATCTGCAGATCCCCTTTCCTTATTTTAGAGAGCACCTCGGTGTTCCAAACAGAAGTCAACCCAGAGAGAATAAAGCAAAGCCTGGAGGCAAAGCAGTGGGCTCTCAAAGTTTTGCTCCACTGAGTACAAGGCACCCACTTGGGGTGTGGCATCAGAACTGGGGGAGGGGGTGTCCAGAGAGGGCGACTGGTGGTGACTGGCACTTGGTATTTGAAGTCCACCGCGGGTGTCACTCATCGTTAACAAGACTCTGCGGTGCAGACTTAGATACGAATCAGCTCGTGTTTAATCAGTGCAATAGGACGCGCTGGGCGTTCTTTGAAGCCACGGTGACTAGGGCTCAACTTTAAAGGTTCTTCCAGGGCTCGGATTTTTAAAAAAAAAGAAAAAGAAAATGCAACACACAACACACAGGACGCATTCTCCAGCCACTCAGTGTCAGCGCGCTCTGATTGCTGCGCGGTTTAGAGACACATCGCATTAACCCTTTAGCTGCCTCCAAACCTAGCGACCTCGCAATCCTGATCCCGTGATTTAGAGGGTGTGAGACCCTAAATGTTCGCGAAGTTCCTAGCGCTGCGCGAGGTGGGGGGGGGGAGACAACAAACCCCCGAGGTCACTCCAGGTCGCACCCACAAAGTCTGCCCTGGAGGATTCACCCCGGCGACGCGCACCCCCAAAGTCCACGCCAAAGCTTCGTCTATCCATAGAGTTCATCCAAAGTGCCAACAGCCCTAGGGCCCGTGTCAGGTTTATCTACTCCAATAGTGTCCATGCCCAAAGTACACCCCAAAGATAGCTAGCTATCCATAGCCTACTCCAGGCTGAACTCACCCCACAGGATCCACCTCAGGAGTGTCAACCCTAAATCCACCAGGGATGTGTACTCATATAATCTAGGGGTGACCATTCAAACAGTACCACCCCAGGGGTGTGCTCTCTAGCATTCACATCCCCATGGCTTATCCCAGATGCATCCATTTCTAAAGTCCACCCCGGGGGTTGTCCATTCCCAATACAGCCCATGCGAGGTGGTACCCCACTCCAAGAGTTCATCCCAGGGGTGTGTACCCCCGCAGCGTACCCCCGCAGCGTAGCTCAGAGGTATGCATCCGTACTCCACATGTCACCTCAAGACTGTGCGACCCTAAAGCTCAGCCCTGAGATATCCACCTGCAAAGTCGCCTCAGGGATGTCCACCCATAATATAGTTCACCCCCAAAGGTATCACCCCAAGATTTTGCAGCCCTGAAACTCAGTCCAAAGGTATCTACTTATAACATAGCCCATCCCAGATGGCACCCACAAAGTATATCAGAGGGTGTCATCCCAAAATTATGTACCCCTGAAGCCCAACCCATAGATGTCCACTTGCAAAGTCACCTCAGAGACATCCATTCATAATATAGACCAGGTTATGCCCACAAAGTCCATCCCAAGGGTGTCACACAAGATTATGTACCCCTAAACCTCAGCCCAGAGGTGTCCTCCTACAAAGTCACCTCAGAGATAGCCATTCATATTTTAGTACATCTCAAAGGTGTGACCCTAAGACTGTGCAGCCCTGAAACTGCGCAGAGGTGTCCACTCACAACATAACCTATCTCAGGTAGTGTCCACAAAGTACACCCCACGGTGTCACCCCAAGATTATGCACCTCTGAAGCCCAGTCCGTAGGTATCCACTTGCAAAGTCACCTCGGAGATATCCATTCATAATACAGACCAGGTAGCTAGCGCCCACAAAGTTCACCCCTGGGGTGTCACCCCGGGCGGCGCGCGCTCCAAGAGTCCACCCTGAGATTGCGCACCCCTAAAACCTACCCAGAGCGGCGCCCACAAAGTCCATCTCGGGGATGTCACCCCTGCCGGGCCCGCACCTACCTTGCGCCAGCACCCGCAGCAAGTGCAGCTGGAGCAACAGCAGCGCCCACCATCCGCGGCCCGGCCTCAACTTTGCCGCCCGCCGGCCCGCGCCCGGCCCGGGGATCTGGGGCACCGCTCGCAGCCTGGGGCGCTCAGGGTCGCAGTGATAGTCGGTCCGGTTCCTCCGCGGCCGCCCGGGCCCCGCACGTTCAGGGGGCGCCTCGCCGCCGCCGCCCGCCACCGAGGGCCGGGCGCGGGCCATGCCGCGGAGCCGCCACCCCCGGGCACCGCGGGACGGGCAGAGCGGGCGGGAGCGCGCAACCCCGCGGAGGCAGCGGCGGGCGCGGAGGGGCGGCGTCCGGGCTCCGATGAGCAGCGAGCGGGGCCGAGGAGAAGTTGTCAGCGAGCGGAGAAATGCCCGGCACGTCGCCCTCGCTCGTTGCAGCCGCGCAGCGCCGGGGCCCGCAGCGCTCACTAAGGGGAGCTGAGCAGAACGCCTCTGCCGCCGCCTCTGCCGCCGCCGCCCCCGCCCGGCGCAGAGGAGAAAGTGCGCCCGCCCGCGCGCTGCCTCTAGCCTCGGCCGCCGCCGCCACCACCGCCGCGCCCCATTCACAGCCCGGCCGCACGCGCCGCCCGCGCCCGCCGACAGCCTCTGATTGGCCCAACCCAGAGGCTCTCGCGCCTGGGACCCGCCCCCACGGTGCTCGCTTTTTCAAACTCGCCGCGCCCGCCCGCTTGCAATTTCGTGCCGGGGCCCAGAGCGACTTCCCGCGCCCGCTGCGCCCCCTAGGGACCCGCAGCGGGGATTGCAGCCGGCGCGCCGTCTCGGCACGCGCTTCCCCGGCGGGCTTGTCTGCGGGGTGTGCTCAGGAGGGGCGGTGCCTAGTCTCTCACTGGGGACATCACCCGGGCTGAGCCTGGGATCCCGCCGGTGGAGTGACAGGTGTGGCGGCTCCAGGCCCCCGCAGACCCAGGCGTTCCAGAGGGATCCGCGAGCGGAGGATCGGTGGGCACGCCCCTCCGTGAGTCCCGGGAGCCTCCCTGCTTCCAGCCTGGGACTCTGGTGCTGGGGTGGTGAGCCAAGTTGCTGTCATTGCAAAGGAAAAAGGCGCGCGATGGAGTTTGCAATTCCCAGCAACCAGAGGCACTGTGGGTCGCAAACACTCAGCCTGGTCCGAGGAGTGGACATGGCTTTGGAGAGGCGTCCAAGGTCATGCGTGGCCAGCACAGGGCGCTTCCCGTTGTGCCGTGGATGGATTTGGAGGAAGGGCCTGCTTGGGGATGAATCGGACATCTTCAGGAGCTGGGGCGCCTGCAGAGGTGGAGGGGTGGGGTTGGGTGCGGACCCTCAGCAGCATGTGGTAACCATTAGCTGAGTTTATGTGGTGAACTCAGCACGCTGGAACCGAAAGGCTGGGATTTTTTTGAGAGAGGAGTTGGGAGGTGACAGTCCAGTCCTGCGTTGTTGGGAGTTGGCGGAGAACATGTGATGGTGTTTAAGTGAGATCATGTATGACTAGAAGGCCAAGGAGACTGGGAGTGTGCCCAGCAAGGCGCTGGCTCCCTAGAAAGTGCGCTGTGTCAACTTACAAGTACTGTTGTGTTGAGTGTCCCTGCCAACAACAACAACAAAAAAGCTCCAGGCAAGGAGTTGAAAATTGTTAGGAGCCAATTCCTGTTTGCAAAGCCCACATATTGAGCTAACTGTAGACACTGGTTCTTATCTATTAAGTTCATATTTAAGAAAAGATGGGAAAACTAAGGCCCAAGGATGGAGGCAAATGGAGATGGTAAGTTACTATATCTGAGAACCCAGTCTTTGCCTTTCACCCTTTCCAACACATGACACACAAAAAACCAAAAGAATAAAAATGTAGCCAAAATATGCACTGTTGCGCGGGGGGGGGGGCGGGGGGGTCCTAAAAGAGAATGGTTGCCAGAGAAGAGAAGTGTCCCCTCAGCTCTGGAAACCTGGGAACGTGTGGATTATGACTGGGAGTGGACAGAGGCGGTATTTGTAATTTCTGTTGCCAACTATGTAGGCTTTTATAAACTTGCAGAATTATGTAAAAGCCAGGAGCACGGATAAATGAGCAATGAGCAATTTCTGCTGTGCTGAAGAAACTGAGGGTGGGCCAGCAGCACCACCTTAACTACCAGATTGTTGCCACTGATGCTTACAAAGGTGATGTGACCTGTCCAAGGTCAAGGGTGCAAATGTTACCCTCTCCACCTTTTAGCACCTCTACTTTGCTCGGAGATGGGGGTGGGGTAATATACCCATGGAGCAGATTTGGCCTGGTGAGTTAGCTCTGTTCTTCCAAGTTGTGAAATTTGGACAAATTGCTGATTGAGATTCGGGAGAGGGAGAGGGAATAATTCCCATCTCAGAAGTATGTTGCAAGAAAATGACCTAATCCACACTCAATAAATGCTCTCCCTTTCCTTGCCCCATGTGGCAATGCTTGCTATAAAACACACTTGCTTTGCTAGTCTCAAGTTTGCCCTGAAGCCCAGCTTTTTCTAATGCCTATCACATATATCCATGTACCCTTATAGTGTGGGCACCGATGGCACTCCAGCAGCTCCTCGACTTATGTATACTCCAGAAATGTCCACAGCCTCTTTTTTGCTGTAATTGAACTTGCACTTCGAAGGAACCTTCATGCAAACTCCCTTGCAAAAGACAAAACCCGAATCAGGGTTTAGCCGGTTTATAGGAGATCAAGATAGAAGATGTCTCTGCTACAGAGAAGGTCTGGGGACCCTCAGGGAAATGTTTTATTTCAGTAGCATCCCGGAAAAGTAAGGCTCTATTACAGTCTCTATCCTGCAGTGGAAGAAATGAAGCCAGAAGGATTTAATATATGCAAACCAACCATGCTAAAACCAGAGCAAGAATCCAGTCTCCAGAGTCCTCCTCCAAGTCTTTCCCCAGCCAGCTTATACTCCTTTTACAAGACCCATTAGTCACTATCTGGAGGACAGAGCTTGAGCAATAGCTAGTTTTTTCTCAAAAACAAAAATAATTATAATTAGTAATAATACTGAGAGAGGCCACATACTTATAACCCCAATACCTGGAATATGGGACAAGAAAATTGCCAGCTCAAGGTGAGCCTGGGCTGTCTTGAGACTCTATCTCAGAAGTCAGAAATGGAGTCTGGGGAGGTGACTCAGTGTGGGTAGAGGCCATGCTACATAAACACAAAGATATGAGTCTCCCACACCAAAGTAAAAAGCCAAGTTTAGCCAGGAGAGCCTATAACCCCAGTGTTGTATATAACCCCAGTGGTGTAGCATCTCAAGACAAGAGGATGGCTAGGGTTTCCTGGCTGCTAGCCTGGTTCCAGGATCAACATACAAATCATACAGGAACTCATACAATAAAATGAAAGAAGATCTTTAAAAAATATATAAAATAGTAATACAAAAGAACCTGTTTATAGTGCTAGAGAGAAGAGCTGGTGAAGCGGGCCTGTGACATTTCTCCTCAAACACCAATTAACCTTTTGCTTTAATTTTACCCAGTCAACAAGCTCTCAAGAAGGGAAGGTTTTATTTGTATGAGCTCTCCTTTAAAACCCTTTAGCTACAGATTCTATGACCCCAAGAGCCATAATTCATTGTCCTTTTCAAAAATGAACTGTAAGCCAGACCCAGTGATTCCAGCAAGTCACCTCACTACTCCAGTGGCTGAGGCACAAAGGGAGCAAACCCAAGGCCAGTCTTGAAGCTTAGTGACCCTGTCTCAAAATAAAAGGTAAAAGAAAGCCAAGTAGTGTGGTGATATAGTTTATATTTAATAAAACCAGCCTAGAATATTAGAGAACAGATCCATTCACAGTCAAACCAGGAAGGTCACACCTTTGATCCCAGCATGGGAAAGATGATTGATGACCTACACCTTTAATCCCATAACTCCAGAGACAGAGATCTTTCTGTGTTTCTGAGTTCAAGGCCTAACTACCAAACAGTAGTAACTCACACATTTAATCCTATCTCTAGGATTGTGATGAAGAATTTAACCCGGAAGTGAAAAACTGGGTGAAGAAGGTTTTTTTAAGGCAGGCATAAGAAGACAGAGATTATTCTGTAGAAGTGATGAGGAGCCAAAGATTGAGGACTCTGGAAGATAGCTTTTACCCTGAGAAGTTGGCTGGGTGAGATTTGACTGTGGTCTGTTTCCTCTCTCTGATACTCCAGCTTTCCCCCAATATCTGGCTCTGAGTTTTCTTTAAATACAAACTAGAATTTGTGTTTCAAAGTAGCTTAAAGGTAAAGCATGTATCTAGCATGCACACAGGGCCTGTGTTCAAACCCTAGCACTGAAAGGGGGAAAATAGCAATAGTGAATCTCTACCTTCAAAGTAGAAAGGCTAGAGGGGTATAACTCAGGAATAGAGCATTTGATTGCAAAGTAGAGATTCCCTCTAGTTACATAGAATCCCCACCCCTCAAGTTAGAATGATCACTAAGACTATCAACAGCTTCCCCTTGTTAGGTTTGTTGGTTTGATTGACTGATTGATTGATTGATTGATTGATAGTGTCATTTTGCAGGCTGAACTGTGTAGCAAAGTCTGACCTCAAACTCATAATGTTTCTCCGGACTTGCTTCCTGGAATCACAGATGTACTCTGCCACACTTGGCTAACTCTTGTTGCAAAGCCTGGCTTTTGTAGGTGTCCATGGACCATCAACATCATCTGGGGACAGATGCAAACACTCCTCGGCCCTGCTCTTGCAAGACTTCCAGTGTTTTCTATTTCTTTTGTGAGTCATTAATTATGTCTCTTGCATCTCGTAGGAAGTTAGAGGTTTTCCTGTCTTTCAAATGGTCCTAGGAATGAAATCAGGACTTTATGCATATTAGGCAACATTCTACCATAGAACCACACTACACCCTCACTATTCTGGGCAGCCACTCTAGCACTGAACCACACTCAGCCAATCTTCGGGAATTAAATAAGACAATGAATAGGGCTATCTCGCCCTACCATACCCAACTCCATCCTCTTACAGGGCATGGCACAAACAGAAAGTTTTTATAAATAGAGCTAGAACTTTTTAGAGAAAATGTGCAGTTTCCTAAAACACCAATAGATACAACTGTATATAAATTAAAAACCCAAAGCATCATCATGGTGAGTTGGGGGCTGGATAGAGTATTAGTATCTACAAAAATAGTTTTTCCTCAATAAGAAATATAAATGAGCAGATGCTGTAGGAAGCTGAGGGGAAAGATGGCTCAGTGGTTGAGAGTGTTACTCTTGCTGAAAACCTAAGTTGAGGCTGCTGCCTGTAACTCCAGCTGCAGGTACCTAATACCCTCTGCTTGCTATGGGCACCACACTCACATACACAAACACACACACATAAACATATGCTTTAAAATGAGAATAAAATCACGGGTAAAAGAAAGAAAATACAAAGAGAAAATAACATTTCAAGAAACACAAAATATGGATCTAAAAGATGAAAGCTCAAAGCTATGTAAAAATGTTCCAAAACTTTGGAGTGGCAAGTGTTTGGAACACTCTGTGAAAATAGGCACTCATACGGTTTTGGCAAAAGTAAAAAATGAAAGAGCCACTCTGGAGAGAAACCTAGACTGTATAGCTAAATTTACTTTTGTTTAGCATAAGATTAGCATATAAAATGACAGGATTTTGTTGTGACAGTTTCATACATCCTTTGTTTTGTTGATGGTCTTCTGTGTGATATACTGAGGCAGGTCTCTCTTGTGAACCCAGAGTTTGCCAATATGGCCAATCTAACTAAGCAGCTTGCTCAGGAAATGCCTTGTTTCCACCTCCTAGTCATTGGAATCACAAGCAGGCCTCTACTCCCTCCCAGCAATTTCATGAGTGCTGGAGATCTGAACTCCAGCCCTCAGTCTAACACAGCAAGCCCTTTCCCCGAAAAGCATCTCCCAAGCCCCCAGTGGCTAAATTTTAAGTATGAATTACCTTGTCATTACTCTTCACCTACATATAAGGCTTTTCATTGTAATATTGCTAATAATAGCCCTAAATGTGCAATATAGTACATTCATATAATAAATCTCAATGACTGTTAAGGAATAGTTAAAAAGTGTTAAAGAATAGAGTATATGGCCCCAATTAAGTCAACTATACATACACACACACACACACACACACACACACACACACACACACACACACACACACACCAGGGCTCTGGGAACATTCAGGAAGAAGAGGCAGAGAGAATGTAAAGACCAATGATGGGGAGATGAACTATAAGATGTCCTCTGACCATCACATAGCCATTCCACTCATGAACTCACTGCAACCATGGTTATTTGCCCATCAACGGTTCAGCAAGAATGGGGGAGGGCACATGGGGCTTCACCCCTTAAAGGTGAACAATTGGCAATGAGCCTTATTGGGGGAGGAGTATCACATTCTTCAGTAGAGTAGCCATGAATGAGCTATTCTTGCTAAATTACTTCCCAAACACATTGGGTCAAATAAAGCTAATTAAACCCAGTGAGACGCACACGCACAAAAGATGTCGTGTAAGTAGGAAGGGAAATGGTTGGGAAAAGGGTTTTCCAGTGGACAGAGGAGGTGAGAAGGTTAAAAATAATGGCCAAAATTTGTTGTCTAATGAAATGGTCAAACCATTCAAAAGTAAAGCAGTAACAGTTAAATTATTTTTTAAATAGGGTTAAGAGTGCCAATGAAGAAACATGCACTTTAGACAGTTAAAGGCTTTTTAAAAATTTATTTACAACATTCTAGAACAAATAAATGTAGGACTAATCCCAGCGGTGTTGATGTTTTTCTTTTCTGAGAGAATAAATACAAACTCACAATAGGGTTTCCTCCAGGACACGTGAAATCATGTTTGTTTGTTTTTTTATACTTGTAATGTTTTTCGAATGTGACTATATGTCTGAAGAATGAATTGATAAAGCCAGTTTGTAAAAGGCACATGGAGAAGAACCCAATAAATCATTTCTCACCTATATTAAGAAACGTCCCTAATGGGTTCTCAATGGTTCTTCTGAGAAAAATAATCCCCAATCCTATTAGAAGGCAAGTTTTGGCCCGAACGTGTCTTCACCTCCACATTGTGCCTCTTCCAAGTGCAAAACAAAGCCCCCAGTCACACCGGAGGGTTCCTCCCACCTGGCCCCTGTGGTCCTCTCCTGATGAGTAGGTTTCCCTCGGTGGCTCTCTCTCAGATGCCTGCCAATTGCTAATCCCAGCTCTACCTCACCTTTGTTCCGTTGCCTGGCAACCTATTAATGAGTGAGGAGCAGCTCCAGGTGCTGCCTTTGAGTCCCAATGGGGTGTGTGCCCTGGTTCCCTTAGAGCCCACCCAGCTTGCTTCCAGCATTTTCAAAAGCTAAAACCTCGAAAGTTTCCTGTGAAACATGCCCTGAGAAGGAGAGATACTGGAAATGCATGAACCCCCAAATATCTATCAGCTTCTTTTAAATGTATCCCTCAACTCCAAGGCATCCCAACATCGGAGGAGGCAGGTTTTATTCATTTGTTTTGAGACAGGGTTTCAGGCAACCCAGGTCTTAAAACTCCCCATAAAGTTGAATCTGCCCTTAAACCCCTGAAGCTTCTGCCTCCACAAATTACAGGCTTGCACCAACCATGCCTAGCCTCAAAACATAGCTCCTTAACGGCCAGCTTCCCTCAACGATCTTATCGGTCCCAAACTACTGAGCTATGAACTAAGGGCCTGAACACAGCCTGTAGTTGGGCAAACCCTCCAGGAAATCCCACTCTCCACTTAAAGTCTGATCATTGTGGGTGGAAAGGTAATCCCTTCCACTGTTACTCTCAGAGAGTATTTTTGTTTGTTTGTTTGATTGATTGATCCATGGATCAATTGATTTGAAACAGGGTCTTATCATGTAGCTATGGCTGGCCTGAAACTTGCTCTGTGGACCAGGCTGGCCTTGAACTCACAGAAATCCACCTGCCTCGGGTTCCTGAGTACTTTAATCAAGGCACACGGCACTAGATAGTTGTTAGTTATCTGATTGGCACCAACCCCAATTCACACAAGAGACAAAAGATGTAATTGCATGGTAATGAAAGCACACGGGGTTTTTCTAAGGGTCTGGCTATCCAGCCAGATGAGTGTTTCCAGGGAAGCAGTATCTACGCTGAAACCTTCAGAATGAATAAAACTGAATCAACCAGGTATGGTGGCTTGTGCCTGTAATCCCAGCAGCACTTGGGAGGCTGAGGAAGAAAGACGGCCTCAAATGTGTAGCCTGAACTACATACTGAGTTGCAGACTAGACTGGACTACAAAGTAAGACCATTTTCTCAACGATCCAAAGGAAAAACTGCTGAGATAGCAGAACTGGCAAATGCTTGACTTGCCAGCATGAGGACATATAAAGTTGGTGAATCTGTAATCCTGGCATTGGAGAGATAGTGACAGGCAGATCATTGGTTCTTTCTGGTAGGTCAGTCTAGTTTAATCAGTGAGTGTCAGACAATAAAAAGTCACTATGATTAAAAGACCAAAAATGAAAGATTCAAGACTGGCCTCTGATCTCCACACACATACATAAATCACCATATATATATACATATATATATGTATACAGACACTGTACACATAGGGACATGCATGTACACATGTGCTGGGATAGTTTTATGTCGGCTTGACACAGCTAGAGTTATCAAATAGGAAGGAATCTCTATAAAGAAAAAGCCTCCCTAACACCCTGCTGAAGGAAAGCCTAGAAGGAAGCATTTTCTTAGTGACTGATGAGGGAAGGCTGAGCCCATGGTGTGGGGTGTCATCCCTGGACTGGTGGTTCTGGGTTCTATAAGAAAGCAAGCTAAGCAAGCCATGAGGAGCAAGCTAGTAAGCAGCAGCCCCCAACCCTGCCCATGGCTTCTGCATCAGCTCCTGGCTTCGGGTTCCTGCCTGAAGGAGTGGTGTCCTGACTGCCTTCAGTGATAGACTACAATGTGGAAATATGAGCCAAATAAACCCATTTCTTCCCAACTTGCTTTTGGTTGTAGTATTTTATTGCATCAGAAATTGGTACCAGGAGTGGGGTATTGCTGTGACAGACCTGGCCATGTTGTTTTGGGAGGACTGTGGAAGGACTTTGGACTTTGGACAAGAAAAGCTTTTGAATGTTCAAAGCTTGTTGGACTGTTCTGTGTGAACTTTGAAGAAAAGGGTGTTGAGAGAAATGCAAGTGGAGGTCTGGCTTGTAAAATTCCAGGGGGAGGTTTGAGGATCACTTAAAGACTACTTAGGACATTGCATATTTGCTATTTTGAATTAAGATTCTGTGGTTCTGGTCAGCTGGGGCTGAAGACTTAACCACACTTAACAAGAGTTCAGCATCACTAAAGTGAAAATGCTTTATTGGAACAACTGATGCTGGTCAGCTGGAGCTGGGAAATTAGTAGCGATTAAGAGACCAGCATCACTGAGGTGAAATTTTCTAGGAGATGTTTGCTCAGGATCAGCACAGAGAAGCTGTGTTCCAGAAACAAAGTTGTACCCAGTGCTAATAGATAAACTTGGGAGTGTAAGAGTTACCTGGGTGGTACTGGTTTTGAAGGTATGAAGAGGTCATGGAAAACAGCTAAGACACGGCACTGTGAGAGGCCATTAGTGAAGGTGCAGGCTCAGTGGCAGTTGAAGGCCCAGGACTGAAGGGGTCATGAAGAGAAGAAGAGTCTATAAGAGGCTATTGGTGAAAATGCATCAGAAGACCCCGGCAGTTTGGAGATTCCAGAACCGTGGGGTGACCATCAAGAACAGCAGCAGTGGTGGAATAGAGCCAGCCAAAGCCCAGGAGACAGCTGTGTGTGCTACAGAGAGCAGAGCCAGGGAAGTGATTCAGGTTCTTCAGAGGAGCCCAGACTATCCTGAGCAAATCCCAGATATCAGACCGACATTGAGTTATTTACACTTTTGTATTGATTTGATTATGACTGTGGCCTGGTTATTTCTTCTTGAAGTGAAAAAGTAACTTGTTTTTGATTTTATAGTAGCTCATAGTTTATAGATATTGGATTTTAAAACATTTTAAATTTTAAAAAAGAATGGATATTTTAAAATGTTAAATATTTTAATGACTTTGGAATGTTTCCTACTGTGATGTTGACATTAATGTGCGATTTGGGGGTAAACAAGAAGGGAAAGGTGGTGACTTAACATTGATGTGCTTTGTGTCATGTTGACAAGGGGTCAGTTGTGCTGGGTAATTTGATCCTAACTTGACACACGCTAGAGTCATCAGAGAGGAAGGAGCCTCAGTTGAGCATATGGCTGTGGGCAACCTGTTGAGCATTTTTTTATTACTGTTTGATGGAGGAGAACACAGCCCATGGTGGGTGGTGCCATCCCTAGGTTGCTAGTCCTGGGTTCTATAAGAAAGTGGGCTGAGCAAGCCATGAGGAGCAGACCAGTACGCAGCACCCTCCATGGTCTGTGTATCAACTCCAGCCTTCAAGCTCCTATTCTGTGTGAGTTCCTGTCCTGACTTCCTTTTTTGATGGACTATAATTTGGAAGTGAAAGCCCAATAAACCCTCTCCTTGCCTTGCTTTGTCATAGTGTGTCTTCATAGCAATAGTAACCTCAAGTAAGACATCACACATACCCAAAATTTCCAAATAATAATAATAATAATAATAATAATAAAATAATAACAATTAAAGCCAAAGAAGAGAACAAAGGGACTCGGCTAGGAGGTGGGAGTGACATTACATGCAAAAGCCCAGAGTGTGAATCTAGCAGTGAGGAAGTTGAAGAACCAGAAAAGGATAATCTTCAGGCTAACCTAGAGGTAAACCTGGGGCCTCAAGACTACCGGGCAAGCATTCCACCCTCAAGCTGCCTATGCTACCACTCCTAAGGTCTTTAAATGACATAATCAGAAGTATTTTTAGAAAAATCATGGACTGGTTTGGGGTTGGACCAGATTGGAAGCCAGGAGACCTGCTAAGGACACCATTGTCACTGTTAATTAGGAGCTAACAGTAGCAGCTGAGATGAAAAAGACAGGGCACCTTCAGGAGCTGTTGAAGAAATAGTATCCACAGCTAAGAGAGGCCATTGTCCAGGATAATGTGCTGTCGCTCATCTTAAAAGCATCCTGTCTTCTCAGTTAGAAGCTGGAGCTTTCACTTATGAAAGGCAGGGACAGGTGAGAAGGGATGGGGATACAGAAGACAATGGAAAATATGATTTCTTTTTAATCTGTTAAGCTTTTAAAGTGTTGAGTGTGTGCATGTGTCTGAGATGGAAGAGCACATGCAGGTATATGTGTCATGTATGCGTATGGTCATCAGGTAACTTTCTCAGTCATTCTTAATTTTTGAAACAGAATCTCTTACTCAACAACTAGACTAAGCTGGCTGGCTGGTGAGTTCCAAAAACATCTCCCCCAATTCCTGCCGCCCCATCCTTTGTCTACTCAGAACTGGGATTCCAGGCATGAGCCAACACATCCGGTTTTTTATGTGTGAGCTGAACACCAAGTTTACATCCTTGCGTTTACATGGCAAGCATTTCACCAACTGAGCTATTCCCTGGGCCCTGAATCCTCTAAGCTTTGTGTATCTATGGGACATCTGCACATAAATAGGGTCACTGGACATGGGGATGGTGGAGCGCTCAGCATCTGAGAAGGAAACCAGATGATTAGTTCAGTGTCTGGTGCTGCCAAAGCCACAGAGTCTAGAAACAGAATAAAGTCTAGAAAAATGACCTCTAGATCTAGTGACAAGGATGTCCTCACAGTATCTAGAAGAGCAATATTGATGATGCCAACTGGAGACGGTAGAGACATAATCAGTGGGTGGGGCTACAATGGTAAGAGACAGGAAGACAAAGAATCTGATTGAAGATGTGTATGCCATAGAAAGAGGTACTGGGAAGAGGATTATAGCCTCAAGCATCTGAGACCGTCCTGTAATGTGGAAGCTTGGCTTAGGCAGAGTGGATGGAGGTAAGGACACACGGGAGATAAGATGGGGAGATGGCTGAGGTAGTAAGTGTCTGCCACTGATGTCCGAAGAGCTGAGTTCAGATGGATGCCAAGCACTCACATTTAAAAAAACAAAGACAACCTTGGAGCTCTCTGAAGCTCACTGACCAAGCAGCCTAGCCAAGCCTATGAGCTTCAGAGAATGTGTCTCAGAGGTGTAAAGGTCAAATGATGAGGAAAAGACACTTAGCATTGGACTTGGCCTTGGACCTTCACATGGATATGCAACATGCCTAGACATGAGCATGCGCAAACCACATATATAAGCATCAGAGTCGTCTGCCTGCCTCTCTCTCTCTCTCTCTCTCTCTCTCTCTCTCTCTCTCTCTCTCTCTTTCTCTTGCCTATACCATTGAATATGAGGAGAAGGGACTTGGCAGCCTTAAAGGTAGAACAGGATGTAGAAGTTTTAAGATATTTACTTTGGAGAAAGGAACAAATCTAAGCAATAGATTCAACTGATATATCTTTCTCTGATTTCCAGCAATGTAATCCTCCCTGCATTTTCTGTGTAAGAGAAAGTTTGCTTTTTATCACACCCTGGGAATCCAAGCATTGTTTTCCTATAGCAGGGAGATCCAACCTGGAGACTTTACATATGCTAAGCAAGTATTATTTATTCTACCAGTGGGCTATTCCTCAACCTCTCACTGGGAAATGCTGGTCAGGGGCTCTACCACTGAGCCACAGCCCAGCTCCTCACTGGGGGATTCTAGGCAGATGCTCTACCACTGAGCCACAGCCCAGCCCCTCACTGGGGGATTCTAGGCAGGGGCTCTACCACTGAGCCACATCCCAGCCCCTCACTGGGGGATTCTAGGCAGGGGCTCTACCACTGAGCCACATCCCAGCTCCTCACTGGGGGATTCTAGGCAGGTACTATCTCACTAAACCACATCCCAGCTCCTCACTGGGGGATTCTAGGCAGACACTCTTCTGCTGAAGCAAAGCTCAGCCCTTTTAATATTCTAGATCATACACCTATGGCTACCTACCCTGAAGGATTAGAACATGAATTAAAACCTGTGTCTCTCAGTACTATCTTTTGTTTGGGGGGAAACAGGACAAAGATATTAAAAACACACCATGAAAACATAGTAAAGAGGTATTAAGGAGCACATTGTTCAACAGAGGGCATTTTTAAGTTAAATGATTGAGAGATACTCTGTGTTCTTTTAGGATAAAGCCCAGAAGTGATAGGCTTACTGGGAAGGAAATGACACTTGTGATTGACTCTAATACTTATGAAGTCCAAGGCATTGAGCTCCTCTGTGCCATCTCTCAAGGTCATTCTACAGGAGGTAAATGTTTATTGGTAGAGAGGTCTTGTTCACACTGACCTGTAACCAACCTTTCTGTAGCATCTATTCATCGATCTTTATTCTGTACTCTGGTGCTTCATCTAAGTGACACCATGATCTTCTGGTACCCAAAACATCATTTGCAGTACCATAGACAATAAACATGCACTGACAAGGTTAATGGTAGAAAGGTTTCTCATTACAAATTTTCAGAAATAGGGGCTGGAGAGATGGATGGTTCAGCAGTTAAGAGCACTGACTTCTCTCAAAGAGGCCCTAAATTCAGTTCCTGGTACCAACATCAGGTGGTTCACAAGTGCCTACAACTTCAGCTCTGGGGCTACAGCTCCCTCTTCTGGCCTCTGGAGAAACCTGTACCCATGTGCATGTCTACATACAGAGACATATACACTTAGTTTAAACAATATAATTGTGAGAATGTGGTTGTTTGTTTATGTCAGAATCTCATGTATCCAAGGTGACCTTGTCCTCTTGCTATGCGCATGCTCATGTCCAGGCATGTTGCATATCCATGTGGAGGGCCAAGGCCAAGGCCAATGCTAAGGATAGTAGTGTTCAACCTTTCATTCTTTTCTCTCCCTCCCAAGTGCTAGGATTATAGCTATCTACTACCACATTCACACTAACATTATGCAGTGTGAAATTCAGGGTTTCTAGCTTTCCAGATAGACACTCTTCCTACTGAACTCCATCTTCAGCCTGTGAGGACTGTTATAACTCAGCTTCATCATTAAACTGAAGATTTTTAAATCTCTGTTTGTACAAGTTTATGGCATTTGTGGATTGGGTGTGTGTGCATATAAACATGTACATTCAGAAGTCGTGGGACTTCTACCTTGTTTGAGTCAGTGGTAATTCAAATATTATTGACTCCCATTACATAATCTCACAGGAAGTGACCCTAGCATCAGGTACGGCTTTGTTCAAGTGGGTATGGCTTTGCTGGAGGAAGTGTGTCACTGTGGGGTTGGGCTTTCAGGTTTCCTATGCTCAGGATACTGCCCAGTGTCTCAGTCAACTTCCTGTTGCCTTCCTGCAAGATGTAGGACTCAGCTATTCCTCCAACACCACATCTGCCTGCACGCTGCCATGCTCATTGCAGTGATGATAATGGGCTGAACCTCTGAAACTTTTATAAGGAAAACATTTAATTGGGAGACTCCCTTAGAGTTGCCATGGTCATGGTGTCTTTTTACAACAAAAGAAAACCCTAAGACAGTTACAGTCTCTTGCTATTTTCTGTTGCATATACCAGGCTGGCTGGCCCATGCATATTTGAGGATTCTCTTGTCTACTTCCTGTCTTGCCACAAAAACAATAGGGTTACAAACATGCCCTGCCATGTGTGGTTTTACATGTATCCTTGGGATCCAAACACAGATCCTTGGATTCATGATTAACGCACCAGGCTATCTCCACATCCCTAAACTGACTTTTATTCTACCCTACCGTTTGCCAATTTTGAATAAGTCGACATCCTCTGTAGGTTTCAGCTTTTGTCTCCCCAAAGTGTGATGTCAAATGACCACTATTCTCTGTCCTAAGGACATATCAGGGTGACAACTGGGAAATGGAATTATTTGAAACTTCTTCATACATGTGCCTGGTGTTTCAATTTGGTTAGCAGACTCCTCAGGGTCTGTCAGTTGCTTATATGAGGCTCCTCCCTGTGCCTTGAGTTTTGGTACCATTTGAGAGTGAAATCCCTCCCACACATTCACACGTTTGAACTCTTGCCCCATAGCAGGGCTCCATTTGGGGAAGTTCCGAGGCCTTTGTGGACAAGTGATGTAAGGACACTTTGTGGTCACTAGAAAAGGACCTTGAAGATGACATCCTCTTCCTATTCCTGCCTACAATCTCTTCTCTGGTCAGCCATGATGTGAAAAGCAGCTGCAACAAGCTTCACAGACAGAAACACTGCAGCCACCATGTCCCCTTTCTGTGATGAATGGATACCCACAAAACCAAGAGCCAAAAATGAATCCTTTTTTTCTACTGATATTCTATTACCAAAAAGGGAGAAATGTCTCATGACATGATGGCTGGAATACCTGGCAGAACATGGTCTTCTCTGGCTTGCTCTAGTGTTCATACAGTGACAATCCATTGCATTCTGGTGGTTACAGTTCAGATAGTAAAAGCAAGCCGGATGCAAGAGAAGAGGCACCTAGACATTACTCTTTTGTTTGCTTGCTTGGTTGCTTGGTCTTGAGTGTATATTAGGACATGTGTGTCCATGTACACATGTGAGGCCAGAGGCCAACCTCAGCTGCCATCCTTCAGAAGAACTGCCTTCCTTGTCTTTTGAGACAGTATCTCACTTTTTCCTGGAGTTTATCCATTTAACTCGGCTGACTGATCAGTAATTCTCCCAAGGAACTGCTTATTGCCATCTCTCCAATGCTGGGATTTCAAACACGGACAACACATCTGAAATTTCCCCTATGGGACCTGGGGATTAAATCTAGGTCTTCATGACCCAAATGTACCTACTGATCTCTCTCCCATCTCCTGTTTTGGAGACAGGATCTCACTTTGTAGCATAAGGAGTAAATATGTGTCCCAGACTGGCCTCAAACTCACAACAGTCCTCCTTCCTCAGCCTGCCAGGTGCTAGCATTACAAGTAGCATACATCCACTATGCCTTGCTTAGGCACTTCCCTTGCTCATGGAGGAAAGCAAAATCATGTTGCACAAGAGCTTACTAAAATATAACCGGTTTTGGAAGATTCCATCAGCTGTAGATACTCCGTGAAAGTTTCAAAAGTTCTTGGAGGAAGGGTACTTGACTAGACCTGAAGATCTGCAATGGGTGGTACGGGACTTCACTCAGGGAGTCAAGGCTTCCCACTAGGTGAGGGTAATGGGCTCATTAAGTGCCCTTAATAGTGTATGTTGAAGCTTAGTCCTCAGTAATTCAGACTATGTGCTTCAAGACAGGGCCTTTGAAGGGAGATTAAGTTAAAACAAAGTCATTAGAAGGGATCCTAATTCCCTCTGACTGGTGTTGGTACATGAAGGAGCCATTGGGATGCAGATATGCAAAAGGAACCTGCCAAGTCACAGGGAGAAGATAGCATCTGCCAGCTAAGGAAGGAGAGAGGCCTCTAGGATGCCAACCCTGTCCACACCTTCATCTTGAACTTGGACTGTAAGAAAATCATTGTCTGTTGTTTAAGCCACTACCACCTGTGCCTTTCTTGAGTGGCCCTAGCAACATGGTATAGTGCAATACTAGGTCCCTTTAGCTTCTAATAGCAAATGGCCTGCCATTCTTGCTTATCCTACCTGTACTATGAATCCATCCATCCTTCCTTCCTTCCTTCCATCCACCCATCACCTATCCATCCTTCCATCCACCCATCATCTATCCATTCATTTATCCTTCTATCTATCCATCCATCCACTCATTTTCTATCTATCCATCCTCCCACCCATCCATCTATCTTAGCATTCTCATATACCTGTGCTCTTGCCATTTAGTTTCTGTAGGGACATTAATATGGACATTTCAGTTATGGAAAGTTTACATGCAATTTGCTTTCTAACTTCTCATGACCCCCACTCCCCAACCCCACTTAGTGTTCTTGAAGAGAAAGTTAGAGTTTGAGGCATACTTTTTACCTTTCGGTCTTTCATGTTATATTCATTTGATTTATTCCATCACTCTGAAAAGTCACTAGCTAAACGAAGTGTGTGACTAAAGGGTCACATAAGGACTACAGAATGTAGTAAGGTGAATGGATGTATGGGGGGGGGCAGGGAGAGCAAACCCTAAAGTGGTTCATATTCTTTGGCTCAAAATTATACTACAGCAAATTCATAGTTAAAATAACTAAAAATAGGAGTGTTCGTGTGTGAAAGAGTGTGCATCACTGAACTGTGGTAAGAAGGGAAAAATAAGAGACAATCAAAATATCCAATGAGAATAATATATACTATGAAGTAATTAAACTCATTCTTTCAAAGAATATCCAATAATAAAGGAAAATGATCAAAATAGTGTTAGGTGGGAAAATTGATTGTGTTATTTTCTCTTATAATATTTATAATACATGCATATGAATGAGAGAGTAGGTAGGAATGTGAGTGGATATATGAATAAATTAGATGGATAGGTGAATGACATATATATAGATGAATAAAAGGATCGGTGGCTGGTAGAGTGAATGATATGGATGAGTAAGATGAACGGGAACTTGGATGGGTGGGAAAATATGTGAATAGATGAATGGTTGGACAGACTGATGGATGGATTGATGAATGAATATGTAGATGAACAGATGAATAAGAAGGAGGATGGGTAAATAAAAGAATGCATGGGAGAATGAATAATGCGTAGAATGGATGGAAACATTCATTGATGAACGAGTGGTATTATGGAAGAATAAATGCATGCCTGTGTGCCACATGGACAGATAAGAAAAAAAATGCACCAAAATATTAATGGTGGTCATTCCTGCACAGGAACTTTTTTTTTTATTTAAAACTTCTGAAAGTGGTATTGTGCACCTGCAATCCCAGAATTCTCCCAGAGACAGGAGGGTCAAGGCCCCAACATGAGCTACACAGTGAGATCTCTTTCAAATGATCTGAAATAGTAAAATGTCTTTGCTTCTAAGAATTTCAAGAAGAGAGCATTTCACTTTATAATATATAAGAAATAAATTATATACAATGCTGTGCTTTGGTGTGGGGTGATACTGGCACCCGTCCCCCAGGTTAGGTTGAGCTCTTGGCAATGCCATTTTTAATGTTGTTACCTCTTCTCACCCCTCATTCCACCCCCCTTTCCCTTTCCTCCCCCCTCAATGAACAGCATATCGGAGGCTGCCTCCAGCCTGGGCAGCTTCATTCTGAACATGACGGTAGTGTCCTAGAACATTTGGTGGGAACACAGAGAAACGCAACAATTGAAAGCTGGAAGGGGTCTAAAAAAACCATCCAACGTAGTAATTTATCCTGATGTCAGATGGCAAAGCAAGAAATGTACAACAGAACATTCTGGTTTGCCAGAATAAGCCATTATGGGTCTCTCACCCATGAAGTTGCCTGAGTCATTTTTGAAACTATTTGTATTTCCAAGCCTGAACCATTTCCATAAATCTGTGAGTCCTGGTGTGAAACCCAAGCTGGAGGACAGAGTTTAATAGAAATGCATATAGGGAAAGCCTTGTAGCTACTCTCTTCCTGCCTCTGTGCTCTACAGGAATCCACAGGGGTGGCCCTTGGCTAAGGCTAGGTCAATGTGCTATGTAGAATGGGCATGGCTGGCCAGCACTGGGTCAGCCTGACTGTCACTGGAGTCATGGAGTCTGGCTGTGAAGCGTAACATCTGGTGTGGTAGGCAGAACAAAGGATATGTAGACCAGAGTCTGGGGAGTTGAGTGGTTGAGTGTGTGTGATGTGTACTGTGTGCAGATGCACACACCTGTGCCCATGCAGAGGCTAGAAGAAGATGTTGGATCTCCTGTTATGTAACTCTCTATTTCCTTGAGACAGGTTCTCTCTGAACCTGGGGATTGCCAGCAGCCAGCTGCTCTGCCTCTATTGTCAATGCTCTTTTTTTGCATCTCCCACAACTTGGGTTATAGCCCCGTGTATCCACACCAGGCTTTTCTATATGGATGGTGTAGATTCTAACTCTGGTCCTCCTGCTTGAACAGCAAGTGTTCATTCTCACTAAGCCATCTCCATAGCCCTAACATCGCTGGCATTCAAGGAGCCCACAGTGCACCGTGCAAGCATCAAACAGATCCAGTTGGCATGCTCTCCACAGGGGTCTGAGCAGCTACAGGTGGGAGCATGGACCAGGATGGTGGTATCTGAATTGGGAGTTAAACAACAAAGGCAATTCATGAGACAGTGGTTATTAGAGTGGAAAGCAAGATAATATTCAAATAAAGTTACAAATGAGGACCGGGAAAGTCTGGGAGAAAGGTACAGGGTGCTGAAAAGGCTGTGGAAGGCAAGGCATTTCAGAAATCAGAGGGATAATGAGCTATGTCATTTGATGGCCCTTCTGGGCTGACATGTTCTGACTGTAACACACAGTTCTTCTTCCGTTTGTCCTTGGTTCACAGCTGATATTTCCCACTGGAAGCATTGTCACGGTTTGCCCTGAAGCAGGTCATTTTCCAGTTTCTTGCCCAGTCACTCAGCCCTGTAGACCTTTGACGTCCATCTCCAATGGCCTGGCCTTCTACCACCCAGGAAGGTCCAAGGTCATGCGCTGCAACACAGACTTCACCCGGCATGTTTGGTTTCAGATTGTTTGTGAAGTGTCAGTGAGGACCATTCCCAGTGCTCCTCTCTGTTCCTTGCAGTTGGTACGGCCCCATCAGAGCAGCCTCTTTTTCCTCCTGATCTCAGCATCATTTTCTTACCCATTTCATTAGCCCACACTGCCCTCCTCCTGCTATGCTAACTAAAGGTTTAAAAAGCAGATTTGGGTGCAGATCTTTGAACTTCTAGCATGTTATTTCCAAGGGTTTCCCCTTTAACCAAGAGCTGATTTACTCTAAGAGCTGTTGCTGGGCCTGACTATCTCTTTCTCAAATAATAATGCTTTCTCTTGGAGGTGGATGATTATGCTATTTATTCTGAGTCACCGTCTTGCCTACAACAGAAGTGACATATACTCATGTGTTCTCAGCATCCTTGCTGGCTAGACAATGTTCCTCCTAGGCTAATTTTCACCAATGTCCTTTACTCCTAGAGGGTATATTTTCAAGGCACACAGTGTCCTCAACAGTATAATGATAACCAAAGAAAAAAAAACTTCAGAAAAACTTTTAAAAAAATTCTTTTCTAGCAAAACAGTTGCACCATATAAAATGCTCTATGGAAATGTACTGTCTTGGCTACTGTTCTATTGCCATGAAAAAGCACCATGACCCAGGCAACTTATTAAAAAAAAAAAAAAGCATTTAATTTGGAGACTTGCAGCTCCAGAGGGTTGAAAATCAGGATAATTGTGGCAGGGAGCATAGCAACAGACAGTAAAGCCTTGTACCTGAGAACTTACATCTGCTCCACAAGCATGGGGCAGTGAGAGAGAGAGAGAGAGAGAGAGAGAGAGAGAGAGAGAGAGTGCTAAATGGGAATGGATGATGGATGGCATGGGCTTTTGAAATCTCAGATCACTCCTAGTGACACACCTCCTAATCCTTCCCAAACAGTGCCACCTACAGGAGACCAAGCATTCAAACATCTGAGCCTATGGGACCATTCTCATTCCAACCTCCACATTCTATTCCTTAGCCCCCAAAGGCTTGAAGCCACATCATAATGCAAAAGACATTCAGTCCAACTTCAAAAGTCTTCATGGTCTTTCACAATATCAACAAAGCTTAAAAGTACAAAACGTTTCTTCTGAGTTCCAAGACAATCTCTTAATTGTAACCTCTGTAAAATCAAACAGCAAATTACATACTTCTAACATGCAATAACCCAGAATATATATTACCATCTCAAAGGGAAAGAAGAGGGCATAATAAGAAAATACTGATCCAAAGCAACACCAAACACAACAAGGCAAATTCTAAACCCTGTAGCTCCATGTCTGATATTGAAGGACTTTGATGGCTCTAACCTTCTAGCTTTGCTGCCTACAACACACTTCTCTGTCTCTGTCTCTGTCTCTGTTTCTCTGTCTCTCTCTCTCTCTCTGTCTCTCTCTCTCTCTGTCTCTCTCTGTCTCTCTCTGTCTCTCTCTCTCTCTCTCTCTCTCTCTCTCTCTCTCTCTCTCTCTCTCTCTCTCGCTCGCTGGTTCCACTCACTGTCTGCAGCTCTCCTTGGCAAGTATCCCACAGCTATGGCATCTCTAGCAACACAATTCAGGATTCACTTTCATAGATTGAAGCAATGGCTTCTCTGGGCCTTCATGAAGGAACTCACTCCCCTGTCACATGTCTGCCCTTAACAACTTTCCTTAACTGTGGAGAAAGGTTTCATAATCCCTTTACTTCCCTTTTCTTCATGATTCTAAAGCCAGAACCAAGTGGTTGATGCTACCTACTTCTGCTGCCTGCTCCAGATGGAACCTGGGCCACACCTTGAATTACATTTGCATCAATTCTGGTTTGTTGTTGCTCCTTAGAAATGGATGATTCTGGGGGGTGGAGGGATAGCTCAGAGGGTAAGAGCACCGACTGTTCTTCCAGAGGTCCTGAGTTCAATTCCCAGCAACCACATGGTGGCTCACAACCATCTATAATGAAATCTGGTACTCTCTTCTGTATACTGTAAACATAATAAATAAATAAATATTTTTTTTAAAAAAAAAGAAATGGATGATTTCATGGGCCTTTTCTCTTCACGAATTGCAGGATTAGCTCATGGGCATCACTCCCGTTATTTCATTTCTCCATAGGCCTTACTTTAAACTTCTTATTTCTTTGAACACAGGTCTTGGTTCCAACACTAAATTTTCTGGTTCTCTTTTATTCCTTAAATTGTATTTTGTGGGGTTCTTGTTTGTTTGTTTGTTTTTTGTTTCTTGAGGGGTTTTTTTTGTCCTTCTTGCTCCTTTTCATTGTAGACTCCATAAGAGTGATTACTAATAACCACATAACAGAGTCAATAGGAGGTTGTTTTGATATCTCTTTGACAACACAATTAATCCAAAAATTTTCCATTTAGCCCTTAAGCAGATTCTTCAGACAAGGGCAAAAGGCATCAACATTTTTTGCCAAAAATATCATAAACATGCATAACTATAAAAAAAAGTAAACAAAAAATAAACACTTAAGAAAAGGGCCAACATGTAAATAACCCAGGAACCACCCTGAAGGTAAGAGGAGAAAAAAAGTCAACAGTAGGGTGATCCCAAGCCCCCAGGTTTGCAAAACCCAATTTTTGGTTCTTATAAACACATTATTAAAGGTGTTATTGTAGGTAACCACAACAATGCCAGAGCTCAGGCAATAACTGCCACTGAGGGGTTTTTGTAGCTAGTTCTCAGGAAGAGAAAACATAATGAACACCATGAGGACTGGGAAAGAAAATGTTGAGACTCATCCATGGCAGGAGACTGGAGAGGGAAACATGGATAGGGACCTTTATTGTGGCTTCCATGAGAAGGAATAGATAGGGCAGGCTAGGCAGGTTTTGGATTAGCTAGATTAATTTCACATTTTGGGAGCACAGGGACTGTCCTCGTCTGTGGAATCCTGTATCCTGTGAATATGTGTTGTTCTTATAGGTTGATAATGAAGTTGTTTGGCCAATGGCATGTCAGAATAAGGTTAGGCAGTTCAATCAAAGTAAAGATGGAGATAAAGATGGGCGGAGTCAGGGCAAATGCTAGCTAGCTGCCATTCTTCCCCCTTGATGCTGAGAGTTTGGGTCCATAGAGGTGAAAACAAAAAGATGTATAGTTCAAGGCTATCCTTAGCTGCCAGAGTCAGTGGTGGAGCTCAAGGCCAGCCTGCACTGTGTGAGACCCTGTCTCAAAAAATAGTTAATCAGCAAAAGGAATGAGGTTCATCCCAGAGTAGCTCAAGTGTAGTGGGATTATGTTATGCTTCCTGTCATTTTAAATATTTGTCCTGTCTATGGCTTTAATAAAAAGCTGATTGGCCAAAGACAAACAGGAAGTGTGGGTGGGGTTATCAGGCTAAGAAAACTCTGAGTACAGGAAGAACAGTGACAGATGCCAGAGAGTCTCCAGAGAGAGCCGCCATAGACACAACTGGGAGATGGCAGCAAACACAGAAGAAAGAAGCTAAGGTACCAAGCCACATGGCTGAACAAGATGGGTTGAGTTCAGATGAAGGAGCTAGCAAGTTCCTGGGCCCTAGGTCAATCAGCATAAAAATAATATATGCCTGTGTATGATTATTTAAGGCAAAGTGAGGCCGAGAGTGAGACTAAACCTTTGGTCCAGGCAGGGGGAAGTCTGGGCCAGAACCTTACAATACTCAAGGAATGAAGTTGCCATTGAATTCTTCCTTCTGCTGCTTTGAGCAAGGACAGGCCCCTGCAGACACTTCTGTGCATAACAATGACATTGAAGGCCTAGGAGGCCAAGGAAGTCTTTATGAATTGTTAACCATCTGATATCTCCTGGGAAATGGCTTATTCCTTCTGAATGATGGTTCAATTAACAAGAGGATAGGGTTATAACACCAGATATGTTTCTTTAATTCAGTGAACACTTATTGTAGGTCTACTGTGAATCAGATACAGCTAAGGGGTCAGAAGGAAAAAGAAGAGTGAGTTCCTGTCCTCAGAGAACTTACAATGTAGGGGAGAGCATGCACACCAGAAATAATGACTTCCAACACAAGTCATTTGTCTGCTATCTTAGCTCAATACAGCTTACATATAAGAGTTTTAAAAGAGCTATTATTTATGGGCTAGGGAGATAGCTCAGTCAGTAAAGAACGTGCCTTGTAAGCATGAGGACCTGCATTCAACCCTTAATACCTATGGATGAAAGCCAGACATGGTACTGTAAGCTTGAAATCCCAGCACTTGGGAGATGGAGACAGAAGGATTCCTGGGGTTCCCTCAGCAGACAGCCTAGCCTAATTGATAAACCCCAAGCCAATGAGATACTCTGTCTCAAAACAGGATAGATGATGCCAGACACCTGAGTTTGACTTCTGGCCTTCACACATATAAACATGCAGCATGTACACAAACAAATACACACACACACACAAATACACACATACATACACACACACAAACAAATACACACACATCAACCAATTATCACAGTTTTTAAAAATAATTGCATGTAGGAATTATGTTTTTAATTAAAAGATTTTTAAAGATTTATTTATTTTATGTGTATGGGTGTTGTTCATGCATGTATGTATGTTTTACCACATTCATGGGTGGTGCCTGCGGAGGTCAAATGAAGGCACTGAATCCCTCAAAACTGGAGCTGTGATGATTGAAAGCCACCCTGTGGGTCCTGGGAACAACCAAACCCAGCTTCTCTGCTAGGACAACAGATCTCCTAGCCACTGAACCCTACTGTAATTGTTTTCTTTTGAGACGGAGCCTGGAACTCACTATGTAGCCCAGGCTACCCTTGCCACCCTCTTTTTAGCTTCTCAAATGCTGTGATTACAGGTGTTCAAAACCAATCCTCACTTATAACAGGCTTTCCATATTTAAAAGAAAATAAGAGAAAGCCAGTATGCTACCAGAGATCTAGGGTCAAAGCCTGGGCTCCAGAAAGTCTAACAAGCTAGGTCAGCTACTTGTAGTCATTAGACCAATTAAAGAGCAAAGTGATAGTGTAGACCAGAGAAAAGAGATGTATTCAATGTGGCCACACTGGGAACAGGGATAGATAAAATGACCTAGGGACCCCTTCCCCAAGCTTGTCTCTGAGATCTTGATAATGAGACTTTGGTTTAGATAGAAGGCAAGAAGTATGTACAGCTAAGTAGTCCTGGTCAGGGTGTGGTCCTGGCCATTACCGATCCATCACTGTCTTGGCTTCTAGTCTGTGCCAAGGTTGATCTGATAAGTTGTCAGAAGAGTGTGAAGTGTCTCCCTAGGAAATAAATCCCTCCTCTGTTTGTACCTGTTTCGTCTGTCAGTATGAAATTCTCAGGATCCATCATTTCAAATGTCCAGTAGTTGAAAGGAGGAATATGAGTATTTGGGGCGGTGGTTCTGAACCTGTGGGTTGTGACCCCTTTGAGGTCCAACAGCCCTTTTATGGGGGTCACTTAAGAAAACACAGATATTTATGTTATGACTCATAACATCAGCAAAATTATAGTGATGAAGTAGCAACAAAAATAACTTAATGGTTGGGGGTCAGCACAACATGAGGAGATGTATTAAAGGGTCACAGCATCAGGAAGTTGAGGACCACTGACTGGTCTAGAGCATCTTCCATCCCTGCCCGGATGGTTACATGTAAGTGTGGGTAAAGTGTGCAATTAAGATCAATGATGCTTCTGCTAAGAAGCCAGAAGGGAAGTCTTGTAAACTTAATCAAGAGATTGGAATACCGAGAACAGGTTTTTATCACATGAGGCAGCGTGTCCACTGCTGGGCTCCTAGTTCATGGTTTCTTTGAATATACAGATGCCCAGCTGCTCTTGGCATAGGCTAAATAGCATGTGGACCCGGAAGTAGGAGCCAAGTGGCTTTGAAAGTTAATGACTGTTTCTTTGTAAGTTTTCAAATTTCTAAAAAGTTGAAAGATTAGTGTGAGTAGAATATACATGTTTTTTTTCCTAGTGCTAATGCATTAAAACTAACAGAGTAGATGACTTGTCCTGTTCTCTCCCCTCCCCCCTCGGCCCCTCCCTCCTTTTTCTGCCTCTTCCCTAGGTGCCATCTACCACTTTACTCTAAATTACTTTATCATGCCTCTAATAAAATTAAGGACATTCTCATGTATTTTATATATTATTAAGGATTCTAAAAACTATAATTTTAGGCTAGTATAAAAAATAGTAATATGTTTTACTACCTTTCTCTTTCACACACATGCACGTGTGTGTGTGTGTGTGTGTGTGTGTTTGTATGTGTGTGTTTGCAGAACTAGACAGAGAGTAAACCCAGGACCTCACACATGCTAGGCAAATCCTTTATCACTGAGCTACATCTCCAGCCATCATATGCATCATTACATGCGTATGTGTTTCTTACAGGAGCATTATTTTATTGATAATAGGCATAGCATTAATCCCACATCTGCCAAGTATCCCCCAGTGAAGGATGAGGACATGCTCAGTGATGGGATGGATGCTCTCTGAGAATGAGCAAGGCCTGGGTTCTATCCTCAGCACCACTGTAGAACAAGTTAAAGATAAACTGATAGAGCCCTCATTTTGTCTCCCGAGTGTTTTGTTGTACGTGACCTTGGATCCATTCCAGAGTTTGTACCACTGCTTAGCTATACTGTGTCTTTAGATACAAAGGCTATCCCCTATTTTTTGCTTGTTTTTAAGAGTCTAGGACCATTTGTTCATGAATACCTACCTCTCTTTATTTGGCTGATGCCTTCCCTTGAAGTCCAATTAAACACTGTGACCATGACACACCATGGGGGGCATGGCCTCTGTTCTTCACAGGGCTGATGATGAGAACACTTGCCTATTTGTGTCACTGCTGAAGAGACTAAGTTTGGCCACTTGGTTAAAGTGCTATAAAGGGCAGGTTTCTGTGAGTGTATGGTGTGGCTGGTTTCTACAATGGAGTTGAAATTAGAACCCTGGCCTGGCCTAACAAATGACAGTCACAATAGCTTTAGAGTGCTTCCTGCCTGTAAGGATACTATAAATGACTCATTTTATAGGAAAAAAGCTCACTTGACTGTGATTTGTGATATGTGCTCAATCTATAAGTAGTTATTACTGACAAGCCTGTGGGCAGGACAGCGATTAGCTCGGGGTTATACAGAGATTTAGTGGCAGAGTCAGTCTTCAAACACCAGCCACTTGACTTAAAATCTAGGTATCACCTGCAGGCCAGAGTCCTCCTAGCTTCAGGGTAAGTTCAGTGCTTCGGGGGAAAGCATCCACAGAGGACTGAGGCCACATGGTTACCTGCTCCACTTAGAAGGATAAACCAAGCAAAACAGCACTGAGGAGATGTAAAGAGTGAATGACTTATCTATTTATTTACTTGTTTGGGGAGGTTGTTTGTTTGTTTTGTTTTTGAGATAGAATTTCTTGTAGCCCAAGCTGACCTCTAACTTGCTCTATAGTTGAGGCTGGCCTTGAGCTTCTAATTCTCCCATCTCTACCTCCCCAGTGCTGGCACTGCCGATGTGTACCTCCATACCCTGCTTGTCTTCTAATTCTAGAACAGGCCAAGGTACACTTCCACATGGGCTGAGCCTCATTCTTATGGAATGGGAGTTTGGCAAAATAGAGCAGTACACACACACACACACACACACACACACACACACACACACACAGAGAGAGAGAGAGAGAGACAGAGAGAGAGAGAGACAGAGAGAGAGAGAGAGAGAGAGAGAGAGATCATCAACCAGGTATGACAGCACACGGTTATCATCCCAGCACTTGGAGGTTTGAGGCAGGAAGTTACAAGGTCAGGGCCAGCCTGGGCTATATAGAAAGACCATGCCTCAGAAGGAAATAAGATAAAACAAAGTCAGAAAGAAAGAAATGGAAGTTAGAATGGAGAGGAAGGAAAACACTGCAAATTATAGACTTTTAAAAATTAGCAAATACCCAGGCTGGGGAGATGTCTCATATGGTAAAGTGTTTATCATACCCGTGTGAGGGTTTGAGTTCTGGGACCCAGAACCCATGTAAAAAACTGGACATGGCTGTATACATTTTTACCCTACTGCTGATGTGTGTGTGTGTGTGTGTGTGTGTATGTGTGTGTGTGTGTGTGTAGATGTATGGGTGTTTGGGGCTCACTAGCAGCTGGTCTAGCCAAGTCAGTAAGCTCTAGTTCAATGAAAGAGTCTGTCTCAAAAACTAAGATGGACATGCACTAGCTAGATGTCTCAGCAGGTAAGAGTGCTCACTGATGTTGCAGAGGACCTGGTTCCATTCCCATATGGTGACTCACGACCACCTGTAACTCTAGGTCTAGGATGTTTCACACTGGCTTCTGACCTCCTCAGGAACCAGGCATACACATGGTGTACTTACATACATGCAAGTTAACCCTCAATGCACATAAAAAATAAATATTTTTATTTAAATTGTTTTCCATATCTACCTCTGCTCCCCCTCTCTTCCCTCCTCCTAGTCCCTCCCATCCATTTCTCAAGGAGGGCAAGGAGTCCCCAGGTGGTCAGTTCAGTTTGGCATAGCCAGTTGACATAGGTCTGAGTCCCTCATCCCAGCATTAGGGCTGGGTTAGGTGTTTTTCTGTAGGGATTGGGCTCCGAGATGTCAGTTCATGCACCAGGAACAGTCTGATCCTACTGCAAGAGGCTCCACAAACTGCCCACACCATTTGACAGTCATCTACCTTTGGAGGGTTTAGTTCCTTTCCCTAAAGGTGCCTCAGTGATTGTTTCTGAGTCAGTGAGCTCCCAAAGGCTTGGGTCAGCCATCTCTGTGGGTCTCCTCCTCATAATCCTGGTCCCTTTGTTCATATACTCCCCCACCCTTCAGTTAGACTGGGAGCTTGATCTGGTGCTTGGCTATGGATCTCTGCTCCTGCCTCTATTGCTGGATAAAGGTTCTATAATGACAATTAGGGTGGTCAGTCATTTGATTATAGGGGAAGTCCTGGCTAGGCATCCTCTCTAGAATTGCTTGGAGTCCTAGCCAGGGATATCTAGTTAGTTCTTGAAGGTTTCGTTAGCACCACATTTCTTTCTAACCTCACAGTGGCTCCCTCTATCAAAATATCCATTTCTTTTTTCTCCCTCTCTGTTGCTCCTCTCACTCAACCATCTCTTTGTTTCATGATTTGTTCCCATCTCCCCTTGCTCACTCCCCATTATGATCCCAATTTACTCAGGAGATCTTCTCTATTTCCCCTTCCCAGGGGGATCCCTGGATGTCTCTTTTTAAGTTTTTTCTTAGCTGTTCAGGGGTTATGGTTTGCGGGTTGAATATTCTTTGCTTTATGTCTAAAATCCACTTATGAGTGAGTACATACCATGTCTATCTTTCTGGGCCTGTGTTATCTCACTCAGAATGATACTCTCCAAATCCATACCTTTGACTGCAAATATTAGGATGTCATTTTTTTCTGCTGAGTAGTACTCCATTGTGTAGATGTACCCCAGTTTGTTAATCTATTCTTCAGTTGAGGAGCATCTAGGTTGTTTACAGGTTCTGCCTATTACAAATAATGCTGCTATGCATATAGTTGTGCTAATACTCTTGGGGTAAGAATGTGCATCCAAATAAATCTTTTTAATAATCTATTTAATTTTATATTATGTGCATTGGTATAAATAAATAAATCTTAAAATAAAAATGCCACAAATAAATCTTGAAAAAGTGAAGTGAACAGATCCTAAGAAACAACCCTTTGAAGTGGGTGTTTGGCCTCCACGCACACATGCGCACTCAAGACTCCTCTCCAACTATATTGACAAACATACTACATTTGCAACATTCCAGCTGTGGACAGAAACAATGCTCACGAGGGACCAGAAGGTCATCTCCACAGAAAGGCCTTGGGGATCAGCTATGACCACCTAGTCTGCAGGGGTACCCAATCTCTCATTTACTGTTGGGTCCCCCTGAGACTGACTGCCTGCCACCTGAATTTGTGCTAAGCACTCACTCATTTGCTCACTTATCTGTGTCCCTTAATAAATAGAAACAGAGCACAGAGCCTCATCTTATTCCCAGTATTGAATTTGGCACCCAGTAGGACTATTGATTGCCTTGACAATTTCAAAGACAGCTGTCAGCTGTCTTATGGAGGCACACAGTAGGGAGGTACTTGTAAAGTTTGGATCACTAAAAGAAAAAAATCTAACAAGACATGTTATCCAGACAGAACTTGAGACTCCTGTGAAATGCTCTCAGACACAATTGGGCTGCCAAGGCTTTTTTTGTGAAGCTTGCAAGAGACTCTCGAACCAGTCACGTGAGAAAAGACCTTTCAAGGATATCAAAGTGGAAAAGACTTCCAGGAACTCAGCAGGAAGCTCTGCTGGGGGCCAGATTGATCCTGGACTCTGCAGACCATCAGCAGGACTCTGAGTCACACCAACTGAAGCAAAACAGAGGGAAAAGATTGTTAGCTCTTGGACATGGCAAGAATATAGTGCACAGGAGTTCGACTGAGACACCGATTGATGTCTAATTTAATCTCTGTCTTTTTTTTCTCCATGTTCTTAGGGTCTTAAAATTTTTTAATTTGTACTTTATGTGTGAGAGTGTTTTGCCTGCATGTGTGTATGCCTTCTACATGTATTTAGTGCCCTCAAAGGCTAAAATAAGGAAGCAAATCCCTTAAAACTAGAGTAACAGACTACTGTGAGCTACCATGTGGGTGCTGGGAACTGAACTGAGGTCCTCTGCAGAGGCAGCAAGTGCTCTTAACCACTGAACAATCTCTCCAGCCCTAACATGTCCTTATTTTGGAGATAGAATCTTACATATCCCATTCTGGCTCCAAATCCACTATGAAGCTGGGAACAACTTTGAACTTCTGATCTTTCTTCCGTCACTTCCCAAGGGCTAGGATTATAAGTATATGACCCCATACCCAGCTTATGTGGTTCTGAAGGTTGAACCAAAGGCATCATTTATGTATGTGCTTGTGTATATGTATGTGTTGGAGTGTGTGTGTGTGTGTGTGTGTATGAATGACATGAATCAATCCTAGGTGTCACTCTTCAAGAGTGCTGTTCACCTTGTTTTTTGAGACATGCATTTCATTGATCTAAAGCTAGCTGTATTAGCAAAGCAAACTGGAGAGATCCACCTGTTCCCAGCCATGGGATTACAAGTGTGGGCTGTCATACTGGACTTATTCACCATTATTATAATTTTTACTAGCTTCAAACACGGCTTCTTTCTTTGTTAGGGTTTTCAAATTCAGGGATAAAGCACTGGGACCCTTGCTGCCCATCATCCAGGGATGTCAGGGCAAGAACTTGGGGTGGGGGAGAACGTGGAAGCAGGAACTGGAGCAAAAGCCATGGAGGAGTGCTGCTCACTGGCTTGCTCCTCCAGGTTTGCTCAGCCTGCTTTATTTCAGCACCTAAGACACCAGGGCAGGGGTAGCACCACCCACAGTGAACTGGACCCTCCCAGTCAGTCAATCATCAATCAAGGAAATGTATCCCAGGCTTGCCTACAGGTCAGTCTTGTGAGACATTCTCTCCACTGAGGCCCCCTCTAGATTGTGTCAAGTTGCCAGCACAATTTCTGTATTGGAGAAATGGAAATGGGACCTTTAAAAACCGGAATTGTCAGTAGGAGTAGCGAGGGCTTTCCCCATGGGCTCCGCTTAGCAAAACTTCTTGGAGAGGACTGTTTGGTCTACCCTGGACTACTCCCCGGGGCCAAGGGAGCTGTGGAATCTGGTTGGCGATCCCCAAAGTCTCATACTGATGGAGCAAGAGAGGTAGACACAACATAGGCAGGAAGGGGTGGAGCCAGGGCCTTGGGTCAGGTTCATCAGCTTCTAATACAGATCCTCTCAATTCAAAGCAAAATCTTTCTGATCACAGCGTAAGGTCAGCACCCCACTAGCAGAGCACAGCCCATGAGCCTGGTAGTCATTCCATCTTTGGAAATGATAGTGTGGCTCATAGACAGACCCTATGGGAGAAAAGATGAAAAGAAAATGGTTAATGGATAGACTAGACTTCAGTCTCTAGAGCTATGTGAATACCGTCTATAGTAGACAGATACTAGATCAAACCATGGTCCACCCCAGCATGTTACCAGCCAGATGGAAAGGATGGGGACACAGATAAATCACTGGGAGCAGATGGCATACACTTGAGAGGCCAGTGAGACCTTGCAGATGAAGTGGGGGTGGTTGGTTGGCAGGAGTCGAGGACTTGTCCATGCAAATGGCCACTGTGCTGGAGAGGATGTCATTTTACAGCTGTGACCCCGGCTGTCAGAGTGCCTCAGTGGGACCTGGGGAGCTGCAATGCAGGTGAGTCAGCTCCGGGCCTCCATCTGCTTCAAGCTGGTAGCAGTTGAAATGAAGATGAGAAGCTTGCTGGACTTAAAAATAACCCGAGGGGTGGGGTAATGAATGGGGCGTGGAAACAAGAGGAGCCATACAGGTGCTGCCCAAAGCGGTCACACCTGATGGCTGCTCCAGAGCCCTCTGGTTTCGAGAGGGTGAATGAGTCAGCTCTGTCACTGCCAACAAAGGTAAACCAAATGCGCTCATTTCCACAGGGCGACGTGCACCAAGCAGGCGAGAGATCTGAGAGAGAGTGGGTTTTCTGAGTCACACTGTGCTGGCTCTAATCCAAGCTCTGCCACTAGCTTAGATGATGTGAACTTGGGCTAGCTGAAAGACTTGTCTGAGCCTCTATTTCCTCAGCTATAAAATGAGGATAATTACACATCCCTCCAAAGGTAGTTGTGAGGATTAAAACTGATAAGAAAAGTACCTGGCAGTGTGTGTATGTGTGTGTGTGTGTGTGTGTATGTGTGTGTGTGTGTGTGTGTGTGTGGCAGGGTGGGGCGGGTGAGGAGCAGTGGCTAGCATTATCTATATCCATCTGGGACCAGTGAGTTTCCCAGCAGAATTCTATAAAGCCTCAGGATTGAGACCAGAGCCTGTGCTTGGGCTTTGAAGGTATTTAGGAATAAGGCTTAAGGCACTCTCTCCAGAATTTTCAAATAGTTTTGCCAATACCATTTTTTTTTCATGATACCTTTTTTAAAAAAAATAAGGACTCTCTAATCTGGCCTGAAACTTGCTATATAGATCAGGCTGGTCTCAAATTTATAGAGATCTGCCTGCCTCTGCCTCTCAAGTGCTGGGGTTAAAGGTATACACCACTATGCCTGGCAGTACACAGTATAACTTTTTAAAAGTGTGTGTGTGTGTGTGTGTGTGTGTGTGTGTGTGTGTGTGTAAGTGTAGGCTAGAGGTCAATTTCAGTGTCATAACTCAGGTGTGATCCACATTCTTGTCTTGAGATAGATCCTATCACTGGGACCTAAGGTTCACCAATTAGTCTATCTTAGTGACTTTTCAATTGTGATGATAAGATGCCATGATTGAGGCAACTTCTAGAAGAGTTTATTAGCTGGGGTTGTGGTGGTGGTAGTGGTGGTAGGGGGGTTGATACAGTTTCAGAGGGTGAGTCTATGACTATCATAGTGAGGAGCATGGCAACAGGTAAGGAGGTATAGCACTGGAGCTGTAGGTGAGAGTTTACAACCTGATCCACAGGCATGTGGCAGAGAGAGAGAGAGAGAGAGAGAGAGAGAGAGAGAGAGAGGTCTAGAAATGAATGGCGAGTACCTATGAAACCTCAACAAGCTCCCCTGCCCAGTGACATAACACCTCCTCCAAAAAGGCCACACCTCTTAATCCTTCTCAAACAGTTCCACTGACCAGGAACCAAGCATTCAAACATATGAGCCTGTGGGACCATTCTCATTCCAACCACCACAGAGCCTAAGCCAGTTGGCTAATGAGCCCCAGAGAATCACCTGTCTCTGCTTCTCTAGCATTGAGCTCATATGCCATCATGCCCAACATTTTTATGTGGTTTCTGGGAATTGAATTCATGCTGTCACACTCACATAGAGAGATCATATGAATTTAACTTTCTCTCCAGAACAAGATCTGTTTTAGAAAAGATGTGACCTGGTCGGAGTCTCCCCACCCCTACTCCAGCCCACCATTATTTCAGATATGGGATCACGTAACATAATCAATGCTGACAGTCCTTATTAATACAGGTTGATTTTCCTCCAGGTTCCACCATGAAGATTCTGAAGCACCTAAATTGTTACTACTGAGGCTGAGCACAGTAGCTCTAGGGACAATAATATGGATCTAAACTTAGTTTTGCCTTTACCAGCTGTGTAACATTATCTTCAGCAAGTTATCTAGAGGTTTTGTGCCTCAGTTTCCTCATCTGATAAATGGATCCTAAGAGCATTTTGGCACCCTGCATCATGTCAAGGGATGACAGGTGCATGCCTGTCATTGATCCTTTGAGGCGGACCAGGGAGAATTGTGAGTTTGAGGCTAGTCTGGATACACAGAAAGTTCACAATTTGGAAAAACAAAGGAGAATGGAGGGCTGGGGCTGTAGTTCAATAGTAGAAAGCTTCCCCAGCAGGGCCCTGGATTCCATTCAGCTTTATAAGATAGTCCTGGTAATTTAAAAATAATATTTGATCCATAAGGGTATTCCAAAGATTAAATAAGTAAGTATATACAACCCATCAAGAAACATGCCTTTCAATGTCGACTTCGGCTATCATCATCTTCTCTACCATCTCCATCTTATTCATCAAAACCATCATCATTAATATCATCTCATAACCATCTTCATCATCACTATCACTACACTATCATCATCCTCTTCATCAATATCACCAGCATAAACATCATCATCATTACCACTGTTGTCATAGCAACCATTATCATCAGTGTCATCATCACCATCATCATGTCAACACTGCTATAATATCATCACCTCTTCAGCATCACTGTCAACATCATCCTCAACATCATTATGTACCAATCCCTCTTACTGTCCAGAGCAGAGCAATGAACATAAACTTCCCTGATTAGTCCTAGGTAGACCCCAGCTTCTAATTGTTAAATGTGTATGTATTTAGGTGTGAGAAAGTATAGGTAAAGCTCAGAAAACTAGAAAACTAGAACAAAGCCCATGAGGTGGGGGAAAGGCTTTAAGTGTAAAACAGTGTAGAAGACAATAGAATACTGGTAATATGAGAGTAGAGGGGGGAAGGAATACAAGGGGCAGTAAGGTATAGAAGGGGCAGAGGGTGCACGGAGATCTCAGAAGAGTATCGTAGGAGGTATATGAGTAAACCCAAACTCAATATGCATGCATGAAAAAGGCATAAAGAAACCCATTATTCTGAAAGCCGATTTAAAAGGATTCCCATGATTTATATAGGAAACTGGGCATGAGGCACCAGGACCGGGGTTGTGATGAGATAGAAAAGAGACTATAAAGAGTGACATGTGGAAGACAGGCTCTTCTGGGGTCTTTATGTGAGGCCATTTCTGGAGAGACAGTCATTGTCCCCTTCTCCAGTCTCCTTGTTGCTATTCATAATCTGCTGCCTATCAATCAAGCACATGTGTCACTGTGACAAAATGTCTGTGTAAAAGTGTCAAAGAAGCAAGGACTGATGTAGGCTCAGGGCTTCAGAGGGACCCGTCCATCTCAAGAGGAAAGGGGTCACATCATGGTGGTCAAGAAGCAGTCGGAGATCCACAGTGATCAGTTTCTTCCAGCTAGGTCTTTCCTCATAATGTCAGAACTACCTAAGATAACAGCAGCTCGACTGTGAGCATCCAACATCTGAGCTCGTGGGAGATGCTTTACGTTCACACCATAACATCATTCTTCTAGATGTAACTAGATAGAGGGTAACAGTGATAACAAGCAAGGAGCAGAGAGACAAAGTACAGTGACAGATCCTTTCTTATCGGGAGGAATAAAGAGCAAAGCTCATGACAATCGGCACAGGCAATTCAGGATTCTTTTAAGGAGCCAGAGAAACTACCTTTGGAAAGAATTGAGAAAGCATGGAATTTATAGCTGAAAAGATGAGATGCAGGAAATCGCCTCGAAAAGAGGAAGATCGTAGACTCTGCAAGCAGGCAAGAGGGAGGGAGATGAGGTCCAATGTGAGCAAGCCCAAAGGGATGCACTTTATGAGTGATCACGGGGACCGCCCCCAAAGCACACTGCCTTAGCAAAGTCATGAGGCTCAGATACAACAAAGAAGAAAACTGGAATCAAAATAGAGCCCAGAGAGTAACGTAGCTGGTAAAATACTTGCCTTGCAAGCATGAGGACCTAAATTATGTCTTCAGAATCTAGGTGGAAAAAAATAGCTGGGTATATGTGTTAGAGGGAGGCAGGGCAGGCAGGGATTTGGGACTCTTACTGGCTAGCCTGGCTTACTTGGTGAGTTTCAGACTCCTATCTCAATAAAAGATAGACGGTGCCCAAGGAATGGGAATTCCCACAAAGCAGATCATATGGCCTCCACTCATACATACTCATACCAGGACACGCATGTACACACACACAGTCTCTCTCCTCTCTCTCTGCCTTTGTGTGTTTGTGTCTGTGTCCTCTCTTTCTTTCACACACACACACGCACACACACACAACTCACACACACAACTCACACCCCATACACATGGAGACAACAGACAGATGTATAAAATTAAAATGTGCTTATCACTTACACATTCAATTTATTATAGCACATCTCTTCCCTTCCATTTTGCTATATATATTCAAGGAATGTTCTAAGCCTTAGCTCCATGAGACTCATGTAATATACCAAGTCTGGGTATAGGTCAGATGGGGGAGGGGTATGGAGGGATGAGCCTTTATCATCTGAGTGAACCATCTGGCTTGTTCAAGGGCTAATGGCCCCTTTACCTTCCAGAGGATGACCTACAGAGAGGATAAAAGCCATAATGCCACTATCAACTCCCAAGATGCTACATCAACTCAAGTGGTCAATAATGGCATTTTCTCTCTGCTGAATGCTTCCTCTCCTTCAGTGGTCCTCCACACCTGGTAGTAATATTTGTGAGCCACAAATGCTGGTTCCATCAGGCAACTTCCTAGTCTCCCAGCCCACCGTGTATCTCTTAGGGTTGACCTCCCTATTATTCTGATCTCATGGGGAGAATGTTCCAGAAAGGCTGCTCCAAGCAGCTGGCTCTCTCGAATGAGCTTCTCTGGCTTTTCCTCGCCTCTGTTCTCTTCCATGAGGCTGAGTTTAAGAGCAAAGCAGAGTTGACTGTTAAACAGCAGTATGTGTCATCTAAATAAATACGTTTCACAGGAGAAAACACACTAAATATGATATTCCCGTGAGTCACAGAACAGCTGGGCTGGCTTGGAAGCATAAGCCTGCTCTCCAATTAGTAATGAGGATCGAAGAATGGAGCAAGATCACATTTCAAAATGGGCCATACCCCCAAAGTGGCTACCTTCTGCATCTTGTTTGCTTCCTCTGAAAGCACAGTGACCAAAAAGAATAGCATCTAAAATCTGGCCAGGATCCATGGAGCTCAGTACAGAGGTCTACTTATTAGAGAGAAAGAAGAGGAGGGTCAGCAAGCCTTCTGTGAAGTCACATAATCAAATCTTCCTTTACCTGAATTGCTATTAGGATCATGTCCATGCCTGTGTGTTCAGGTGCACATATGTGTGCACATTTGGAGAGGCCAAAGGTCATCCCTGGCTGTCATTCCTTAGGCATTCTTTGTACATCTGTATGGTATACATGCATGTGTGTATGCATACTTGGTATATATGAGGGCGTGAGTGTATGTATTGGCGTGTGCGTGTGCGTGTGCGTGTGTGTGTGTGTGTGTGTGTGTGTGTGTGTGTGTGTATGAGAGAGAGAGAGCGAGAGCATGTAGGGGCTCAAGGTTAACATCAGAGTTCTTCCTCAATAGCTCTCCATTTTATTGATTGAAGCAAGGTCTCTCAATAGAACCAAAAGCTAGACAATTGGCTTAGTCTAGGCATCCTACTAATCCCAGAGATTAGTGTCCTGTCTTTGCCTCTTAAGTGCTAAGATTCTAGCCTCATGCTTTTCTGAATTTTATGTGAATTCTGGAGACTTCCACTTTAGTCCTCATGTTTGCACAATAGAGGCACCTGCCCTGTCACCTGCTTTTCGAGACAGGGTCTCTCTCACAGGCCTGGACCCCTCACCAAGTAGGCTAGCCTGGCTGGCCAGGAAACTCCAGGGATATATCTGTCTCTAACCTCCAGGTCTGAGACTACAAGAACATACCACAACACGGGACCTTTAAAGAAATCGTGGGTTTGGGGTTAGAGGGTTGGGCTTGGATAGCATGCCATGCCTTTTATGTGGGTTCCAGTCTTTGTGCTCACAAGGTGGTCATTTCACCAACTAAGCCCTCCATCTCCCCAGCTCCCTCTTATGATTTTAAAAGATTAAATCAAACCTGACACGCTCCCTACTCATCTCCTAGCACCTCGCCAAATACCGCGGATGCTGGGCTCACAAACAAATGAGCTAGTATTTGCAAAGCTACTTTGGAAAGAAAAAAGGCATTTAGAAAAAAAAGAAATGCTAGAGGACTAGGAGATAGCCCAGGATGAAAAAGCGCTCGATGTTCAATCATGAGGACCAGACTTAGATCCTCCAGAAATCAAGTTTAAAGCAAAGCAAATAAAACTAAGCACCATGGGACAGGTCTGTAACATAGGAACAAAGGCAAATGGGTCTGGGGGATGGTTGCTTGACAGCTCACCTAGCAAAATGAAAGTTCAGAAAAAGGTTTTGTCTCAAATTACTGAGGTAGAGAGCAATAGAAAAGAACACCCAGCATTGGCCTTTGGCCTCTGAATGTTCACGCACAGACAGATACACCTGACTAGCGCGCGTGTGTGCGCGCACACGCGTGTGCACACACACACACACACACACAAATATTCTCAAAAAAAATAAAAAAAAAAACCAAGCCTCATATTTTGTCCTTGGACATGTCAGAAGAGAATGGCTTCTGCCGTGGTTATATTCAAGAAATTCAAAATTCAGAAGACAGTAAGATTAAAAACATTAAAAGCCCACTTCATTTTGCTTTCCCCAAATGGAAATTCAGTTGTACACGACCCTAACCTAGTAAATAAGAGGTCACTCATGTTGTTGTGGCCCTCACCACTACCATATTTTCCTGCAGAGGTGAGAATTTGGCAAAGAACCTTTAAATCCCACTGCTAGGCTACTTTTCAAAGGAACCCAAACAAAACAAAACAGAACAAAACAATCCAAAACAAAACAAAAAGCCCCTTTTTAAAAGCTCCTTCCAGAAAGGAACTAATAGGCAGAAGGTGGAAGGATGTTTGGAAAGGTGGGGGGTGGATTATCCCAACAGAAATGTACCTTTTAAGTCTTGATCTTTTTAGACCTTGGTGAACAGCCTACCGGGGTGTCTTTCTTTCATAAGCCCAAGAGTTCTTCCCAGCAAAGTGACCTGAGGACATCTCCCAGGAAATGAGTGATAAAAGGAACAGATCTCAGATGCTAAGATGACTTGTGTGGGCAATGGTCCCAGCTGTGTCTCAGATGTCTAATCCCAGCATCCCCTCTGTGTGTGTGTCTCAGTTAGGATTTCAATTGCTGTGATGAAACAAACACCAGGACCAAAAGCTACTTGGGGAGGAAAGGGTTTATTTCACACACAGCTCCATAGAACAGTTCATCACCAGAAGTAGTGAGGACAGAAACTCAAGCAAGGGAGGAACCTGGAGGCGGGAGCTGATGTAAAGTCTGTGTGTGTGTGTGTGTGTGTGTGTGTGTGTGTGTGTGTGTGTGTGTATGTATGCTGCTTACTGGCTTGTTTCTCAGGGCTCCTCAGCATGCTCTCTTATAGAACAAAGGACACCAGCCTTACTGATGAACTCTACCACATCAGTCACTAGGGATGAAAATGCCCCGCTGGCTTGCCTACAACCTGATCTTATGGAGGAATTTTCTCAGCTCAAGTTCTCTCCATCCTGATGGCTTAAAACTTATGTCATGTTGACATAAAATTAGCCAGGACAGCACAACGCACATGTGTATATATAGTGAGCGTATGTGTATACCTTAATGATGTATATGTGTGTATATATTCCTGAGTAGGTGTGTGTGTGTGTGTATACATATGTGGGACAAATGGAAGATGGGCCTGAGGAAGTCAGTAGGGAACAGTGGATGCCCTGGAACTGGAGTTATTGATGGTTGTGAGTCACTGTATGGATGCTGTCCAAGTCCTCTGGAAGAGCAACCAGTGCTCTTAACCATGGAGCAATTTGTCTCCTTCTAAAATTTTATTGTTGTTGTCATTGGAGACAGGATCTTGGATATCCTGGGATAGACTCAAACTCCTGACGTAGTTGAAGATGATCTTGAAGTCCTGATCCTCTGCCTCTCAAGTGCTGGGATTATAAGCATTCACTGTTTCTGGTTTATGCTCTACTAGGAATGGATTCCAGAACTTTGTGAATGCTAGCAAGGACTCTACCACCTGGGCTACATCCTCAGCCCTGAACTGTCTTCTAATAGAAACTCTGGACCAAAATTCTTGCATCCTTTGATAGTATTCTTTCAAAAGCAAAATTGCCTGCTTAATTATCCACACACACTCTTAGTCTATGCAGAGAAAAAAAATGACACACAACTGAGATAATATACTTAATATTACATTTTCGAAGCATGTACCATAGAATATCTGTGTTAGTGTAATTAATTTAATTGAGTCATGCCTACCAAGAAATTATTTAATTATATTGCCAGTTGAATAGGTGATCTAATTATAATAAGCTAACGTTCCTTTTTTTTTTTTTTCAAAAAGAAAATCACATTTATTGCCAGTTGATGGGGTGAAATTGAGAGAGAGCGATGAGGACCGTTACTGAGAAGGGTTGAACAACCACAATTTACTGCGAAGAGATAAAAACCAAACACCTCAGCCATATTATCACCATAATTGTCGGCAGTTTCCTCATCTTGTGAAACAAACGAATCATGAAATGTGAGAGTACATTTCAAAACACACATAGAAGGTGTTACATTGATTACACGGAGGCGGCTCAACTTAATTGTAAATTGTTTTCCTTTCAGTGGGAAGCAGCAGCAAGGTATTAATTAGAAGTGATTTCCACAAGATTGGACATCCACGTTTTGGCTGAGTAAAAGCTCCGCAGAGAAGACGGCGTGGTTGGGAGAGTTAAGTGTGTGTGTGTACGGGTGTGCATTTTCTTTCCTATGCTCTTGTGACATCTGCTGTGGTGCTAATCCCTTGAGCCAGCACACATTCACAAATCTGAGATTTCACAAATATACAAATGGCTCCGTTTAGAACAGGAAGGACCCCCCCCCCACCTCCAGGTGGCAAAGATATAAGCCAGGTAGCGCCGTGTGCCCCCAGGGGGCTGCAGAGAGAAGACTGCAGGGGCAACCACAGCGCCAGCCGCCTTAAAAAAAACTTCAGAGAAGCTGGCATTGAATCAAAACCCTACTGTACTTCCTTCCCTGCCTTCTCAGGCATTCTGCTCTGAGCCTTTTCCACCAACAAGCCCTTATTCTCGGCAGCCAAAATAATTCATTGTTTTCCACTGTTCTCCTTGGCTAAGTCCTCAAGTACAGTGGCTCCCCCCTTTACTACGGACACTCCATAATTCAGCTAGCATCTCACCAGCTGCTTCTCCTCCCTCCCCGTTTTCTCCCTCTCTTCCTCCCTCCTTCTTTTCTTCCTTCCTTCTGAAGTCGAAGGGAAATCACTAGATAGCTGAATACTACCCTTGAGAGGAGCTCGGGTCAGACCGAATAGGGAATGAACTCTACCACATTCGTTTCTTGGCGGGCAGAGTCGCAAATCTATGTTCTGGCCATACAGAAATGACTATTAATTCTGTTCTCCCCCTGGAGCGTCTTCCTAGCTTCTGTATTCCTTTGGTAATTAGTATCTTTCCCTTTATAGTGTAAAACCCCAGTCCGCCTTGGCAGAATGGGGCAGTGGAGTCTAAAGGGTGGACAAATGATTTTGGCAGTCAAGTTCAGATGGTCGTCTTTCTCGATCTGTCTTCCCAGGAAAACCACAGAGAATATGCAAGACTGATTAACCTCCCGGCAACAGGGACGACGTTCTTGCTACTACTGCGCATGAAATGACAGAGCATTGAGAAGTGGCTGGGGCTGGATTTCAAATGGAACTCTGCTGAATATCAGTGTAGTCTGTACAAGGATGCTTCAGACCAGACTGTCATTTTTACAGCTGGGATGAGATTGCTATCAATTTATTAATGTCACCAAGACTCAAGAGAATTGTGAGCAGTCAGTGGGTACACGTGGCTGGGTAGGGACAGTAGCCCCATTCGCAGCTCTTGCACAGGTGGGAACAAACAGATGGAGTATAATCTGCCACCACTGAACACACAGGAAACATCACACGTCAGGGAACTGAATTCCACATCCTTCTGGTCCAGCTGAGAGACAGAATGTGTCTGGAGCTTTTACCTTTTACAGTGACATCAATCCTTTTAGCTACTGTAGCATAGCAGCTTCCTTGGGCTTGCCTGGACCACTGGCATCTTCAAACGGAACGACTGTGGTAACTTACACAAGACAGGTGCCGTTCTGTTTGTTTGTTTTGCTTTTCTTTTTTTCTTTTTTCCTCCCTCCCTTCATTTGTTCCTTCTTTTCTTAGAGAGGGTATAAGCGCCTGCCTGGGCATGAAAACTAGAAGCCAACATTAGATGCCTACCTCCATTGCTCCTCACCTTCTTTTTCAACACAGGGTCTCTCACTAAACCTGGAGTTTCAGCTATACTGGCTGTCCAGAGAATCCCCGGGGTCTGCACATGTCTGCCTCTCCATCTCTGGGGTTACAGATGTATACTGCCATATCTGATGTTTCTGTTGGTGCTAGGGACCTCAACTCAGATCCTCATGCCTTCACAGTAGGCACTTGACTTATGGAACCTTGTATTCTATATCCCAGCCTCTCTCCGCCCTGCCTCCATTTCCCACGCCTCTGGAGTTGTCTAGGTTGATACCCCTGGGATCCTACTGTCTGTACCTTCCAAGTACTGCTATTATTAGTGAGTGCACCACATCCGGATTTTTTTTTTTTTTTTTTATGCTGCCTCTCAAGTTCAAACCACTTTACAGACTGAAGTGCCTAGTCCAGATCGGTGCTATTAATATTCCCTGGGGAGCCCGGACAGAGTAAAGGGAGGGGCACCACCACACTCACAAGCTCCTCACAGCCCCTCCCCTCTCGGAGTCCAATCATTGCTATCTAAGAGGGAACCCAGTGCTTAGAGGCGGGGCTTCTTGTTTGGTGTTTCTGCAGTAACTTGGCCAGGGGACTTCCCCGGGTGGAGTGGATGGCCTGTGAATGGTCCACACTCCTATAAGTAACTCTGGTGACCTAACTACACCAAACTGGGCTTGGACAGAATCTTTTGTCTGGTTCATTCTTGTCTTCTCTATCTGGGGTAAATTGACATTCTTTGTCTCCCCAGGAAAGGTCACATAACAATAACTGTATGTTGTTATTGTTGCTATGACAGCATGTTTGACGTAAGCAACTGAAGAAAAGGACTAACTTATTTGTACTCATGGTTTGAGGGGATAGATGTCCATCATGGCAGAGCATGTGGGGCAGCAGGACCACAATGCTGGGACTCCTCATCTGTTATGTGGGAAACAGGAACATTTCCTGCCCTACAACAACCTACTCCCTCAAGAACTGCCTTCTAACAGTTCTACAGCCTCTCCCAAGAGCACCACCAGCTGTAAATCAAGACCTTAAATACACGAGCCTGCAAGTGGGCCTGAGGTGGAGTGGGGTGATATCAAACATCCAGTGTGGTGTTAACACATGCCTTTATCTTCAGCATTTGCAAGGTACAGACAGGCAGAACTCTGTGAATTTAAAACCAATATGGTCTGCATAGCAAGTCTGGGGCCAGTCAAGGCTACATAGTGAAACAACAAAAAGTCCCCAACATCTAAACTATAACAATGTGATATAACTTAACTTTGGGAGGAAGAGGATTTAAACAACAGACATTGATTTTCTCACTGCTTTGAGGGCTGAGAATTCAAGATCCAGAAGCTAGGAGTTCTGGGTTCCTCTGAAGCCGTGTCCTGAGCTTGGGGTGGTCATTCTTCTGCTTGGTCCTTGAATGACTTTTCTTCTCTTTCTCTGCACATCTACATTTTTGAAAAGAAAATATAAAGGATTAGATGTTACTAAACACTGTAAAGGACCACAGAGAATGTGTGTATGTGTGAACACGCATGCACACATGCATTGCATAAGCAGAAGACAGAGGTCAATGATAACATCTTCCTTACTCATTCTCTACCCTATATAGACAAGGGATCCCTTGTCTCTGCCTCCTGAGTGATGAGGTTACAGGTAGACCATCAGAGACTCTTTTGTGGATGCTGAGAATCTGAACTCTGGTACACACACTTGCACAACAAGCATTTTTATCTACGGAACCTGCACAGAGAATTTTTTTGATTTTTATATTATTTTAAATTATGCATATGTGTGTTCATCTTTGTGTGTGTGTCTGTGTAGGTGCCTTTGATTGGCTCCAAATTTGGATCTCCTTGGAGCTGGAATTATAGGCTGTTGTGAGCTGCCTGACCCGGGTACTAAGAACTGAATCCAGGTGCTTTGCAATAATAATATGTCCTCTAAACTACTAAGCCATCTCTCCAGCACAGAGGATTGTTAATGCCATGAGACTATTTTGTTGACGCCATCATAGAGACCCCCTTGCATGTTACACCCTTATCCAAATGCATGGTACAGAACGCAATACTATAGGATGAACCCCAATACTATGGGCTGTGTAATGTTGACAGTGATGTACGTGCAGCCTTAGCAGTTGAAACACGTGTGTCACTCTGAGGGGGAATCTTGCCATGGGGAAGGTGTACACAGAGGCAAAGGGCAGATACAAACTCTCTATGTCTTTTGCACAACTTTTCTGTGAACCTAAAATGTCTCTTTTAAAAAACACTCTTTCAGCTAAGAATAGGTTTGGCTGGTAGGGTGCTTACCTAGCAGGCACAAAGTCCCGAGTTTGAAGCCCAGAACTGCAGAAGCCAGGGTCTGTTGGCATGGGAAGGACAAGACAGGAAGGTGTAGAAATTTCAAGGTCATCCTTGTCTACATAGTAAGTTCAAGGCCAGCCTGAGCTACATGAGACCCTGCCTTAAAAAAATATATATATATTGTAAAGTATCCAAGCACAAAGTTCTGTATGTTGTTTTTGTTTTTGTTTTACATGTTTTAGACAGTATATCAGTTTATAGCCCAGGCCAGCTGGGATCTTAACTCTGATATCCAGTCTAGCCTCTAATTCAAAGCAATCTTCCTGCCTCTATTTCCCTTAATGCTTAGATTAAACCACTATTTCCAACTCCACAAGTTCTTTATAAAGCGGGGTCAACTCACGGCATTATAAAATAATGATCAATGTCACAAAATTGGAGTGCGATGTTTATCTGTTTAATGGAGGGCATCGGAGACTCTGCCCCTAAATGAGAAGCTCTGAAAAGCTCTGAAAGAGGCAAACCCTGGACACGTGTCTAAAAATAACACCTGCTCTCCCTTCTCGGTTTTAATTATTTTAACACCCTGGTGAGCTGTCTGTGAGCTGAGTTGGGAATCTTTCTCCCAGCCTCTCCTGAAGCCCCTGACACTTAGTTTGTTGCTTTATTTAAAGCAAGTGTGAGGCAGAGAAGGGAATGGGAAATTTAGGACCAGGAGGGAATTCAGCAGTATTGTCAAATTCACCCACAGCTGTCAGCAGGACACCTACCCCCTAAACACTTGCACAGAAAACAGCTCCTGTCACCAGGGGGTGGGGCTTGAGGGTGACTTTTTTTGCTAAAAGCTTCAATCTTCTGATGGAATCAACACTGAGGGTTAATAGAGCGATTTTTCTGACCAGGAATGGTGGCTTGAACCTGTGAAATTTCTTCTTTAGCAGGATTGAGGCAAGAGGGTTACTGTTTGTTTGAGCTCAGCCTGAACCATGTATTAGGTTCCAGGCCAGTGTGGCCTGCAGAACACAACCTTATCTCTAACAAACACGTCATCAAAAAATCTTCTCTAGGTGATTCTCATGGACATCGAATTAAGGAAACAAAGCCAGACAACACAGAGAAAACGCAACCGAATTCCCAATGATACTTTTATGTGACATTCAAAACACCAAACCCAACTAAAGATAATGACTGTCACAATGCTGGTCTCCTTTGGTGGAGCATCATTGACAGAAATCATTTGGATTCCATACTGTGTTCTGGGTGTATTTACTGGTAAATATTCATCAAGTTGACTGGGTGTGTAACTCAGCTTGCCTAGCATGCTTGATGTCCTAGGTTAGATCACTTGCAGGGAGTGCGGATATTCTCTGAACCAAGAGTTCAAGGTTATCCTCAGCCTTACTGCAAGTTTGAGCTCATCCCGGACTACATTAAACCTGTCTCAAAGAAAGAAAGAAAAAAGGGAAGGAAAGAAAGGAGATTAAGTTGTAACATTCATGTGGAAGTATATTGCATATAAGCTCTACCTTGTTTGTGAGGCAGAGTGGGACAAGGTAGCTGAGGCTGTCCTAGGACATATGATCCTTCCACATTGGCCTTTTTAAGCGCTGGGATTAAAGGTGTGTACTACCACACACAGGTATATTTGTGTGGGTTTGCATGTGCCTATGGAAGCCAGAAGTCAATGGTAAATGTCTTCTTCGATTGCTTTCTACCTTATTTATTTGTTTGTTATCTTATGTTTATGTATGTTGTTTGTGCCAAGTGTTTATGTGTGTGTGTGTATGTGTGCATGCACATTTGGAGGCCAGCACATTTGTTTTGTTATGTGTATGTGTGTGTTTGTGTTGAGTGTCTGTGTGTGTGTGTGTGTGTGTATACATTTGGAGGTAGAGTAGAACAATGGACACCTGCTCTGTTACTCTCTGCCTTATTATTTTGAGATAGAGTCTGTGGCACAACTTGGAATGCATCTGGTGGTTAGCAAGTCCTGGTGACCATTTCCTCCTCTTCACCCTGCCCATTGCTGGGTTTTCAGCATGCTTACAATCACACCTAACTTTACATGTCAGTCCCGAGAATTGGAGCTAAGGTCTTTCGTGACTACAAGCACTCTTACCTACAGAGTGGCATCTCTACAGAACCGAACACCATACTCTTTTGAGACAGGGTTTCTTCCTGAACCCAGAGCTCACTGATTGCCTAGACTGACTGGTTGGTTATCAAGTTCTGGAGCTCGACTCACCTTTGTATACCCCTCCTACATCGGGTATTTAATATGCATGCTGGAAGTCTGACCTCAAGCCTTCATGCTGTGTGGAAGGCACATTACTACCTCCTTCAAGTGGGCATTTTATGTGATATTAATTTCTCTTTCTCTCTTTCTCTCTCCCTCTCTCTTTTTCTCTCTGAAAATGCTCACCATATAGAAATACAGAGAGAATGAGACTCATCTTTACCAGTAGAACCAAAACTTCAAGAGATCTGCTTCTGCTCACCTCATCTTTTCCTCTCCAGGTGTGGGAACAATCCTGGTGATATTCTTCATTCTCGTTTTCGTTTACAGACTTCTCCTATATATGTGCTTTTTGTAGCCATGAAAGATGCCCTGTGTTGCTTTGCTGGCTTTTAAACTATATATAAAAAGTATCGTATAGTTAGAATCACTGTTGCTTTTCAGGGGAGATATTTTGTTTTAGAGGGTTTCCATACGAGCCCGTAAAGCCCTGTTTCATTCATTTTAACTACTATATAGAACTCTCTGGAATGGATGGGTGCAGTGTGGTTCAGAGCAATGCTTCTTAAACTCTGTCCACTAGTGCGCCAATTCTATTTGGTATTATAATAAAAACCTGGGGCCAGGTATTGGGAAAAAGCTGAAAAATCAGAGAGACAGAGAAACAAACTACAGCCACTTCTTACCCAGCTGACTTCTCAGGCCTGTCTCCACAAATCCTGACTGTAAGTTTTGCTGTCCTGAGCCAAAAGGAAAGTGGCCAGGGAAGCTGAGTTCACCCTTTCTCTCCCTCTGCCCAGCTATCTTACTTTCTGATTCAACTTTCCTAGGGCTAGGATTAAAGGTATGAGCCTCCACCTCCTGGCTCTGTTAGACCTTGAGCTCACAGAGATCTAAATGGATCTCTGACTCTTGAGTGAGTTTGACTCTTCATGGTTTGACTCTTAGGGTGGCTCCGTCTTCTGATATTTTAGACTATTTTCTATTAAATATACAATATATCACCACAAGCCACTTGCTATCCCTTGTCATATAAGACATTTTTAACCCAGGTAGGTGTGATAGTATTAACTATGAGCTGGGCAGGTTCTAGACTCTGGAGATGAGCATCAAGGCATACTGATGAGGGATTATCTTGATTGTATTACCTGAGGTGGGAAGGCCTGTCTACTGTGGGTGGCGACACTTCCTGGCTGGGCTCCTGGACTGTCCAGGTGGAGGAAGGGAGCTGAGCAGCAGCATGCATGTTTTGCTCTACTTCCTGACTGTGGATAGGATGTGACCAGCTGCTTCAAACTCTGGCCTCCTTGACTTCTTCACCATGAGGAAGTATACTCTTAAACTGTGAGCAAGAATAAACTCCTTTTCCTTCAATTGCTTTTATAATTATCCATATGAACCTATGGGATGTCAGTTTTAATGGTCAACTTGACAGAATCTAGAATCACCCAGAAAAAGAGTCTCAGTGAGGGACGGTCTAGACCAGGTTGGCTGGTGGGCATGTCTATGGAAGATCGTCTCCAAGGCATTCATTGATCTGAGAATACCCAGCCTGAAAATGGGCAACACTGTTTCCTAAGTTTGCACCTTGGACTGTACAGGAGTCGAGAAAGCTAGATCTGTGTGTGTGTGTGTGTGTGTGTGCTAAGCATGCCCACATTCATTCTCTCTCTGCTCTTGACTGTAGATGTGACGTAACTGCTCCAGTCTCCTGCCATCTTGCCCTCCCTGCTCTGACGAACCTGGAATTGGGAGCTAAAACAACTCATTCTTTTTGTTTGTTTGCTTTTGTTGTTTGTTTTTGGCTGGGGTATTTTTTTTTTTTTTACAGCAACAGAAATAAAACCAGAACACTTTGTATCTCTATTTATTTACTTCTTCCCATTTCTATTTTCCTTTTGCTTTGAAAGTTAATCTTGCTAGAGGCTTATTTGTGTAAGTAAAAGAGACAGCTTTCAAAAAAATCATTTTTGGGACTGGAGAGATGGCTCAGCTGTTAAGATTGCTGGCTGCTCTTCTAGAGAAACTGGGTTTGGTTCCCAGAATTCACTTGGTAGCTCACAACCAGCTGTAACTCTGGTTTTAGGAAATTGCACACTCTTTCTTGATCTTTCCAATAACCAGGCATGCATAAAATGTACATGAAGATAAAATATCTATATGTATAAGATTAATTTTAAAAATTAAAAATAAAATGAAAAATTTCTTTTTTAAACATACCTGTTATGTCTCATTGTTTTCCGTAATTGTAGACATCTGCTCAAACCTGGAAATATTATTATTATTAGATACAATTTTTAAAAGATTCTGGTCAGGAAGGTTATCTCACATCTGTGGTTCCAGCACCTTGGAATCTGAGGCAGGAGAATCACAAGTTTGAGATCAGCTTGGACTACTTAGTGAGATCATATGCCAAAAAAGATCTCAAATAACTATACATTATATATGTAATATAAATATATTGTACTGTGTATTTTATGAAATTTTGTACTATTTCTTATTTCTTGTTTTTCTTATCTTTCTGCTGTGTTTGATTCTTTTTATTTTCTAGTAATAAATCTTTATTGCTCATCTGAGAATGGATGTTTGTATTTTTGCAGCTAAATGGTAGTTCATATATATATGTATATATATATTCCCAGATAAGTCTCTCTCTCGCTCTCTTGATGGTATCTCATTTGTTGTACATACTGGACCCACACTCCTTAACTCAAGAGATTCTCCAGTCTTAACCTTTCAAGGGGCCAGGACTTTAGAGTCCTAGCCATAGGAAAGACAGTTTAAAGAATTTTGCCTCATTATGTTTTATAATTAGAGTTATAGTGTGGTTGTTCAAAAGGGTTTATATTGATTAATGAGTGAGTTCTGCTTGTTTTCCCTACTGTGTTAACTCCTTAAAAGAGTACAAAATATGTAATAATCACTCAATGAATAAATATAAAGCAAGTGGGTGAATGAACCCCTCACTGGAGAAAGCAACACCATTTTGAATGTGACAATACCTTGCCCTGTGTCTAGTACAAGAACCAAATGTTTCTCATAGAAATAAAGACATTTATATAATTTCTTTAAAAAAAATGGGAAGAAGGTCTGAAAAGTCAGGTCCATCAATCAAGGGCTTACCATGCTGGTTTTAAGGACTTGCATTTGATACATAGAGCCTATTTTAAAAAGGTGGATGTTTGGAGGTAGAGAGGATGGCTCAGTAAACAAAGTACTTGCTCTGCAAGAGGGGATCAGAGTCTAGACCCCCAGACTCCACAGGAAAGTTGGGAAGACATGGTGTCATCTGGAATCTCAGCAGTGGCAGAGAAGAAAGCCGACTCACAGGATTAGCAAGAATCCCCAAGCTCTCTGGGTTCAGTGAGAAACCTTGCCTCAACTAACAAACTGGAGAGTGATCAGCAGAGACACCAAGTCACCTTTCGACCATCACATGCACACACAGAGATACACAGACACTCAGACACACAAACACACATGCATACATACATGCACACACACACACACACACACATATACACACGCCCTTAGGTGTGCTCACAATCATGCAAACATTTACATACATGCATGCACACAATACATACATATAGAACAAAGATGAGTGTGGCAGTGTGTGTTTGCAATCATATGCCCAGTACTGGGCAGATGAACACAGATGGATCCCTGGGACTTGTTGGTTTCATTTTAGCTGATCTAATGAGCCCCAGATTCAGTGAGTGGCCCTGTCTCCACAAAACAGTGTTACCTGTGGTGCTTTAAATAAGATGACCCACACAGTCTCATGTATTTGAAGGTTTTGTTATCAGGGAGGGGCACTATGTGAGAAGGATTCAGAGGACTAGAAACTGTGGCCTTTTTTGGAAGTGTGTTACTGAAGGTAGGTTTTGAAGTTGCAAAAGCTCACACCTGGCTGAGCATGTCTCTCTCTCTCTCTCTCTCTCTCTCTCTCTCTCTCTCTCTCTCTCACACACACACACACACACACACACTCTGCCTGTGGATCAGGATGTAGGACTCTCAGCTACCTCTCCAGCACCATGTCTGCCTGCATGCCACCATGCTTCCTATCATGATGATAATGGACTGAACCTCTGAAACTGTAAGCCAGTCCCAATTAAATGCTTTCTTTCGTAAGAGTTATGTTGGTCATGATGTTTCTTCACAGCAATAGAACATTGACTAAGATAATACCTGAAATTGATCTCTGTCTTCTACCTTAATGCCTGTGCGTGCATTCAGACACACACACACACACACACACCACACACTACATATACACACACATACACACATATACACACACCACACACAAGCCACAGACCACACCCCCACACTACACCACACAATCCCCATAGACCACACACTGCTACTATACTATACACAACACACACACACATACCACACAACACATTCCTCACAGACCACCCCCTACACCACACCAAACACACACACACACACACACACACACACACACACACACACACACACACACACCCCACATTCTCTTGCTGGGAAGTCTGGGTTAGCTTTAGATTTGAGGCCTCCATCCTGTATCCGCTTCCTGTAAGTGCCAGATCAAATGTGCGGGCTAACACAGTTGGATTTAGAACCAATGCCTTTGAAAAGGTAATCCTCTCATCATCTCAATTCACATATTCTCTAAAAACATTTTCCCCTGGGGTTGGCTGCAAGGAGACCAGGTACCTTCATGAAAGCAAAGCCCTCCTTAGAATGTGCCATCCATGTGCACAAGCTTTCAGAGACTCAGTCACAGAAAAAAAAAAAAAAAAAAGTTTTCAATTCCTCTCTGTCTGTCTCTGTCTCTCTCTCTCTCTCTCTCTCTCTCTCTCTCTCTCTCTCTGTGTGTGTGTGTGTGTGTGTGTGTGTGTTGCTCCTGCAAACCAGAGGTGGAAGCTTGGTGTCCTCCATCTTATTTTTGAGGCACTGTATCTCATTGAGGCTGGAGCCCCCTGATTCTGCTAGACTAGCTGGTCAGCAAACCCTGGGGATCCTCCAGGCTCTGCCTCCCCAGTCCCAGCATGACAGCACTTTCCCCCCTGGGTCCTGGTGCTTCATCTCTGACACTAACATTCATGACTGACCTGTCTCCCTGAATCTCCATTTATAGGCCATGTGGCTTCCTTGTTGGTGGCTCTTTTAAGGAAGAGTATTACAACAGAAAAGATGGCATCCAGATGTGGGCTATGTGGGGAGGCATGACTAATGATAAAATATACAGCAGTGACTGGTGTGGTCTTGAAGACAGTTCTGTCACAACCCAGCATGGAACAGCAGGGCCGACTGAGGCTCTATGGGAAGGAAAGCTTCAGGATTTTGCAGGAAGGCGCATTTACAAAAAAGTCAGAGGCCTCTGAGGGCCTTCATTCAGGAGGCATTTAAAGGGTTAGCCCTTGAGAGCATGGATGTGCTTCAAATTGGTCATTTATAAAGTAGAAGGAGCTATTAGGGCTTAGAAAAGAAGCCTGGTCCAAACCATTTGGTGGATACAGCGGGCACTTGAATGTCAAGAAAGTAAAAAGTGTATCCATAAAGTCCCCAGGCCCAAATCATCATTTATAGCAGATGCTGTGTTTCCCACTCTGATCGAATGTAACAGTCTCCACTTTAGGGCTCGTCTGCTACTAGGCACCATTCATATCCCATCTCGGGCAGGTTTGGTTCTTGGGGTTTGTATATGTGTCTGTTTTGTTTAGTTTTATTTGAATTTAAAAATTCCATTTGTTTACTGTGTGAATATGTCTGGTGGGAAGGGTGGGCATCCATGTGCCCAGTGTGTGTGACCATGAGAGAAGTCAGCTCTCTTCCTACCCTGCGAGTCCCCAGAATTCAGTGCCTGTTGTCATGCATGGTGTCACCCACTTTTCACGGGCTGAGCCATCTCCCAGGACCCCTAAAGAAAAAAGATATAACTTCTCTTTTGTTGTAGGGGGTGGGTTTTTGTTATTATTTTGTTTCAATTTTTGAGATATGCTCTAGGGTAGCCCCTGTGAGCTGGGACCTGGCTGAGGCCAAGAATGAGTATGAGGGGTCTTGACCTTCCAGCTTCCATCCTGGTATGGATGAGATTAATGATGTGTGTCTCTACCAGCCCGATTTTCGGGGTTCTTGGGGTAAAACCCAGGGCCTCAGGCATTAAACCATGTTCCTGATCCTCACTGGGGTACTCTAGGCAGGGGCTTTACCACTGAACTACATACACCCCCAGCCTTCATTTTTATTACTGATTTTGAGAAATGCTTTCACTAAGTTGCCTAGGCTGACCTTGAACTGACTTGGATGTACAAGTCGGAATTTAATTCTTCTGCTTCAGTCTCCTGGTTAGCTGAGATAACGGATGTGGCCAGTGTTTTAGAGATAGGTAGTGCTCTGTCCAGCTCAGAAAACTCCTTCATGACTGGATAATTCCAGAATACTATAGTAGCTGGCACTGTTTGCAAATTAACTGACTGATTGCCAGGCATACCTGAACCTCAGGTTACCCTCAAGACCATGTGGTTCTCCTAACAGTGCTGTCAGGGAGAAACTAACCTCAGCACCAGGAAAGAGAAAAGGAGGGTTAGGGTTAGAACTAATCTGTAAAGATGAAACTGTTTGTTAAATGCTAGCCTTGCAAGCATGATAGCCCGAGTCGGGGCTACCAAAAATACACTAAAGAAAATCTAGGCATGGTGGTGCATGCTTGCAATCTCAGCACTGGGGAGACAGACAAATCTCCAGGGTTTTCTAGCCAGCCAGCATAGCTTAATATGGCAAGTTCTAAGCCAGTAAAAGATCTCAGCACTTGGGAGACAGAGGCAGGTGAATCTCTGTGAGTTCAAGGCCAGCCTGGTCTACGGAACGAGTTCCAAGACTATACAGAGAAACCCTGTCTCAGAAAAAAAGAAAAGCCATTTAAGAGAGACCTCTGTCTCAAAAACAAACAAACAAATAAACAAAAAACAAGGTGAGTGGCACTGGAGAACTCAACTGAGATTATCCTTTGGGCTCCAGGTGCATACACATATGCTTATGCACTCTGACACATGCACATACATGAACACACACACACACACAAAGATACACAAGACTCAAAGCAAATGTCAGCCAGAGTTTAAAAACATGTTTTCCTTGGCACTCGGAGAACAGGTCTCTTTGCAAATTGTGTCTCCCTTAGCCACCACATCCACTCCGAATCACAGAAGCATAAGCAGAGGTAAACATTCCTTTCAAATATTGGATCAGTCGCAGGCAGGACACAGTTGCCGAAGGACAAGAACAAACGCAGAGAGAGAAAGGAGTGAATTACTTTCTAAGCATCAAAGGCGCTTTTCCAAACAAAGATGAGTGCTATGCTTTGCTGAGATGTAAATATGAAGAAGAAAGCCATCATGGAGCCCAGTGTTTAGTCATTCTTTAATGTCGATATATGACAAAAATGTTTTTGCAGCTGTGTGGCTCACGTGGTGCCTCTGATCAGGAATCCACTGTTTCATTTTGATTTCCAGACACTTTATAGCTTTGGTGTCCTCAAGAAAGGGACCCACCAAGGGGCTTCCTATAGCTTTCAAATAAATAGTGACAACAATAATAATAAGGTAGTAAGTCAGCCTTCAATCTTAGAAAAACTTCAAAGCCATACATACTGAGAATTCTTTCATTTGCTGCTAATTAAGCTCCCCCTCCCCCCCCCTTTTTTGGACTATTGAAAAAAAAATATGAAAAACCAAATGCTTAGGCCTATGCACATCTTGATGGGGTAGCCTCTTCTCTTTTGAGGATCAAATCCTGGCCAACTTTGAAGTTCAGAGCCCTGTATGGGTTCCAAGGCCTTTGAATAAAACAGAGGTGTGTATTTGGAGCTGATCTACAACCTGAGAAATCCTCCCAGGAGGCAGGCGTCATGACAACCGACTCACTAACTGTAGAAGAAAACAAATGAAAAAAAGACACAGGATGATCGCCAAGTCACACTGACATTATAAAACTGTACATATGTCTTCCTGCCACCCAGAGGACTCTGTCTCGGGGACATCTAGGCCTCTTCTAATCAATGCCCAGCCCAGATGGTCACCAGACATCTTCTTTGCAAAAGTCACTAAGCATTTGGGCGTGTGCACGGCTTGTTTGTGTTGAGTTAGTGCAGCTTTGCAAAGCACAGATGTTTCGCCTATAATCCTGTTTATACTTGGAGATGATCACACTGGATGTCATCTGGCCACTGGAAGCCCCTCCAGGAACAATCCTGCAAGCGTGCCATCTGATTCAGTGTGCTTCTTTGCCTCTCTGCAGAACTGAAAGTCGCCCGCTTATTTCAATGACTAGAGTGGGTTATTGGATGGAGAGTGGGCAGACTTGTGCCTCTTTGGGGAGAGGTGGGTTAAGTCTATATAAACCAGTTTTCCTACTTTACTTTTGTCAACAAGCTAGAGTCATTTGAGAAGAGAGACCTTTGGCTAAGAAAATGCCCCCGCTAGATTGGCGCTGGGACTACACCATGGGCACTTTCTTGATTCGTGATCGATGTGTGAGAGCCTAGTCCATTGAAGCTGGTGTCACCTCAGAGCCTGAGTTTCTAGGGACTAAACACATTATAAACACATTATAAAGAGCAAGCCGATAAGCAGTGGTCCTCCACCACTTCTGCTTCAGTTCCTGCCTCCAGGTACCTGTCCTGGGTTCTTCCTTTGACTTCCTTCAATGATGGACTAGGATGCGGAAGTGTAAGCAGAGCAAACCCTTTCCTCCCTAAGGTACTTTTGGTCCCCGTTGCTTTATCACAGTAGTAGAAACTCCAACTGCAACAACAATCTGGCCCTTGTCTATGTTTTCTGTTGTTTCTTTGTTTCTCTTTTGTTTTTTGAGACAAAGTAACCCAGGCTATCCTCAGAGCCATTATATAGCCAAGGTAACCTTGAACTCCTGATCCTCCGGCCTTTACCTCCCAAGTGGTGAAATTTCAGACTTACCTATGTGTGTGTGCACGTATGTACATGTGTGAAGGACAAGGGGCAACTTCCAACAACTGCTTCTCTTATTCCCCAGCTTGAGTTCCTTGGATTGGTCAACAGTCCTCAGATTTCACAATAAGCACCTACTGAGCTATAACACTTGCCCCAGGTTAACATTAAAAAATAATATTTAAAAATCATTTTGAGGCAGTGTCTTGTGTAGCTCAAGCTGTCCATTTGCTCCCAAAGTAGCCAAGGATGACTTTGAATCTCTGATCTTTCTGTCTCTATCTCCCAAGAGCTAGGATGCTGTTTTATGTGGTGCTGAGGAACAAACCTAGGACTCCATGCATCCTGGACAAGCACTCTACCAACTGGGTTGCATCCCGGCTCCAGATAACTTCATCATAGAGCTGAGTGTACTTTTTTTCACTAAGGGTTATGAGGAGCCCTCCCACCTTGAGAGCCTGTATTTAAACTTTGGAGCTGTTGTTTTCCAACTACGTGACTTGAGGCAGATCATTTCTTTCCTCTAGGCTGTTTCTACGTCAAAAAAAAAAAAAAAAAAGTGTCCTGGCTATTGTAAAACATTAAGAAAGAGATAAGAGAGAACATTTACAATCCTCATTCTTTCATTTCTTTATTCCTTAGTATTTTGTGTCTTATTTTAAGCCTCTGGTCTTGACCAGCATAAAGGATGAACTTAAGCTGCATACTGTATGTCTTTTTATCTCCTGTCCATCCAAGTGTCCACCCTGCCCCTTCTTTGGATAAAGAAATAGACATTTTGATAGACCATGATTTTCTTTTTTATTATTTCATTTATTTTACATACCAACAACAGTTTCCCCTCCTTCCTCTCCTCCTGTTCCCTCCCACCTCCTTTCTATCCCTACCCCATCCACTCCTAAGAAAGGGTAAGGCCTCCCATGGGAGTTACAAAGCAGGGCATATCCAGTTGAGGCAGGACCAAGCTCTTTCCCCATGTATCAAGGTTGAGTGAGGCATCCCACTATAGGAAGTTGGTTCCAAAAAGCCAGCTCATGTGTCCAGGAAAGATCCTAGTCCCACTGTTAGGGGCCCCACAAACAGATTAAGCTACACAATTGTCACCCACATGCAAGGAGCCTAATTGGTCCCATGGGGGCTCCTTAGCTGTCATAAATCATGATTATCTGATGCTCATTCATGCGATAAGAGCCAAAAATTGGATAGATCTAAAGAGGGAGGCAACAGTAGGTGGATACAATGTAAAGCCAATGGGGTCAAGTGGGGAAGAGAGGGCTCTGCTCAATAAGGGTCAGTGAAAGGCTTGTGTTGTGTCTAGACATCTCTTAGGTCTATCCAAGCACATGCATTAATATACATTGCTAGGTACTCAATGTTGTAGAACAAGCAACTATATCCAGACACATGGACTTTACCCAAGATAAAAGCCCGGACCCAAGTCTTTGCTTATTAAAAAAAAAAAAGATTTATTTTATTTTAAATTGTTTGTGTGTGTGTGTGTGTGTGTGTGTGTGTGTGTGTGTGTCGGGGAGAGATCCAAGAAGGCCAAAGGCATTGGATGTTGGAGCTGGAGTCACAGTGTGGGTTCTGACAAGCACACTCAGATCCTCTGCTAACAGTGATCTTGACTTCTGAGCTGTCTTTCTGACCCTGAGATTCTCTGCTGTGACCCAACATGTCCCCCATCGGCCTCATTTCTTCTCTCCTCTGCCTTAGATCTTGCTGTATCACAAAGAAACCTGAATTATTTATTTTCTTCTTTGTCTTATTTTTCTTTCTTTTTTTAACCTCTTCTCATTTGTCAGAGAGAGATAGAGAGAGAGACAGAGAGAGAGGCAGAGAGAAAGAGAGAGAGAGAGAGAGACTAACGCATCCCAGGTTGTCCCTAACTTACTATGTAGACAAGGATGATTTTGAATTCCTGATCCTGCTGGTGCTTGAATTACAAATATGAGCCACCGTAACCCAGTTTGGTTTGGTACATTCTAAGCAAGCATCCTGATAACTAAGCTAAGTCCTGGCCTATTTATTTCTCTTAAGGGTGTGGGGGGGCACACTGAGCCTCCAGCATCCAGAATGGCAAACATGGGGAACCCCCCCATCCAAACACTGGATCATAAGGCTCATCTTTACTAACCATTTCTTGCAGAAGAACTTCCCAAACAGAGGGGTGCCCTATGAACCCCTCTCTTCCCACATCTCTCCTCAAAGCCCGGGTCCTTATTGGAGTAATTCATCTCGTTTTTTTCTCTCCTCCAATAGTTCTTTTTATTAATATTTATTTTTATTTTATGTGAATTGGTGTCTTGTCTGCATGTATAACTGTGTCAGATCTTGGCATTACATACAGTTGTTAACTGCCATGTGGATGCTGGGAATCGAACTCAGATCCTCCGGAAGAACAGCCCATGCTCTTAACCACTGAGCCATCTTCTCAGCCCCCAATAGTTCTTAAATACAGCTCCTGCTCCTGCTCAAACAAAGACCTGTGGTGGGCTCTATGCTCCCATCCATATCTCTCAACACACGGGACAGGATATCATCATGCTGAACAGCAGCCAGAAGTGGGGTCAGAAGACTGTAAATATGGAGATTAAAAATTGTCAATATCAGGATGGCTCAGTTGGGGAAGTGCTTGTCACAGAAGCATGGGGACCTGAGTTTGGCTCCCTGAACCCACATGAAAATCCAGATGCTGTGGCCTACACCTGTAATCACAGCATTGGGCAGTTGGAGACAGAGAACCTATTTGGTTTTCTGGACAGTCGGCTTAGGTGAACTGGAAATCTCAGCGTTCAATGTGAGATCTTGACTCAAAAAGTAAGGTAAATAAAGACTGAAGAAGACATCCAAGGTTGACCTTTAACCTCCACATGCATGCACATGTACCTGAATATGAACACATATACACAAACTCCCAAAATGTCAATCTCTGGGTCACTATGTGGTAGAAAAAGTGAAGCAGTGATGAGGGTTCCTATAGAGAAAAGTGATTCCTGAAGAGGTAATGTGTTCATGCACAACTCAGAGGGGCATGCATAGGTGAGAGTCTTTCCATAGAGGATTGGGGCCCCTGCAGAGTTTGTGGGGTTCCATGGAAGTTAATAAGGCTTCTATGCAGATCATACATGACTACAGAGATAATGAGCTTTCTGAATAAGTGATGACTTCCTGCACAGGTGATAATTTCCTATGCAGGTGAGGGCTTCTTGCAAAGATGGTGAGTTTCTATACAGGTGATGTTTCCTTAACAGGTGATGGCTTTCTGCATAGGTGGTAACTTACTTTACAGGTGATGACTTTCTGCACAGATGATGGCTTCCTGCATGGCTGATGATGACCTGCACAGGTGATGATGTCCTGCACAGGTGATGACTTACTTTATAGGTGATGACTTTCTGCACAGGTGATGACTTCATGAATAGGTGGTGACTATCTACACATGTGTGTACATATATCCGTGGAGGCTAGAGGCCAAGCTTGGATGTTGCTTCTCAGGAATGCTATTCATCTTATCTTTGAGACAAGGTCTTTCATTGGCCTGGAACTCAGCAAGTCGCCTAAGCTGGCTGGCCAGGGAGCCTAGGGATGGTCTTATATCTACCTCCTAGTTCTTTGATTACAAGTGTAACACCATGACCCCCATTTTTAAGGTGGGTTCTGAGGACTGAACTCATATCCTCTGAACTACGTTCACAGACCTCTTCCAAATGACCATTTTATTATTTTTATTTTAAAATACAGTTATTTATTCACTCTTTTGGTAAGCACATATGCACATGGGTAGGCCCACATGTGCATGTATGGAGCTCAGAGAACAAGATGAAGGAGTCGTTTCTGTTTTTCTACCCTGTGGGACCCAGGGATCTAATCTAGGTCATCAGACTCAGTGGCAGGTACCTTGACCCACCGAGCCTCAACAGTCCACAGGTTACCATTTTGAAATAGACAGTTCAATGACATTTAGTTCATTTGCATTATCATACAGGCATTGCTTTCGCCCCTAGCTACCATCCCTAAAGGAGACCCTCCCTATACAATTCTCTTTATTATCCCTGGCAAGCACCAATATACTTTTTTTTTTAAATCTATTTGCAGTACTGTGTATCAAACCCACAGCTCTGTACATGTCAAACAAGCATTTTCTTTGATCTATAGCCAATCAGATTTCTGTTTCTTCTTTTCTGATCCTGAACATTTCACACAGAAGGATTTCTGTCCATTACTTTCCTTGTTGCTGAGACAAAAATACCTGACAAGAAGAAAGTTATGGAGTTGGAGAAATGCTCAATCATCACAAGAGGTTACTGCTTTTGCAGAGGACCTGGATTCAGTTCCCAGAAGCCACATGGTGGTCCAGAACCACTGGTAACTCCAACTTCAGGGGATCCTATGCCCTCTTCTGGTTCCAAGGGCACTTGCAAGTGTGTGGTACACATAAACAGACTTGCACAGGAACATACACGTTAAACAATAAATATGGTTTAAAAGAAGCAAATTAATTTCAGCTTATAGTTGAAAGGGTTATGGTCCATCATAGCAATAGAGTTATGGCATCAGGAGCGTGAGGCAGCTCTCACACTGCATCCCCAGTCAGGAAGCAGGGAGAGATGGATGCAGGTGCTCCGCTCACTCTCCCTTTTGTTCAGTTCAGGACCCCAGCCAAAGGGATGGTGATACTCACAGCTAGGGCGGGCATTTCTACCACAATAAATTCCTTCACACGGTGCTCAGAAACTTGCCTCCTCAGTGAGTCTAGATCCTGTCAAGTTGACAACCATTACATCAATCGCACCGTCTGACTTTTTGTGCTGGCTTCATCTGTGACACCTGGTTGAGGTTCTACATTGTTGTAGCATCTGGGGAAGTCCCTCTCTTCTTACAGATGAGCTGTGTTCTATTATATGGATAGATTGCATTTTGGCAGGCCATTCTAATGGGATCTAAACCCATGCATCCAGGCTTGGAGTCCCTTGCACAGAATACCAGGGTCTGCAGACAGATCTATAAGAAGGAGTAAGTAGCGGAATGGAAGGAGTAAGAATTCTTTTTGATCTTGATGTAAAACCCTCAGCATCTGACCTTAGGGTGTGTGCACCTCTACTCAGAGCCACCTTGAAAGAATGAGCTGCTAAAACTCCGTGTGCTCTGTGGTGTGTCCTGTCAAGGTCTGCTTTGGCTGGAGCCCAGCTGAGGGCATCGCTCAGTAATGGTGTCACCTTATGTCATTCTTATTAGTAATCAGGCAGGATTCATGGCCAGTGGACTCTTTATTCTTGCCAGAGGCTGATACATTGGCCAGATGCAAGGATCATTCTTCAATAATTAAAAGCCTTTATGGCTTGTGGAGGGGGCGAAGCTGGGAGTGCCCACTAAGGGCTCCTCCATTGCTTCCCATTCAGTCTGAATCTGTCATGGCTGGCTTTAGTGGTTCTTGGACTCTGGGGCTCCAAGTTCAACCCTGCAAAGGTGACCCTTCAGATGTTTGCTGGGAAGTGGATCAAATAGTCTAATAGAGACACCCAAGGCTGGCTCTAAGTGGGAACAGCTACTTGAAGAATGCTGTAAGAATTCCTTCTCTGGGGATTCTACACCCTTCTCATAAGTTTCCAATGGCAAACCAGAGTGTGATTCCACCAAAGGTCTCCCTGGGAGACCAGGAAGTATATTGGGCTTCTTTCAGAGCATGGCTAAGGGATTTCCAACAGGAGTTCATATGACTTTAAACTACCCACATTGGAAGGTTCTCATCCAGCAAGGAGGTTGGCTTCCCGTAGTACAGAAATGGATTCACTTCAGTCAGCCTCCCAGTCTCTCTGTTCTAGAACCTTCCCATTTCCCAAAGCCACTTTTGATCATATGACAGTCTTCAAGGAGCGTCTAGAACCCCAGATAAGGGTCCACATCCTTCTGCTATGAGGACGTGTCAGCAGTCTATTGTAATGGAATCTCAGGTTGGTGCAGCTGGATGAAGTCAGTGACCATTATGCTTGAAGGGACTCCTTTCTACATCAACTTGTCTGAGGAGAACATTTCAGCTCCTTCTAAATTTTATTTTCTAGAGGCCCATGACATAGCCTGGGGAAGAAAGAAAGCCTGGCACATTTCCCTTGGCCAGGAATGGCCCTGGGAAGAAAGCACCCAGTCATTGGCTTCTGACCAAGGAAGAGGAGATGAGCAAGACCACACAGAGGATGATGAGCAAATACAGCTAGGCTGGCTTACTTTTCTCAGGGACAGCATTTGAATTCATTGCATTTTTAACTTTCTTTAAAGTTGTTTTTTTTTTTTTTACAAGTATATATGTATGTTGAGCATCTTTGAAGAAAGCCAGTGTAACATACACAAATAAATGTAACTTTTTATAAAGAACTTTACAAATCCCATTTCTAATATAATTCATATCTCAACTTCCTGGGCTCTTGTGGCGCAGGGAGACAGTTCTAGAAAAAGCTACGCACAATCCTTGTCTCCCACCTTCTTCTAAAGCAGTTACACTACTCCAGGCTTCTCCAGACTTAAATCCAGCCTAAGCACATTTCTTAAAGGGGAATCCCTCATTGCTGGGATGAGTTGAGCATGAGAAAGTCTGGTTAAGAGTTTCAAGGTCAAAGCAAGTGCTTCCTGTGCAAATAAAAGATATCAGTCCATTATGTTGTCAAGTTAATACAGGATGATGGAGCATCTCCAGGCTGCAGATCCTGGAAGACTGTAAAAGTCTAATAGATTTAGGGAAAGTGTACCTCGGGGAGCAGATTAGGCAGCCCTCATCAATGGATCAAAACTGTCTCGGAGTCTCCCTTTCCAACAACTGAGGAACCCTCTAAATGATTGCTTTCTCTCAAACTACCCAGAGATAAATTGTGCCTCCTACAGGAGTGATGTGCTTGTTTTAAGTGGAGAGCGCACCCTATCCTCCTTCAGAAAAAGCAGCGCATCCTTTGAAAGCCAAATTCTTCATTTCTTTTTAATTTTAAATGATTGACAGTTAAAAACTTGCTGCCTCTTGCAGAGGACTGGGGTTAAGTTTCTAGCACAATGCTACCTGTAACCCCAGTTCCAGGGACTCCAACACCCTCTTCTAGACTCCATGGGCACTGCACATACATGGCATGCATACTTTCCCACATGTACATAAATTAGCAAAAAACTATAAAGGAGATGGAGAGATGGCTTAGCAGTTAAATGACACCATATATAGTAAGTCCCTTAGCCCCATCTGATGATCCAGTTTCATGTCCCCGATGGGGAACTACATTCAATTATTTCAAAGTTTATTTGGCTAACACAGGATCTCCATCTGTAGCTCAGGCTGGCCTCAAACTTATGATCCTCCTGCCTCACTTCCTGAGTACTGGCGTTAGGGATATCCACACTATGCCTGGTTTGCATGATGCTGTGGTCTAGGGCTTCATGCATGCTGGGTAAGCACATGCTTTGATGTACCTAAGTTTTAACCAGACACAGAATCGGAATAGTGTAAAGTTTGCACATGTGCTTCAAGGAGAACATCATTTAATGAACCCTTTTCCCCAGGAAGAGGTGATATTTTACGATAAAAAAGAAAAACAGCAAGTGTAGCAAGCAGCCAGTGTGATGGTAGACACCTGTAATCCCAGCACTTGGGGGGCCAAGGTAAGAAGAATGACTGTGAGGTCAAGTCTACGGGGGACACAGAGTGAATTTGAGGGCCTCAGCTACTAATGAAATCTATCTTAGAAAGGAAGGAGGGATGGAAAGAAGAAGGAAGGAAAGAAGGAAGGAAGGGAGGGAGGGAAGAAGCTGGTTAAAACTATAATCCTAGGTTTTTATAATTATAAGTTTTTATAATTTTTATAGTTGAAGGAAGAGGATCTAAAGCTTGATGTTAACCTGAGCTGCATAGTGAGTGAATACAGGCCAGCCTGAGCTGAGGAGTAATATCTGGACAGACACACACACACACACACACACACACACACACACACACACACACACACATTGAGGACTGGTTCCTAGCACCCATTCCCACGAGCACTTATAACCTCACCTCCATAGGGTAGTGGATGGAGTCATGAAGGTCACTGGGGCTTGCTGGCGTGTAGCACAGCTGAGAAAAGACAAGCCCCCAGGTTCAGGGGGATCCTGCCTGAAAAGTAATAGAACAGGACACCTGACACTCTTTTCTAGCCTCCCCACACATGCATAGGATCACTCATAAACACACACACACACACACACATATGCACACACACATATGCACACACATATACACATAAATAAGTGAACATGAAAAACAAAAATAATGACAATACAATTAATCCAAACACTTTTGAAGAGTTGACAGACACAAAGGTCAATTTAGTTTCCTCATTTAAAAAAATGTATTTTGTGTGTGTGCCTGGTGCCGTTGGAGGCCAGAAGAGTGTTGGATCTCCAGGAGCCGGAGTTACAGACAACTGTGAGATGCCGTGTTTACACCATGTCATAAACCTTGGGAATTGAACCCAGGTCCTCTGGAAGAACAGCCAGTGTTCTTACCCACTGAGCCATCTCCCCAGCCCCTTATCCCTTCCTCATTTCTTGTACCTTAAAGTTGCATGTTCCTCATCTAAGCAGTAAATGAAAAGCTGTTGTCTTAGACCCAAAGCTTGAGGTAGATCTTCTCCTGACAGATTTCATCTCTCCTATTCATGCATTTTCCTGTTACTCAGCACTTAATCCCTTCTAGGAGAAAACCAGGTCAAATTGAGTAATTCAAATTGTAGTAGTAACTCAGTAACTACGTAAGGTACCATGGTTATCCCCTTGGGGACTAGGTTACATAATACATCATGGTACCCCTCAGGGACCAGGCTGTCACTTAGAGCATCTATTATAGGGAGTCTTGACCCTGGTGAGGTCAGGGATAAGATGCTAAGAAAGGAAGGGGACTCATCCATCAAGTGCCTCACTGGTGCTACAGCATCACAGTGCTCACCCCTGCCTATGTGCACAGTGGAAGCAGGTACAGAGGAGGCCACTGAGAGACAGCAGAGGCCTTTACTCTAGTTCCGTGTCCACATCTGGAAAAGCAAGTGTCCCAATAATTGCCACCTAACAAGCCATCCCATCCTTTGCAGCCTTCAGTGATGACCATATGTTTGGTCTCACAGGCTGCAGGCTTGTGTTTGGATTGGGTTCCGCTGAATTCTTTTGCTTCCACGTGACTGAGATGGATGTGCAGTGTACAAGTTGGCTCACAGACAAGCTGGTCTGCAAGGTCCAGCAAGGCTTCTGTTGTGGCGTTGAAGCTTTGCTGGTGGAGATGGACAAGGAGGACTATGAGGCATAGTGCCACTGCCATGTCCATCGCCATCATCCCCTTCATCATCGTCTCATTTCCACAACCGTCATCCCTCTTATCACCTCCTCCATTACCTCACTTCCACCTTCATCACCATTATCCCTTCCATCACCACCTCACTTTCACCCCCATCAGCCATCATCACCATTATTACCTCCACCCCTCTACCATCACCTGTATTATCATCACACCACCTCCACCATCACTATCCGTTATCACCACCCCTACTGTCATCAGCAACATCACCTCCAGCACCACGATACACGTGTGACCTCTCAAGCATTGTGGTCCCATGATGTCAGACCATTATTGTGATAGCTCAAAATTCTGGAGACAGTGCTCCTGAGCTAGTTTCAAAAGCCATGTGCATCACTTTCTCATAAATCATTTGCTAAAGTAGCCACAGGCTATCTCAGATTCAAGAAAATACATCATAACTCAGGATGAAAGGTTTGCTAAAGAATCTGTAGTCGGGGCTGGAAAGATGCCTGGATGGATAAAATGCTTACCATACAAGTATAAGGATCAAGGTCTGGATCCCCAGAACTCATGTGAAAGCTGTACAGGCTCAGCAGCTGTTTGCTATCCCAGCACTCATGAGGCTGAGATAGGCTATCGCCAGGCAAGCCTGGCTAGCCAGACTAGCCCAATCAGTGAGATCTGGGTTCAGCTAGAAACCCTGCTTTAGTAAATGAGATGGAAAGTGATAAGAAAAACTTCAACTTTGGGCCTCTATATGTACATATATACCATACACACACTTATGCCTCACACATATGAATACACATACATGAATACCACATACATTTATAGAAAGAGGCGGGGGAGGGGGAGAAGGAGGAGGAATCTGAATGGACCACAGCAGTGAAAAGCTTGCATGCAATCTTCGGAGAGCTAGTTGTGTGGAGATTGTTGTGACCTGAGGCACACTGTTAAAGAGAGAAAGACTAGCAATTACACATGCTCACAAGTAAGGTTAACAGAGCTGAATCAGTGAGCTAAGGGTCAATGAGAGATTCTGCCTGAAAAAACAAGGTGAAGAGTGCTTGAGGAAGACAACCAACTTTGGTCTCTGGCCTCCATGTGTGTGCACACATGCATATGTACCTATCTGTACACACACACAAACAAACATATACCACACACACTAAAATACATAAACAATTAATATAAAATAATAAAATGGAATGCATTTTTGGCTGGAACCAGCCATAGGAGTCTCTGTTCAGCCTCCCTGCTTTACAAGGAATGTTTCAATGACAGACTTGTTCTGAGGTAAACCTCACTCCGTTTAACCACAGAGCCATTGACTTAAGATGGCAATGCACCATGGAAACCAAGGCATAGAAGTTTATGCTGGGGCTGGAGGGATGGTTCTTGGTTAAGACCAAACAGCAAGTACAGCTCTTCCAGAAGACTGAAGTTCCTCAGCCAGCATCCATGTCAGGCAGCTCACAACCATATATAACCGCAGCTTCAGAAGATCCAGCACGTGTGCATGCACACACACACACACACACACACACACACACACACACACAATTGAAAATAAAATAAATCTTTGAGACAATGTTTATCAACTATGCATGAGGGTCTGATGGAATACGTTCACAATTCCCGTGCATTTGCTGGTATCAGAAACTAAGCAATAGTCCATTCTTAACTATAACTTTTATTTTTCTTTCTTCTTTGCTCTGCTTAGGCAGAAACTAAGCAAGAGTACGTTCTTAACTATAACTCTATTTTTCTTCTTTACTTCAAAGAAATAAAGTTTTTTTTATAAAAAAAAAGTCAGTTTTGGCCCCAACTCTGGTTTCATCATTTCTCAGCCTTCCCTGGAGGCAGCTAACTCCCATCATAAATTTGGTCTAATTCATTAAATTTGTGGTTATGTATTTTTTCTATGTGTATGTGCGATCATAAATAATGTAGGGTATTATTATGTGCATTTAAAAAAATTTTAAATGGCAGCATATTTTCTGAAACATTCGTCTTGTTAGACTGATTCATTCTGACAACACAGGGGTATAAACTTTTTTTTCAAAGCAGAGTCACAGCTAGAGACAAGCAGCCATTCAGACTGCTTGCTGCTCCTGCAGAGGACCTGAGCTCAGTTCCAGCATCGGCACTGGGTGACTCACAAATGTCTATAACTCCAGCTAAAAAACCAGATGCCCTCTTCTGGTCTCCAAAGACATCTGTAACCATGTGCACATGCCTACACATAGATGCTCACATGTGCATTTAATTAAGAATTATAAAGTTTAAAATGTAAGAATTGGGGTCTTGCTATATGGCTCAAATTGGCCTGCACTCACGATTCTCTTGCTTCTGTCTCCTGACTGCTAAGATTATAGCAGTGCACCCTGCACCCAGCTCAGACTAATTTTAAAGTGACTCCCCCATCGTATGGAGATACCACGGTTCATCTATCTCTTCCAGCACTGAAGACTTCCATTCCTTCCAAATTCTCCTTTAGCAAACTGTTGTGCTAGTGGTAGGCACAGATACTGGGGTTTCTCTGGAGCATATACCTGGATAAAGAATTGTTCTTCTCATTTTCCATTTTATTGCATACAGCTAAAGTTTTCTCTAAAGCAGATGCACCAATTTACAATTCACCAGCAATAGATGACAATGGCACCTTGGGGTTTCTCTACATCTTCACAGACTGATTCCGTTCATCTTTTTACAAAATTGTTTTAGTAACCTGGTTGGTGTAAAATATCTAATCCTGCTTTAATTCTTATTCTCCAGATTATTACTACAGTCAATTATTTCTTTCAGGTATTAGCTAATAATGCATTTTCTTAGGTTGGATTCTTGTTCATTTTTTTCACCGAGTTATTTGTCGTTTTTCCATTTGTTTCTAGAATATCTTTACATGCTCAGGGCGTCAGTTCTTTTACAAACACATTCTCTCAGGCTGACATTGCCATTGTGTGTGCTTCTCATATCTCTCTCCTCCCAGTCTGGGGCTTATTTGGTTTTGTTCCTACTGTCTACTAGTACAAGAAGGTCACATTTATAATTCTTTCTATGTAATTCTGTGGTCTGGTCCTCAGGAATTCTTCCCTACCAATTAGATAACATAAATATCTACTATGTGTTGTTCTGTATTTTCTGTTTTTACTGCTCTCCTCACTGGAGCATATATATATACTGTCAAAAGCAATTTAAGGAGGAAGGGGGCAATATGGAGGCAGAAGTAGGTGTCCTGTCACATGACATCTGCAGTTAGGAGGCAGAGAGAGATGGATGCTGGTGCTCAGCTCACTGTCTCTTTATTCTGTCCAGGACTCCACCCCATGGGGTGGGATGGAGAAACTTACATTCAGGATGAGATTTCCTCACTCAGTTAGTTAAGCCTCTCTGGAAACACTCTCAAAGGGCTGTCTGCACATTGTCTAAACCCAGCCAGGTTGAGAAAGATTAACCAGCAATCCTCCTCATATAACCCCTGTTGCTTACTGTAGGAAATAGTCCGAAATGTTTGGTTTATTTTTCCTGTGTGGAAAGTTGTAAGTCCTCACACTTTTACTCAGTGGACCTGATAGTCTTTCTGCATTGATTTTGTTTTAATCAATACATAATACAGTGCTTCTCTGTGAGTTCTAAGCCACCGGGGCTACATGGTAAGACCCTGCCTCATGCAAACAAATAACAAACATTATTTTAGACAGATAAACTAACAAGTCAATGGAATTTGTTTTTAAAATAAGTGGGAGGTTTTGTTCTCCTTTGGGTTTTTTGTTTGTTTGTGTGTGTGTGTGTGTGTGTGTGTGTGTGTGTGTGTGTGTATTTGAAACAAGATCTCACTATGCATCCTGGTTGGCCTGGAACTTTCTGTGTAGACCAGGCTGGCCTGAAACTCTATGTAGACCAGGCTGGCCTGGAACTCTCAGAATCACCTGCCTCTAAAATAAGGAGTTAGTGTGATTGGTCCCAGTGATTTTCAAATATCACTGTTTCTTTCCTGCTCAGCCTTACATCCCTGTGATGATTCCACAGTTTCTTTTGCTATTGTGTTTGCATATTACTAGAGCGAATTTTTTAGTGTTTTGCTGAAGATTTCTGTACCTGTGTGTTCGGGGTATTTCTTTTCTGATGTTTGTCTCTTTTGGTTTTGTTATCAGTATAATGTCAGGCTCATAAAATGATTCGAGAAACGTTCCTCCCATTTCTATAGCCTAGAAGAGACTTTAGAACTGGTGTATTTCTTTTTTAAATAAATGGTAGGAGCCATCAGTGAACTATCTAAGCCAGTTACTCTCTTTATTTTCTCTTTTTCCCCTCCATGTACAACTATTCAATCTCCCTTTTTATCTTGGCGAGCCTCGGTGTTTTGTGGGGGTCTCATTTATGTTTTAGAATTGGTACACTGCAGGAAAACTTTTGAATATATATCTATGTGAGTTTTTGTTTTCCTTGTTGTGGGTTAAATTTTTTTCAATAGTTTCTTGGTGTTCTGCCTTTGTTTGGGAGCTGTTATTCTTTACTTTATGTTTTCAGGTTTTGTTGTTGTCGTTGTTTGTGTGTTTGTTGTTTGTTTTGAAACAGAGTCTCACTCCGTTGCCCAAGCTGCTGGGAGTTTTTGGTTTATTGAGTCAGAATATTTACTATGTAGCCCAGGTTGGTCTCAAACGTGTGATCTCCTGCCTCAGCATCCTGGGTGCTACAATGGCAGGGTAGCATCCACCTCACTTGCTTATCATATTCTCTTATTAATCTTTTGATGTTTGAGGATCCAAAGCATCATGCCTTCTTTTACTCCTGGTATTACTAATTCATGCCTCCTCTACTTTATGACTTTTTACCAGGATAACTCTTTGGTAGAAATTCATCAATTCAAGTGATTTTGATTTTAAAAAAAGCAATATGGATCAGGCATAGAGATTGGCAGAAGTTGGCCTGGCTGGTGGGTTGGCAACATTACAAATAACAAATAGGTGCTAGTGAGAGGTGGAGAAGATGGAAGAGCAACAGATCCAGTGTAGAAAGAGGCAGATCTGGAGATGTGATGGCCCTGACAGGTGTGAGAGAGGGCTATTGATGGAGAAACATGGGGGTCAGTGGGGTGCTGTGCAGCGTCCTGGAGCTTGTACAGACATAGTCTCAGCTTTGGAACAAGCTGCCTAGCCTCAGATTTACCCTCGCTCTGGACAATGATGGAGGCCTGAGATGAGGGATGGTTCAATTCTTGAATTGGACCTTTTCAAAGGATCATTGTGGTCCATATTGTCACTGAGAGCAATGTCAGTGATCTTGATGAGGCAGGCAGCCCCTGTTGATGTCCAAGACCTGTGTTACCACCAAATACCATTCGGATGTCCATGGTTTATGTGGCAGCCGGAAGCCATGTTGGTGCCTGTGTACCATGTTGTCTAGAGGTCCTATTGATGTGAGTGGCCTGTACTGCCACCTGAGGCCATGGTGATGTTGGAAGTCCAGGCTGCCTCTGAGGACCTTGTCAGGGTCTGTGATCCTAGGTTCATAGTCTGCTCTCAACAGAAACTGATCCATGCTCATTTGTCTGTAAAGAGCAAGGAAGCTCCTTTGGTGGTGGTATCAGTGACTATAGATGCATAGTTGAGAAAGAGGACCAGGCAAGGCTTCTGTGACACCCCCTACTCCCCAATCCTCCCTGCAAAGTAACAGCCTAAACATTGAAAGAGAAACTCTTAAAACGTGTGACGAGGATGACTCAGTTCTCTTTAAGAGGCAGAACACCGAGAGTGTGGCCACAGTGATTATATAGATAACACAAATTAGACCTGGGTTTCTTTTTCTTCCTTCCTTCCTTCTTTCCTTCCTTTCTTCCTTTCTTCCTTCTTTCTTTCCTTACTTATTTGTGCGCTCTCTCTCTCTCTCTCTTTCTCTCTCTCCCTCTCTCTCTCTCTGTGTGTGTGTGTGTGTGTGTGTGTGTGTGTGTGTGTGTATGTGTGTGTGTGTGTGTTGGGGGAGGTTATACTGGTGGAGGTGACAGACATGGAAAGACTGGGACCTGAGTGTGATCAGGATATATGATGGGAGATCCCCAAAGAGTCACTAAAAATACTATGTTAAAAAAATTAAAACCAACATGATAGTTTAATTTTTTACTTCATTTGGTTTCTACTTTTTATTATTATACTTCTATTTAATCTTTATTTATGTGTTAACTGTGTGAGCATGTGCTGAATATGTGCATTGCCCCATAGCGGCCAGGAGAGGGAGTCAGACCCCCCCTTGAAGCTGGAATGCAGACAACTGAGCTGCCTGCTGTGGGTGCTGGGAAGCAAAATCAGGTTCTCTATAAGAGCAGTAAACATCCTTAATCGCCCAGGCATCTCTCCAACCCCATACCTCCTTATGCCAGTATCAGATTTACTCTTTCTCTTGTTAATTTTCTCTTGTTTTATTTGTCTATTTTGGTGATGTTGCTATTTGTTTGTTTTATTTTGTTTGAGACAGAGGTTTACTCTGGAGCCCTGGGCTGGATCAACAGCAGCGCTCATCTGCTTCAGCTTCAAATGCAATGCGATCAGGTACTTTGTGTGTTCACCTCTCTCCCGTATCTTCTCCGCCCTGATGACTATACTTCCCTAAAACCAGAGCTAACAGAAATCATTCCTCTTTTGAGTTGCCTATTGTCAGAAGTGATTTTTAAAAGGTGACCAACACAGAGAGTTTTCATCCTGCAATGAGAGCTGACTGATTACTAAAATAGTTACTACTTGGTTCTAAAAGTTATCTGTGTTTATATGTGAGAGGATGGAGGAGAGGGAGAGAGAGAGAGAGAGAGAGAGAGAATGAGAGAGAGAGAGAGAGTTCATGACATGATGGACATTGGACATTGGAGGTCCAGGAACAACCTCAGGTATTGGTCTCACTTTCTACCTTGATTAGAAAGGGAGTCTTGTGATTTGCTGCTGTTTGTATGGTTTAGCTGACCTGAGGGTCCCTGGGATTCTCTGTCCCCGTCTCCCATCTTGTCATAGAAATGTTGGTCTCACAGACAAGCACTTGAAGTGGGTTCTGGGGGTCCAAACTCAGGCCCTCATGCTTATGTGGTAAACACTTTACTCATGCAGACAATTGCCCAGTCTCTATTTGGTCTAAGTAAACCTTCTAGAAGCCATAATCTCAGTGTCTGGGGACATAGGAGGAAAAGGATCATGAGCCTGTGGTTACTGTGGTCTACTCAGCAGTAAGACTGTCTTAAAATACAAACAAAAAAAATCCCAAACCCCAAATCCAAACAAGCAAAAATTCAAAAACATTCTAGAAGATTTAGACTTCACATCTGTTCCTCCCCTTGAGTAAGTCACCCATCTCCCTGTGATTTGGCAGCACAGTCTAGTTTCAAAGCTCATCTCAGTGGCTTGAAACCAGCTGGTGCTCAATAAATACTTGAAGAACTGAGCCAGAGAGCAAATGGGTATTTGGCAAGGTGGCATCTTACAGCAAGACTCTGAAAATGCATGTTGACTGTGAAGGCAGGCACTCTGCAATGTGCCCAAGACATCCTGGGGTCTGGAGCTCTGTGCTCCTGTGGCAGGCTCACACACAAGTTAGACTAACTGGACTGTGTGCACACTTTATTTACTAAACATTGGTTGCCATTTTCTCAGGCTGCATCTTAGCAACCATCCAGGGAGGAAGGAGGGAAGAGGTGACTCTCCTGTGCCTTCAGACAGATGTCTCTGTGAACAGAAATGTTTCCATCTTGGAATGGTATGAGTTGGAACAGCAGCATGGGCAGCATGCACATCAACCAAATCATTATGTGCCCTTCATAAGTTGGCCAGGAACTTTTTCATATTATCTGGACAGCACACACTATCCTTGGCCTTGACAGCCCATAATACTCAAGCCCCATCTAGCATCCACCCAATACTTCCAAATGCTCAAATTTGCCTCAACCCATATATTACTAGTATGTAGGTATCTACATCAAGATAACCATCAAGTCAGTCTGGTGCAGTAAATAGTAATCCCGACTCCATTAAGAGAAATGTCCAGTGGGCTAGAGAGTGACTCTGTTAGCTGAGGGCTTGCCTAGAATGAATGGCGTTCCATCTCCAACACTTTATAAACACCAGCACTGAGTGAGTAAACACTGGTGAATCATGAGTTCAAAATCATCTCCAGCTACATAAAGACATGCATAGTTGGAGGACAGCTTGAGGCATGGTGGCTGTCTTACAAAAAAAAAAGTGAAACAAAAGAATAAGGTACAATGTAACCTCCTTCCAGGATGTCTTCCCACACTCATGATGAAACCTATTAAGTATCTTGTCTCTACGAATAAAGATGTAAAGAACAAGATTAAGTAGCTAGATTCTAAGATGGAAATTTCAGATTTTCAGCATTCTAATTTTTGTGCCTCAGTGTGTGTGTGTGTGTGTGTGTGTGTGTGTGTGTGTGTGTATGACTCTGTGTGGTGTGTATGTGTATGTGCATGAGTGTGTGTGGTGTGTGGTGTGTGTGTGTATGCCTCTGTGTGTGGTGTGTGTGGTGTATGTGTATGCCTCTGTGTATGGTGTGTGGTGTGTGTGTGTATGCCTCTGTGTGTGGTGTGTGGTGTGTGTGTGTATGCCTCTGTGTATGGTGTGTGGTGTGTGTGTGTATGCCTCTGTGTATGATGTGTGTGTGTATGCCTGTGTGTGGTGTGTGTGTATATGTGTGTATGCCTCTGTGTGGTGTGTGTGTGTGTGTGTATGCATGCATGTATGTGTATGCCTCTGTGTGGTGTGTGTGTGTGTGTGTGTGTGCATGTGTGTATGTAAATATGTCCTCTAATACGGGTTTTAGAGGACAACTTGCATGATCTTGTTTTTCCTTCCTGGCACATGGATCCCTGGGATTGAGCATAGGTTGTCCAGCATGGTAGCAGTTGCCTCATCAACCTCTCTTCAATATTATCATTTTCATGTCCTCTGCCTTCCTGTGACCTCATTTCTCATTCTGCAATGCCCATGTGACATACTCTGTGGTGCTAGAATCTCTAAAGTTTGTACACTTACAATTGCCCATATTTGAGATCCCTAACCCTTTCCTAAGAGAAAAGACCACATATTTTACAAGGGCATAGGGGCAACTTCTGGTGGGCTGGGACTATCCTCTCCATTTACGATGGCGGTGGTCATTCAGATGGACTCACGCACCAACACCCATTGAGCTTTGGTAGTTAATTTTCACTATCATTTTTATTAGATTGAGAAATGCGTAGGAGTGGACATACATGAGTCCACACATATCATCCACACACAAGAAAAATCAAAGAAACTCACAGAGTGTTAATGAGGTCAAGTTTTGTTTCTATCTATGAGGGGTTTTTTTTTTTTTTTTGGTTTTGGTTTTCTTATTTGTTTGTTTTCCAGAGAGGGTTAATTGAAAAGAGAATCCCAGGGCTGAAATACGGGATTAAGTAATATATATTACCAGTGTGAGCTCTTTACCAGGTTCCAGATTAAATAGTGTTTTATAACTAAAACCCAATCTCTCTCTCTCTCTCTCTCTCTCTCTCTCTCTCTGCAGCTGTGAGAGTCTGTGCTGTTAACTTTACAGAATCTAAAATCACCTCAGAGATGGTCCTTTGGGTATGTCTGTGGAGGATTATCTTGACCACATTAATTGATATAAAAAGACCCATCTCAGTTGTGGAAGGAGCCATTCCCTGGGCAGCAATCTTAAACTGGATATAATGGAGAAAGCAAGCTGAGCATCAGCAGGTGCTCATTGTTCTGCTTTTGGAGTGGGATCCAAGGTGACCAATCATCCTCTTGCTCCTCCAATGCCTCTTCTCTGTTGCTATGTATTCCCACTATGATAAACTGTACCTTGAACTATAAGCCAATATTCAACCTTTCTTGTTGCGTGATCCTAATTATCTTATTAATAAAAACCTGGAGTCATATATTAGGGTGAAACCTGAAATATCAGAGAAGCAGAGCAGCAACCACTAGGAACTTCTTACCTCTACAAAATCTCAGACTGAATGGGAGGGGCAAGATCCTGTCTCCACCCACCACATATTCCTGTCTCCACCCTCCTAGTGCTGGGATTAAAGGCATGAGCTTTTCATGTGCTGGGATCAAAGACATGATTGTCCCAAGTTCTGGAATTAAAGGTGTGCACCACCACTACCTGGCTCTGTTTCTCTTTTAGACTGGGTCAATCTCCTTTAGCCCAGGGTGGCCTTGAACTCATGATCTTTTTGTTTCTTCCTCTCTAGTGCTGGTATTAAAGGTGTGTGCCACCACTGATGGGCCTTTATGGTTAACTAGTGTCTAACTCTGCCCTCTCATCTCTAGGCAAGCTTTATTTGTCAGAACACAAACAAAATATCATACAATACTTTCTCCCTTAGGTTGTTTTTGTCTGCGTATTTTATCACAGCAATGGAACAAGAACCAACGCACCAGCTGAACCCTGGTATCCTCTTTCCCTCCTTCCTGTTCTGCCAGAGGGAAGAAGCAGCCTCATTGTCCTACACCACAGAGTCACATGCTTCTGCTTTTTCCTTGCCAGAATAAAGCCCCTAAGACTACAAGCCAAATAAAATCCATTCTCTCCTAAGTGGCCTTTTATCAGCCATTTGGCTAAAAAGCAATTAATACAACAGTTTTCAGTGTTTGGTTGTGATTCCATAACATCTAAAGGGTGATAATAATGATATGGCAGTGTATTGAATATTTTCACCACATTAGCTATTAGACTAGAATCCTTATGTACAATATTTTTAAATGATGATGGTGGTGAGAAGGAGGAGGAAGATTGTATCTGTGTATGTGTATGATGTGGGTTCTGTGCACGTTACCATATAGGTGTAGAAATTAGAAAACAGCTTGGGAGTTGGTTCTGTCCTCTACCTTGGGATCTTGAGCTCAGACCCCCGTCCTGAGCCTGCACAATTTTATCTACTGAGCTTTTTCCCACTTAACTGGCCCATGTACATTGTTTTTATCATTACACTGCTAAAAGAGGCTGGTGCCATTGTAACCACTGAATAGACCAGCATGCAGAGGTTGAAGATGATGAATCAGCTTGCTAGAAAGTTTTAGAATTGTCCTTCAAACTTTGTACATTGAACTATGGTTCATTTTCTATTCTCTACAGAGCCTCCCAGGCCCTCAGGAGAAAAAGAAACACACATTTGTATATGTGTACATATGCAGGTACACATGTACCTACATATTCAGTACACATGTGTGTGAGGATCTGCACACAGAAAAACATATAAGCACCTACACAACAAAAATGCACACTTGCAGTGAACATACACATACCCACAAATAACACAAACATCCTTATGGAATGAATAATACACACATATAAAACATATACACACTAAAATTACACTTACTTGTGTGAGCATGTGTGCTTACTTGCATGACTGTGTATGAATACATGCACACACTTGCACATATAGACATGAATACAAACATATATGTAAAATACACACTTCTGCATGTTATGTAGGCAGCTTCCTTCCAAAAGAAACATTTTCTCTAGAAGTGGGAAAGGAGCCCAGAAACTCAGAAGGTAAACAAACTTCACATGTCTGGAGAAAGTGAAAGTTGCCATGATCCAGCTACAGCCTGGATTCGGGTCCTGAGATGGGGAAGAAATGACTTGTCCAGTCAACAGATGACTTTCACACAAGTGACCCGCCCCGAATAGTTCTAGCCATCTTTATTTCTACATTAAAAAACAAGCATTTTCCAATACTAATAAACAAATTCTCCATCCTCCAAGGTTAACTCTGGCAGAAACAAATAAGTCAAATATGTTATCTCCGAACATTTACATCAAAACATCTTTAAACTAAAAACACTCATCACATTGTTAGCTTGGCCAAATACTAGCCAGATGCATCCTGCATTTACAAAACAAAAAGGTGATGAACAAAGGCAGACATTTTCAAGAACAAACTCGTTGAAAGCATATTTACAGAAATAGGGGTGATCTGCTTCCTGTCAGCCCTGAGTCAGGACAGCTCCCGGGGTCTGAAGTGATAGCTTGCATCCCCAGACAAGAAACCTGAGAACTGTCAGTTTCCAAAGAATTTGAGGGAAAATATTCTAGAAAAAAAATGGGGTTTCCAGGAATGATCACATCTGTCCAATGCATGATTGACAAAATGACACTAAAATCACCAAGAGAATCATCAATATTACAAGAGAAAAGACAGTGTGCAGGCCACATGGTCTCAGCAGCATTCGATGCTGTCCCCAGAATGTGCTGGCCCTTGCCAAGTGAGACCATCACCATGGGCTTTTGCTGCCCTTGGAAATGTGTTGGGCGACCAGCACTCACATACTGCCCTGAAACTAGACTGCACGGCTTGCAACATAAGCTCGAATAATCTTTCAAGATGCCTCTTGCTGCTTTTAGACACAGTGAACAACTGCTGAGTGGACCCTGTGACCAGCAGAGCTGCAGACAGAAGCCCAGATCTGTCGAGCTGCAGGAGTGTGAGGCTGCTCCTTCCATCCTAGCAGACAGGAAGCAGGGCACGGGAATATCTGGGCTCAGCTGGTGTCTTAGTTCCCTTTCGGCGCTGTGATGAATTACCCAGACAAAAGTGACTTTTGCTTATAGTTCATCATGGCAGAAAGATCTCCAGAGTTGCAGTTTCTGTGAGCTGTGAGTTGTCACTCATGTCAAGGTGGGCCGTTTGGTGACATCGCTGCTTTTGAGTCATTCCTGCTCCTGTATGTGACCCTTACCCATACTCCTGTTTGTAAACTCAATAAAATCTCATCGGTTCATCAAGTTGGACTTTGGGGCAATTGTTATTTTGTCTGTCAAGAATTCCCTTTCTGGAATGGATCCATGTGTATGCTACATTCCTTCTTACCAAACACATGTGTGAGTACATACTTGCAGACTCACACAGATGCATATGTGTATATGCATGTGCATACAAATCCATGCATGTACACACACATATATACATATACACAGCAGCACATATACTTGTCTGACTGTGCCCACACATGCACATATATACATGCACAAATGAAGGCACACATGTGTACACTTTCTCAAGATGAGTGTTCTAAAGCATCTGCCAATGAAAAAGACAGGAAGAAGATGCTCCTAGGTCAGCACATCTATGCACAGAGTCACTTGGATTTCTTCAGGGCCCTGGGATTCAAGTCTGTTGAAAGGTTGGAGTGATGCAATGCTGCTGCTATCGGCTGCTGCCGTTTACACATTGCTTAGTCAGTCAGTAGAGATTGCATGCACGTCACTGAACCGGCCATCAGTGAAGAGAAAGCATTGCTGAGAAGACTGAGCCATCCCTGAGCATGTGAAATATCATCCCATCCCTGGTCAAGTTGAAAGCTTCACTTTTGCTTTGGAAAGATGAGCTCTCACTGGAAGGGATGCTTTTGAAATCTATCTCTTGAGGGCTCAAACTGAGACCAGCAGATATCAGAGCCCATCTTTCTGCTAGGTCCTGGGTTTCCCCATGACTCTCAAAGACTCGAGAAGTGGCCTCATTCTACAGTAGGAGGCTGAGCACCACGCTGACCATTCCCTCCGAGGGTTATTGCTTTTGTAGCTCCAGCAACAACACTGCAGTTACTACAAGGCCTCAGGTGTCTGCTCCTTGACCCTGTTACCTGTTCCCTTCTACACTAGGACTTTGACCTCAGTCAGTCTGTGACTTGGCAGTGCCAGAGAAGGTGCTGGCGATGTCACCATGCCAATTCCTGGTCCTGAATTCAGAATGAACCTGATAGTCTACTCTGGTTTATCCACAGTGACTGTCATGCTTATTGCTAAGAGATCAAAAGAGCAGTTGGTAGCAAAGTGTCTGACTTACTTTGGTATAGCGTGCTGGCTGTGACAAAAACAGCTTCGCATCAAGCCTCCTTTTGTCCCCTGATGAGCAGATTTGCTTCCTGAAACCATGCAGTGGCTCAGCGAATAAGGGACAAATATATATATATACATATATATATATGCATGCATATTGCAATCATCTATCACATTTCCATGAAATCTGTGGATATGAAAATTCATATGTGTACAGAGTATATGCATACTCATAGGTGTGGGTGTGGACATGTGTACACGAATATGCACAGGCAACACCTGTGAAGACGTTTCAATACTTGGCGCTGGCATTTTTCCTGTCACAATCCAAAGCACAGCCCTGAGACCTCATCAAGGCTGCTGTTCCGTGAACTTGGCCGCAGTTCCCTGCACTCCACACAGTGAAAGAGTTTTGTTGTGAGTTTCTCACTGTGTGTGTATTTTTCTAATGTCCCAGGCAGGCCACAAGGGAATGACAGTCCTGGGATTGAGTACATAGAAGGAACGCAGGAGAAATACTTAGGGCGGGCTACACTTCCTCCAACGCAGCAGCGGTAATCAACCGCTGGTTTGATTTGAGACTGCCAAGCATCGTCCCCGCTGATAGCTGTACCTTTTGTGAGCCGATGACATACAGGGTCTATACAGCGTTGCCAGCAGCTTTTGTGGACAGCCCTGTCATAAGCCCTCCACAAAGATCCAGTTATGTGGCTGTTGTTATGGGAACGGTACAATTATGGCCAAATTGAAGTGGTGAGGGGAACACAAACTAGGAAGTGGGTTGGGGGTGGGCAAAATTGCTATTTTCATCCAGACGTATTTTGGTTGATCACCTGGATTCAGTGCAAACAGCAATCAGGACAGATAGGTAGCAGAAGCCCTGCTTGGCTCCAGGGATTATAGAGCTGAGTCTATGCTTTTCAAAAAGAAATGTGCTCTTAGGAAAGGAAATGTCCCATCCTCTTGTCTTCTTTGTCATTTGCAAATACATTTATTATTATTGGTGGTGGTGGAGGTGGTGGAGGTGGTGGAGGTGGTGGAGGTGGTGGT